>JAQGDQ010000717.1:42400-108176 GCA_030141605.1 Tubiluchus corallicola | reverse complement strand
GGGTACAGGAAATGCCAATAAGGTCCTGCTGCCCCATGATGGTGAAACCCAACCTGCAGCCTTGTCGTGGCAAGGGGGCTTAGTACCACTAATGTAGGCTCTGGGACCAAATGCTCGGTGGTATATCTGGGTGCCCCACTGCCTTGTGGGTGAAGTTTCTTTAGACAAAGGCTAGGAGAAGGCAACTCTGATTTCAAATCCCCCTGCTGCCTTGCAGGGTAAGTCTCCTCAGACAAAGGCTAGGAGAAGGCGACTCTGATTTCAAACCGGGGTAGGTGGAGCCCGCTTAGTCTCTTTAGACAAGCCCACCTAAGAGAAGGTAACTCTGATTCCAAATCCCCGGCCACTGCTGGCAATCGGCAATTCAGGCTGGTTCTCACTTTCATCGAGTTCTTCAGGCTGGCCAGCTGCGCTCTGGTTCGTGATGGACATGTGCTCAATTTGGGACCTGCCTATTATGTCGTGCCGGAAGGAGAGAGTGGGGTGGGCGCTGCACAAACCCACCTTTCTCATATCTGTGCAGGTTGTCCCACAGTCAACCAATCAAAAACTTCCAGTCATGCGGCGATGAGTGTGCGGCGGTGGGGGCAGGCAAAGAGTATTGCTGGGAGCCCTTAGCAGCAAACTTACACATAGGCGACACCAGTGTGATGGTCGTTCACTGTAGACCCGGGACAATTGCAGTGTTCGGTCCTGCTGGAGCGTCGGAGCTGCCGTTTTCACGGAGAGCCAGCTCCCCCCAATTCGGGGAAGGGTCTGGAAAAGGTGACCTAAAAAAGCTTGTCCCTCTTCAACCTGCTGGCAAGCCGCTGTCAGCTGGTTACTCAAATCTTGCGGTCGAAAAACACGAAAACACTGTTACACTTTTGGAGCATGGAATGTCCGTACACTGATCGATAGTGAACAGTCTATTGAGAGAAGAACGGCAATCGTGGCTAGGGTTCTCAATGAACAAGGTGTGGACTTTGCAGCGCTCAGTGAAACGCGTCTTGAGGAAGAGTCCCAACTGTCAGAAGATGGGGCAGGTTACACCTTCTTTTGGATCGGAAGGCCACAGGAGCAACCACGTCAAGCAGGAGTCGGCTTTGCTGTGCGAACAAAGTTTGTGCAACACCTGGTCAGTCTTCCGAAAGGTATCACTGAAAGGCTTATGACAATGCGAGTCCGGCTCTCAAATGGTCATTTTGCAACGTTACTCAGTGTATATGCCCCGACGATGTCTTACCCGGATGAGGCTAAAGAGGAATTCTATGACCTGCTGTCCAGGACCATCACAACCATCCCCTCAGGTGACAAGATCCTTCTTCTGGGGGACTTTAATGCACGCGTAGGACGAAACTCTGCTGCCCGGGAGAATGTGATTGGCCATCATGGCATCGGCGCTGAAAATTCGAATGGCACATTGCTCCTGAGTCTCTGTGCTGCCCACAGGCTTGTGATCACAAACACATTGTTTCAGCAGAAGGATGCCTTCAAAACAACTTGGATGCATGCCAGATCAAAACATTGGCATGTTTTGGACTATGTGATTGTGCGGCAGAGGGACTGACGTGATGTGCACCTCACTAGAGCGGTTCGTTGCACCACTGCCTGGTCTGACCACCAGCTGGTCAAGGTGAAGACAGCCCTACAAGTTCCCCCAAAGGTTCGCTCAAAGTCTGCAAGAGCACCACGACTTGACTTATCGAAGCTGAAGCTGCCCGCACATCGTATGTTGTTGGAGCAGAAGATATCCACGCAATTCCAAGCACAGAGTGAGATGCTGGACACCATAGCAGGCAACGTAGAGGAAGAGTGGGAACTTTTGAAAACCACTACATATGACAGTGCTGCAGCAGCACTTGGGAAACGTCGTAGGGACAAAAACGACTGGTTTGACCACAACGATCAGGAGATTCATGGCATACTATCCAATCTGCACGAGAAACATCTGGACTGGGTGAATGATAAGAATTGCCAAGCAAAGAAAGGCAGCTACCATCAAGCGAGGTCTGTTGCACAGGCGAGGATTAGGAAGATGAAAGATGCTTGGTGGGTCGATCGAGCCATAAGACTTCAGGATGCTGCCGACCGGCATGATACTCGTGCCTTCTATCAAGAGCTGAAGACTGTACATGGTCCTAGTTTCAACGGATCCATGGCTGTTTTGTCAATAGATGGTAACACGCTTTTCACGGAACCAACTGCTATTGTCCAGAGATGGGCTGAACATTTCGAGCAGATTTAGAAACATCCTTCTATCATCGACGATGGTGTCATCATTAACGTGGCGCAACAACCAACAATGGAGGAACTGGCTGTGCCGATTCAGTTGGAAGAGGTGAAAGCTGCGATCAAGGCTATGAAATGTGGAAAAGCCACTGGTGCAGATGGCATTAGCCCTGAAATCTTCAAGTATGGTGGTCCGCTTCTTGTGGAAAGGCTTTTCAAGCTTTTCAATACCATTTGGGAGGCTGAGACTGTGCCGCAGGACTTCAAAGATGCTACGATCATCCATCTATGTTGTTGGTTCGCCTAACAAGCGGAAAGGCGATCGCGCAGAATGCAACAACCACAGGGGAATATCGCTGTTGAGTATTGCTGGAAAGATTTTGGCTCAAGTAATTATACGGCGCACTAGTTCTCTCGCTGAGCAATTCCACCCAGAAAGCCAGTGTGGATACAGGGCAAACCGTGGTACTGTTGACATGATCTTCGCTGTGCGGCAGTTGCAAGAAAAGTGTAGGGAGCAACATCGGGACCTCTATTTGATATTCGTGGATTTAACAAAAGCGTTTGATTCAGTCAGCAGGGAGGGACTTTGGAGACTTCTGTGTCGGACAGGATGTCCCTCAAAAATTGTCAATATAATACGCTCTTTTCACGATGGCATGCAGGCTCATATTGTGATGGGCACCAGGAGTCCTCTCCGTTTGCAGTCAACAACGGTGTTAAGCAGGGATGTATACTAGCCCCACTGCTTTTTGGAATAGTCATTGCTGCAGTAATACGCGATGCCTACAACGAGTGCTATCGGGGTGTCGAGGTCAGGTTTCGTTACGATGGCGGCGTATTCAACTTGCGCCGCTTCAAGGCGCGAACGATGGTGTGTTACACCTTGATAAGAGAACTGCTGTATGCTGATGACTGAGCACTTGCCAGTCATTCCATGGAGGATGCACAATTTTTGATGGACAACTTCGCTTTATCAGCCACCCGTTTCGGTCTGACTGTGTCTGTGAAGAAGACAGAAGTTTTAGTGCAGCCTAGACCTGGTACAACTCCTACAGCACCTGCTATAACGATCGGAGATGAAACTCTAAAGGTCGTGGATCGGTTCAGTTACCTGGGAGGCACAGTGACAAATGATTGCTCTAGTGATTGTGATATAACCACCAGAATTGGCAAGGCTGCAGCAACCTTCGGGGGCCTGTCAGGAAGACTGTGGAATACCCGGGATGTCCGTCTAGCAACGAAGATGGCAGTTTACAAGGCAGCCATTCTACCGGTGCTACTTTACAACTGCGAAACCTCGACACTGTACCGCAAACAGGTCAAGAAGCTTGACAGTTTCCATATGCGCTGTTTACGTCGGATAGCTGGCATTCGCTCGCAGGACAGAGTGCCTAACACGGAAGTCTTTGATCGCTGTAATGCCTGGGGCATTGAATCCCACATATTTGCGGCACGGCTCTGCTGGTCTGGTCATGTGTCCCGGATGGGTGAGGACCGTATTCCTCGGACTCCCCTGTTTGGTGAGTTGGCAGTAGGGGCAAGGAGGGTCGGTAGGCCCTTTAAGCGTTACAAAGACCAGCTGAAGGATACCCTGAATCAATGCAACATCCAACCAGAAAACTTCGAAACCCTGGCGAGTGACAGAACGCAGTGGAGAGCGCTCTGCAAGAGAGTGATCAACTTTGAGGATCTACGAATAGAAGATCTCAAAGAAAAGAGGCGTCGGCGTAAGAATAATGTGCAGTGACTGGACGGACTTTCATGACTCATTTATTTTATTTCCTACTGTAATATCTCTCTGTATTTTGTCTGTATTTTGTGTCTGTCTGTGGGGCCGGATCCGTCGTTTGACGACGGCCTACCAATATACTTTCACTTTGCTTTAATATCCAGCCGATTATAGATGTTCTTGTTTAAGTGCTGCCGCTTGTTTTTACCTGGTTGGGTAGGTGAGTTGGCTTGAGCAGCAGCTGTCATACTCCTTGATTTACGTTGACACATTCCTGTTAATATTTTTTTCTAAGATTTTCGTAGGATCTGCTACATTGCCTTTATAGGCGCAACAATGTAAGTGCTAATATTTTCTTTAAATTATACGAATAACTACTTTGTTAAACATATTAACAACCTAACAAGTTTTTTATCACAACGTTTTGTTTTAAATTCAGATAGTAATAAGTTTTTACAGAATAACTGTAACATCAGTAATTGCCTAACATGACATTGTTTTGTTTGTTTTTTGGTTATTTGGATGAATCTGTTAAAAGAAATCAAAATTTGTCTGTGAACTCGCAGTTTTGTAATTTTTTTTTGTTAATAGAAATAAAGATTTCTGTGGATACATCAAGATTGATGGAATTTCACTGTTCACTGTGATACATGCGTTCAGTAAGCCTAATAGTTCTCAGCACATAATGCTATGGAAAAATAAGTGGCGCAGACTTTATACATTTTGCTGAAAATCAAACTGTCATTCTTTTCATTTTTAAACATTTATAAGCCACACTAATTGGTTATCTGGAGATTCATCATCAAGAGCACTAACATCACTGCTGGCAACGTCCCTTTCTAGCAAATCTTTACCTTGCTCAGGCCTCATACTTTTTCTTACATATTTCGGTTTTCGGTAGATATTTCTTGCTATGTGCAATTAGAAAGAAAGCTGCACTAACTAAGAAAAGAACACTCTTGCTAAGAATTAAAAAACAATGGCAGCCATTTTAGTTTACATTCTGAGCACAAAATGAACTGTAGGCTGTTCTGGGTAGCCTGTTGTTCACCTCTCCCCGCACTGGCTTCTTCTGAAACAAGGAAACCTGCTCCTATGGGACCATTAAAAAGGATAGAATCTGACTGCCATCTATGAGTAACACAACAAACTGTTTTAGTGTCCAGTGCGTATTGAATGTAGGAAAAGTAATGAAATTTGCTAGGGAACCAGTTCCGCGATATCGTCTCATTGCTCATAAGTACTTAAATGGACTTTTGATAACGTGATAGCGTTGCTAACGTAGCCTGGGCAAGGTTAAAGCACCAGCGGACAATGGACAGTCGGCAAAAGTGGTCTAAGGACCGCCAGTTAGGGGGATGGACTAACGACCACCTGTCAAAGGATGGATAACATCCTTCTCACCAAGATTGTATTTCCAAACCGCTTTGTTAAACATAATAATGTTAAATATCTAATTTTTAGACTTTTAAACATATTTGAAGACTCTTTGACTAGTGTCCTTTGTCTGATTGTCCCTTAGCCAATTATCATTTTAGCTGGTGGTTATTTGACCTACAGGCACTCAGCCAAGGGGTTAGTAAAATACGAACACAACAAAATTTTCATAACAAGATTTTTGATATAATATAAAATCACATAATACATCAAACATCTTCTCTACAATGGTCTGCCACTTATCGAAGTTTAATGAACCTTGTAAAATTATTTCAAATCCAAATCCCTGACTGGAGATGTCCTTGTTTTCCTTTATCTTATTTTGATATTGTATCATAGCTTTTAAAAGTGACTACGCTTTAGCATAAAGTTATTGTGTTGTCATTTTGTATATAGTAATGAAATGTAAAGTAATGCAAAATATACGTATAACAGCTATTTTAAAGTAAGGTAATTTAACTTTTTAGTTCTCGTATTTTAATAACCTTATTTATTAAAATAGTAAATAGGAGTTGATAAATAATTAAAATTAAACAATAAATGGAAAATGCGATATAGAGTGAGTGTAGATGGAAGCAGGAAAAGCAGGAAGTAGGTTTTACTTCACAAGAACACAAACAAATTAATTAGTTAATGTTTCACCTTCATTTTATCTATGTTATAGTTTTTCTCGTTTATTATTCGTGTTCATGTTTTCCTCGTTTTCATGTTTGGTAAGCTCTAAGTACTTGAACAGTTTCTTTTATGAATTTGTAGCAGCTAGGCTACATGAACTGTGAGTTTATTAAACTATAATTGTTATCTTAGATTTTCTAAAAATATAAATTTATTAATTAAAATAATTAAGGCGCTTAATGGGGAGCTTGGATAAAAATTTGTAGTTTTCTGGAAAAAAGAGAAAACGGGCTAGCAATTGATGAGAGCTCTTTTACAGACGCCTGTACCAGGATGAAAAGTTACTAGTAACTTTGGGCGGCAGCATTTTCTGGGCGACCCTGTATTTAATTGTTCATTTTTCTGTATAATCTGCTAATCAGTTTATTCGCATTTCAGATTTTTAACTTCAAATGATATTGAGTGACACGTACTGTACCCTAGCGGTTTGTTCAACATTTTATCACTACAGCTTAATTTTTGTCGGTTTTGTCATACATTTGTCAAAACCTAATTGTTGGGCATTATTTTTAAAATTGTCGAATTCGTAAGTTTTCATACCTGTCAATTTTAATTAAAATTATTAATAATAATATTAACAATTTTGATAAAAATAAATAACAATAATAATCATATTATTTTTAATAATTTATTATTATTATTATTATTTTTATTCTAACATTTAATAGACACATTAAAAAGGTGTACCAGCTCATAAAATTTAAAATCGCAAAACGAACATGTTGGTGGAAAACTTTCACCACTTTTTACTCAGTAAAGATAATCTTCTTTCAAAGGTAAAATAGAATTGCCGCTTGTGAATCAGCGTGACGTTCAAATAATCCGGGAGGAGTCCCTGTAAAGCAGTTTTTCTCTGTTCCCAGGGTCGCATACCTTTCACTTCCCAGGTGTTAAAGGAGAACAAAAACGATGTATTTGCATACTATCACAGTGTCTGGAGCTTATTTTCGAAAGAAAAGACAATCATCTCAAAGGTAAACAGTTCTAAGTCTTCCCAGGGGGTGAGTGCTCGCAAAGCTTTTGTCATTTATAAAATTAACTTTGCCAAACATTTACTCTCCTAGAACACAATAAGCGCTCTGTGCATCTAATTGGTCTTCCCAGGGGGTGAGTGCTCTCCTACTTTCTGTTCTTTTGAAAATTTTCTTTGCAGAAATATTTACTCAGGTAGAAGAATAGGCTCTCGTCCACGAATAGCCTCGAGAATTATTTGCTCTTCCCAACGGCAGACTATTCTCAATCTTTCTTTCATTTGCTAAATATTTACTCAGGTAGAAAAATGCGCTTTCGTCCACTAATAGCTTCGACAATTATTTGCTCTTCCCAAGGGCAGAGTGTTCGCAAACTATCTATCCTTTGAAAACTAGCTTTGCAAAATATTTGCTCGGCCAGGAACAGAAAATAAGCGCTCTCTACCGGTAATTGCTTGGAGGATAAGTGCATTTTTCAAGTTATAGAATCCAAACAGTGAGAGCAATCTTTGTCTTCATCCACAAATGTCATTAGCCTGTCCCTGTATTCAAGGACACTGGACTCTCTCTCTCCCCTCCCCCCCTCTCTCTATCATTAAAAACTGGTAATTAATGTTTTCCGTGAGTATGCCAAACAACAGATCAGTAACTGAAATTGGTCAGCATCAAAGTTTTGTCGATAAATAAGAGGGTTTTTGCGTCGCGGTACGAAGAAAGACGAAAGAGCGCGACGCATTTAACTGCTTTGCGCTTAAATAACGCTAATGCGTTCGTTAAATGTCAAATTTTCGTCCAGGTGAGAAAACCAGGTTAATGGTTTGAATAAGTAGTAATTATTATGAATTGTTCAGTTGTCATATAATAAACTCTACTCCTGGTGATGCAACTGTTAGCAAATTTTGAGATGTAATTTAAACAAAACAAAAACTATTGATTTTGAAAATGTCAAAATTCCAACTTGCCAAAGTTACACTTTTTTGTAATAAAGAGATAAATTATGTTAATACCAGGAAAGTGCTTGGAATTACTATTGATAAAGGTATGGATTTTAATAGTCATACTTCTAGAGCCAGACAAAGTGCTTGAAAAAATCGGTTAAGCTTAGGAGTGTAATCTGTAAAAATGAGGTTTTAAGAATGGCAACCGTTATTAGATTATTCAAATCTGTTGTGATGCCAGTGATTTCGATCATTTGTGGTACGACGGGGGTGGGGTACAGTCACAGGAAATGTAATATTGAATGTATTTGTGCAGGCCTTTAGAGCACGAAGTTTTTTGTATAGTCAGTAAACTTGTATTAAAAACGCAGAGGTGTCCTGATGGGCACTTACCTAAGCAAGAAATATTAACTTGTGAAGCATTGCCTTTAAATTGTCGAATAAATAACCATCTTGTAAAAAATTGCTTGACCAGGAGAAAAACTTTCGTAAAATATTTAAAAGACTTAATATGAGATAATATGAGAAATGGCAGTCTCGCTGAATATATTAATCTACGTTGTACCAGACAAGAATGTGACAAATTCCAAAGTTCTTAGTGGAGGTGTAGAATTCAACACAGGAAATAGATGACGTAGCCACAGTTATTACAACCCCAGAACTAAAGCCACTAAGTTTACCATTAAATAATAAGCAAAGACGCGAAGAAACCAAACCAATAAACTTGCTATTAGGTTTATCTTTTTATGCAACTTTAGGGAAGCATCCACCAAAGAATGCGCTTGTCATAGTGGGGAAGCACATACTTCTGACCATTTACTCTTAGTTGGCTTTTAATAGACCAAGAAGTCAGAAAAAATCTTATCAAAGTTCTATACTATCGGAAATAAAGAGAGATTTACAGTAAAAGAAATGCATTAGTTTGTGGTAATTTTATACGTGGTGTAAATGTTGTTGTTGTTGTTTTCATGTAGATTTTATTTCTTTGAATTACCTGATCGTATCGATTGTGTGAAAAACAGTAAGATAAGCTTCCATATTCTATTATAAATAAAGAATAGCAGTTGGCTTAACAAAAATATTTGCAAAAACTTCTGAATCTGTTTGCTATTAGCTATTATTTATAAAGTTCGAAGGTAGATATGAGGGTTGTATCTTGTATAATTACTGTATCATATTGTATCTATTAATAACGTCTGCTTATAGCTTGTCGACTTTATCAATTGATTGCTTGTAATTACAGATAATTGTGCAACGGATTTTTTTCATGTTATACTTTTTCCTATTATGGATTGGTTTACGAGGCTCAGATAGAGAAAATTACGCCTTCAGTACCTCACATTGATTGGAAACGCTCCATGTCTGATGAGTGTATGGTTGTGGACTGATGCTTGTACCGCAGTCCTGTATGTTGCTTAACAACTGTAAAGTTGCACAAGAAGACTATTCAGTGATTTGGATGGTCGTTTACAGAAGTTATTTACACTTTTGTGTTACACTTGTGTCTTTTCTTCAATCCAAGTCCCACAAGATGAAGCTGTGAGGCAGAGATTCATGTGCTCTGTCAACAACAAAGTGACTGACTGTCCATACAAAGATGCCAAGCGCCATTTCTGTGACAAGAAGGACATTTGGAGGCTGTTTACATGAAGATGCAATGACAGCAATGGGACCAGAAATCTGGAAAGTCCATGAGCAGAATCACGAAAGATGAGCTTGTCAAGGCGATCCTCGATGAAGTTCCTGAAAACTCTCATAGTGTGGATGTCGAAGTCCACATCCAAGACCAACAGTTCAAGATGGAGCTTGATACTGCAACCACAGGACTTTTCGTTTCAGTGCCGGTCTGAAAACAACTAGGAAAGCCAAAGCTGGATGACGTCAGACATCGTCACGTGTCTGCCAGCAAGCACAACCTACCAGTGCTGGGAACTTTCATAGGCTAGACCAAGGATCCAAAGACTGGTAAACAAAGCTCAATTCCCTACATCGTCACCAAGATCCTTCCTCATGATCCAGTGTGGAGATGACACTGAGAACAACTAGTTTGCACCACGCTTCTGCTGAGGACTATGAACCTGGTGATGAGATGGACTTTACTTCTGAGCTTCCACCTGATCATCCATTGGAGATCCTATAAGAACTGCCAGAAACTCTGAAGCAGACTGGAGTACCTGTGCCATGCCCGAGACCAAGTCACCTGTGCCAGAATATGGACTGGACAACCCAACACGATCCAAGAGAACACCTTAGCCTAGCGAGAGATTTTGTGGCTGATGCTTTGGAGATAGTATCAGTTTCCATGGGGAGGTGTTGTGGAGATCCACTAGAATGTTCTTTAGTATAGTATAGTATAGTATAGAGGCGCCCTACGTTAGACTTAGTAGTACTACGCAACCTCCATTGTGCATTTTCTAAGTGAGATAATACTGGATGACCATCATAGCGCTAGCGAGGACAACATCATTTGGGGTGGCATGTAGTTAGGCAAATAGGTACTCCTTTTAGTTAGGTTTAGCTGTTGTGCACTATTTGCCAATTTATTTGTTTGTTTATCGTCTTGATAGTGTAGGTCTACCGTAAGTAGATACTGTAATATTTAGCACATTCAAACTTAGTTAAATTAGTGTTTGATTAATGATAGTGTTTTCTTTTACATTCATTTTTTGTTTGTTTGCTTAATAATTATTTCTACAATATTTATGCAATTGATTGTTTGTGCATTAGTTGCCTACACATCGTTGTTTGTATTATCACAATGAGTACAGCAGATTACTCCAAGCAAAGTAAACTGCACATCCCACACCCGAACCACTCTGCTCAATTGACAGGTCCTCCGTAGACTGCCTATAAGCTCGCCACTGTCTGGAGCTAACGGGTAGATGATTGGTCGCCCCTTTAGCTCGGTCAGGCCAGACAAATTGTTACCCCAGCAACTACCTTCGATCAAACAAACTACCCCCAGACGTCAGATCGTTATAGATGGGTCGATGTAAGTTGGCTGGTACATAGACGCAGACATTGTCTTCTGATATCCTAACTTTTTCTGACATACTATTAATAGTATCTGAGAACGGGATTTTTCAAATTCGGCTCTTTGTTAAGAGACCAGGGAGAGGTAAAGTTGTAAGGCTCATAACTCGCCCTCTGCGGGGCTACAGAACTTCCGGTTTTCATGTGTGTGTTACCCACCATCCTCAATAATAATATATTAAAGAAAATTCGCTGGAGCCTGTTTCAGTATTTAGTACTGGCACTTTAAAGTTTCACAAAAATCAGCAAAATTCGCCTTTTTTGTAGTTTTTCAATATTTTTTAATATATTATTTTTTTTATATATTTTTTACAATATTTTTCAATTGATGCACTTCGGGCTGTTGGTTGTTTTTCAATTAACAATAGTAATTATGATACTGTCGTTGAGTAAATCAGCACTAGATATGATGATAAAGATGGTGATCAGATCATGAAATGGCAAATGATGGACATCATCATAAACTTGCTCATCTAGAAGAAGTTTCAGACAATGTAAAGCAATTGCGTCATTTTTACTACCAGGTTGAACTTCGCTTACATAGTTTGGAAGGTACTGACCAACCCTTAGATAATTGAATTCTTGTAACCACTATTTCAGAGAACGTACCTGCTACTGTCATGGCGTCGATGCGATTATCTAATGGATCAACTACGACTTGGACAATACAAGATCTTCCTACTAAGTGAGTCTGAGACCTCTTCCCAGGTATTACCTGCAAATTTACCGCCATCCTCTAACAACCCCCACCCCCAACAAAAGGTGTGCATTGTATCTTTGTAATTCATCTACACACTGGTTCTGATAATTGTAAAATTTGTAAAACTGTTTTTGAAAGAAAACAGTTAGAGATAGATGCAGTTAGCCTTCATCGTCGTGCTTCTGAATGTAGATCTGCTCGTTTTTATCTTTCATTATTATGACACTTTAGATTTGCCATGTTGTTTCTGTTTTGTTTAATTTAGCTTGAACTGTAAAGTTTACTATGTATTTTTAATGTGCTATTTTATATATTTTTACTGAGCACAATTTTTTGGTTTTTTAGCCCCTAATTACAAATTACTTTCCTCCAGCTAAGCAATTTTTGGACAGTTTTCCGCTTGCTGGCCTGCTTGCTAACAACCAACAATCTATTATTATAACAACTAATAAACTATAATTTTTCTTCCGGTATGTATTATCTGTATCGGTTATTTCATTTCATGTCACATGTTTTTATATTGTGTTTACTGGTTAATTATTTTAATACTTTTTTCTGCACCCTATTTTTTAATTATATGGTTTTCCTATAGGTACTGTCGTGTGCAGTTTTTTATTTTTCAGTTTAATGTGTAATCATGTGTAGATTTAGTCACAGACACAGAAGTCTGCTTAGATAGCCACCAGATTTAAAATTTGCCTATTTTGTAATCATTTGTCTGCATTGCTTACGTTATTTCATGCCACTTTGATATTTTTCAGATGTTATTCAATGGCTTTTCTTTGGCGTTTCATTATAGTATATAATAGGTAACTTTCAACTGCAGTTTTGTTTTGCTTCACTGTATAATTCTGCTTCTGCATGTATAAATGTAGTTATATAATTTGTACTCTCTATTTTTATGCAGATTTTCTTTCTTCTGAAAAAATTCTGATTATGTACATAATTGTTTTCTCTCTTCAAACAGTTTTTAATTTCTTCTGCGCTATTTTATTTACTAAAATAAAGAAATGAATAACATAATCTTTCAAAACCTTGCGAATTTTGTTATATTGTTTGTTTTTCGATATATTGGAATTGATTTTACTAAATATATAAAGAATACCCAGTATGTAAAACGTCAAAAACACGACAAACTTGTAAAAAGCAGTACACACACGTGTGATTATGCATTCAAAAAATTACAGAGACTTAATTAAATAAAAGAATATGGCATTCTGGTTTTCCTGAATGAGGTTTGCAAGGCAAAGTTAGTTAGCATTTAAACATGTAATCAATGCATGTACTTAGCATACAAAAAGTTTACAAATATTGTCTGTTCCTAGAAATTACATTCATCCGCTAAAACATTTATTTTACTACTGGGGGCCCCGAGTTCGCGTATCCCTCTGGCTGGTTTTTCACTCTGCATAAAAATAGTGCGATTTTTTTTCAACATCTGTATGGGGTAATGGAACGCCCGAGCGTCCGATTTCCACACGATTTGCAGGAAAAAAAGCTTACTATTCTGGTACGCGAACCCGCTACCCTTTGCTCTTGACAGAAAAGATGGCACTGTAGGTGACATTCTTGTATTAGTTCCTGTAGAACATACACTTTCAACATGTGCGAACGTTACCTTTGTTTTTAGTACAGTCAATGGGCTAATGAATCTTTAGCATACTGTAATGTTTTCTTTTCACACAACTTTTTACTTTATTTTACTATAAAAATTCATTTGCTCGGGGTTTTTGCGCAATTTTGCTATGAAAAAAATACGTTAAACAAATTAATAATTATATTCTCTGAAAAACCTGCCTTCAGGGTAACCATCCCAATGAAGTCGTTTTGGATGTCTGGGAAAATATGTGTAACTATTGTTCCACGATTTTACCAAGCCATATGTGCAAATACCCAAAAGTCCGTAAGCTTTGACGTAATGGAGTCCAAGTTCTCTGTGATTACAAACAAAACTTAGTTTATTTGGCAAATTAGGATATATAGTATAAAGCTGATGCTTGCCACAGTAATGATGAAAGTAAGCCGAACTCATCTTCTTCAGTGGATGAAAGTGACGTATCCATCCATTTATCACGAGACTCTCATCACCAGGAATCAGAGGAATAAAGTTTTCATCGTGTTTTACTGTCAAGTACCATTGCCTAAACTCCGCCCACACTTTTGGCATTGGTGAACAAGCCCACGTATTGAACATTGGGTAAAGAAATACACTATCTGTACACGTTGGGCAGAGAACATCTCTGTCTACTCCAGGTTTTACTGCAAGTCTTCCACGATACAAAGTAATGCTGCCTAGATGTTTCAAGTCTTTATACACATAGATTGCTGACTTGAGCCATTTGTAATAATGAGGAGAAACCTCACAATCATCTTCTAGAATAAGACCATATTCTCCAGTTTCCTGAAGATCAGGAGTCCATGTATCATACCATTGTGTGTAAGGTCCTACATTTCTGGTTCTCACGTGTAATCGCTTCTGTCCATGGCTCCAATTAAAACCTTGCACCACTTTTACAGTTTTTTGGGCAGCTATTTCCGGGCCATCTATCCAGATTTCTAATGAGACAGAATCGCCCATATAATAAGCTGCTTCAAGAGACTGTAACAATCTATTAACTGAATCACTCCTGTTGAAAGCTATAACTGTTAAGGTCAAGTGAAAATCTACCATATTTAGAGAGTATGGGTCCACTTGTATGTGGGAGTCAATATTGTACCCAATTTTAATCTTTCCGGATGGTTCAGCAGATTCGCTAATAAGTGTTAAAACAAATAATGAACATGATAAAATGACACACGCCTTCAGTATTATTTTCAATGAGTTTGTTATTCTTTTAGTGAAATTCGAGACAGTGACACGTGTGCACATTTTCTGGTCGTTACTTACGCGCACAACACTTACTGACAACTGATATTTTCTATTTCTTTAAACAGGTACAAGAACGTTATAGTCGGGTAAACTAAAGCAACAAGAAAGTATTGACCATTCCTTTTAGACTTAGAAAAACACAGGCCTTAGATGTGGAAGAGCAGATCGGTCATGGCGTTGGCAAGTACAACTCAATGTGTCCGTAAACGCTGTGGGTATTAACAAAACCTTCAGCACTCTTTCCGCCATTTTTGGTCGCTATTCGTGAAAGTTACAAGCGGTAACTTTGGAAGCCATGTCTCTGTCGAAATTTAAGCGTGATAAATACAGCTGCACATTAATTTACTACTGTGCTATTAGACGAACAGACATCTAAAGAAAGCACAGTTTTTGGGTGCACAACATTTTGCAGGAGAGAGAAAAATATGGCAGGTATCATCCATTAGTGAACAGCAGTTAGATGCTCAACACATACTTGCTTCTTGCTTCTTCTGTCTCTCAAAAATTAAAATAGAAAATACATTATTGTTTATAGGTGCTAAGGTGTCCAAGACTCGCCTAACTAGAATCTCAGAAAACTAAACAACGAAAATTTTCATCTCAAACTTGAAAACTCGCTCACCTAATCAGCGGTGGTTTCTCATTTGCATATTGGCGTGATGCGTATTCGGACGACAGCGATCACGTTCGAATGAATACGGATCACGCATTACGCACACATTGAAACACTTCTAAATGTTTAAATGCAAACTTTTGCATACACATAACCACAGATTAGATGCGTCAGTTTTTGCAATAATTTTTGTTAAGTATTCTTCATGTAGTGAATTTCCATGCAAAATAATTAAAAGCGTAAACATGCTACGTTATCTATAAATGCTCAAATAAACATCAACAAAGTCTTTTTACAGGTAACAGTATCCTATGCTTTCATTTAAAAAACGATATTACCCTATTCTGGTCGAGGATCCTTTATTTATAAAATACTTTCAAAGTATTCAAGAAACTGCTATCACTATTAATTGTTATAATATTAATGTAATTAGTAATGCATAAGAGAATTACACTAGCACTAATTTCCAGAAAACTGTATGGGTACATAGTCACCACGTCCGGGTCTAACTCTTAATTTCACTTCTTATTAAACAGTCACAGTATAATATTTCTTTATTTATATCGTTAGCAATCCTGTCAAAAGTTGGATCATAACATTTCAATGAATTTATTGATATTTATCGATACGTTATATTGTGTATGTTCATCAATTAAATGCAAATAATTGTTGATATAGTTTTTTACTTATTACTTATTCTAGGCGTAATATTTAAAAAATCAAATGTTCCAATAAAAGCGTTTTTTCTGACAACAGTAGCTTGATGATTTAGGATGCAGGGTTATAATGGTGGATTACACATTACTCGGCTTACGTGAGTGGATATTATCAACGATAAAATAATCAGATGACTTAAATCTTATCAGTGAAGGATGAGGAGAAGAAGCTGTGTTATAAGCAGTAAAAACTGCATCTATTCCTGAGATCGTAATGGACGAAACAACAGATTTCATCTTTATCTCTGTATGATGAACTGAGGACCAATGCTAAGGAAACGGAACTGTAGAACAAGCTGTCAGCTAGAATAACCATCAATTCTAATGCATGGTGTCGCTACATACGCTGCTTTTTCATTATTGTGTTTATTTTGTCATCTATATGAGATATATTATCAGAAAACATATCTGGTATGCGGTAACAAAAGCACACACGCACAGCAGTTAGATTTCAACATTAATTTAATTTAGATGTTTAGCTTTCGATACGTCTTACTTCATACGTCTTCATACATGGAAATATAGTGACAAGCCTATTTACAAGAACGTGTGAATGAATGAGTAGACACAGGCTTCAAATTATGCATTGGTGCATCAATAATAATTATAGACCAGCCTAAAACCGCAAAAAGAATTTTGTGCAAACAACATCCCACCAACACCACACCACCCACACCACACCACACCCCACCAACCAGCCACACCACTCACAACACAACACCCACATCATACCACAACACATCACACCATACACACCATACCACAACACCACACTACACCATCCTCACCATACCACGCCAAATCCACCCACACCACATTACTCACATCACACCATCAATATCACACTACATCACCCAGACCACACTACACCACACCCAACACACCACTATATCAACACTACATTCACACACCCTAACATTTCAAAACAGCATCCACAGCACAGCCTCAGCACACCACCCACTGCACCAAAGAATCTGCAGGCATGGTTTGTCATGGTGGGTTTACGCGCAATTTTTTTGCGGGTTTTGCTAGTCAAACAGTAGTAGAGTAATTCAATAAGAACTTGAAGTTATAACTTATAGGAATATATATGTATTGTATATACACGTCACACGTCACATATGAATGCATATTTATTATACACTATTTTTTTACTGTTATAATTTTTATTTTATTTTACGAATGTTTCAGAATAAGTCAAGTGGCATCTCTGAAGATGATGCAAATAATAAATCAGATTTCATACTGGCAATCTATAACATCCTAATACAGGCAGGTTTGGCTGGTCAGCCGTTGATATTTATAAGTTAGTGAGAATCATGGATCATTGGAACCACTGGAGTTCCAAATGCCTCAAGACACTTCGTAATTGGAGGTCTTCAGTTCAGTAAGTTGTCTTTCCAGGTGACACAGTAGTGGCCCAGGAGAAACTTTTGCCTCATCGTCGATGGCCACTTGTTATTATTAAGGAGCTGATTCGTGGCAATGATGGTCATGTACATGCTGCTTCGATTCAGGTCAAAGGTCGTCTAAACCATAAACCCTTGTCTGTCCTCTACCAATTGGAATGTGCATACTGTAAAAGATGTACCGTCATCTCATGTTGAGTTTGATTTCAAGCACCCACAGAACCTTCGCCTCGTGAGCCAGATGCTTGTTCTGGCAGTGAGCTAAAACGTGCTCGTAGCTGTCGCATTGTAGTGCCACCAGCTCTTTGGCAAGATTGACGTGTCATTTTCTATCAAGGACTGATAAACGTCCACTGGATTCATCGGGCAAAAGTGGATAGGTTGACGTTAAAAGTCGTCACTTCTTGTTTCGTTTGTTCCGTTTTAGTTTGCTTCCGTTTCTTGTTTTCCACGTGCGCCGCTTAGCGCAGAGCGCGAAATGCTAATGGCGAACTGTTCTAAAGTGTTTACTGTTCAAGCTGATAATTTTGCTATAATTTTTCTTTCTTAGCAGTCTGTACCCGCTAAAGAGATATGCGGATGTGAAAAATTTCTGCTATTTTAAATCTGCTAAACATGCAGATTTAACATTATAACATGCTAAGCAGTTACTTGCTGTGTTATAAACTCATTCTTGTTAGTTGTGTTGTCTTTCACACAATACAAAGATGCATAAAAAACCAGTAAACTTTCTGCCATTTCCTTGGCCCAATAAATGGTTGAAAAGATGCAAAAAGTGGATAAATGGTTAGTTTAGTTTAAACATAATTTATTTAGGATTGGATCGGACAGTTTGTACAACATGATTTAGTATCCTCACCACAACAGACTTTATACACCATTTACAAGAACATTTACAGTAAGAATAGACTATACTTAGTTTTTAGTATACTTTGGTATGCAAAATTTTTACTACAGTGATACATTAGACATTAGTAGAAAATGACGGTTAGAAAATATTAATGTACGATTATTTAAGAATGATGCATTTTATATCAGATAGAAACAACTGGAAGCGTTTAGTACGCCATATAAAGTCATGTATACGTGGGAATATTTTACAGTTAGCAACGTAGTTAAATTCATCTTTTAATAACTCTTAATAACAACTTCAACAGATCATTATTTCCTAAGGCAGCTATGTTAAGGTTTTCGGGCAGAAGTATTGCATTTAATTTAAAAAACATAACTACCTTACCTAGTTGATACAATGGGCAGTGCAACAAAAAGTGTTCAAAAGACTCAAATCGAAATCCACAGTTACAATTCGGCAATATTGGATGACCGTTATTATCTTTACAGCCTTTAGAGAAAAGGTCATAGTTTAGCCTAGAAAATCTGATTCTCATGCGCGTATGATGCACTTATATTGGAGGTTTAGCAAATGAAAAATGTTTCTTACTCAATGGAAAAACTTAAATGAGATTTGAGCTATTGTTTGAATTGTGAAATGGATGTAATTTCACGAATGTTCTGTGGCAAGTTGTTCCACATGTTAATGGTCGATATGAAAAACGATTTTTCACAGCTAACAGAACGGTAATTAAAATTTCTGTAGTTAGTACCACTGCGTATATAATAGGGGGTAACTTCGTTAACCATTGGCGGCAGAATTGCACTTAAATATTGGGGAGCACTAAGTCATTGATTATTTTGAAAAAAAGACATAGGCGATGATAATGGAAGCTCGTCACTATTTTAGTGAAGCCGCTATCAGACAAGATACTTGCAGGGAAGATCGAAACATGGCGCCAGAACAGATTCTAGCAGCAGTTAGCTGAATATTTTCTAACAAACGTATATTGTTTTCACTGCATCCTGGCCATACTACGTTACCATATTCGATGGCAGGGAGAATAGTCGTAATGGATAAATGGTTGCAGCCGACTACAGGATCAGTTAAATGCAGCTGTGATATTTTCATATGTTTTAGCCAACAGAGGCTTTAGTTAATATTTTTGTTGCCCATTGGTCTTAGAACTAGGCTTACTGGTTTTTTCCTTTACAATAACGACGTGAATAGACACTCAAGTCAATGATGTTTTCAAGTTTTTTGAAACCATGTCACTATATTCTGCTTCAATTATAAAATTATTTTTCGTCTACTTTAAATTTTAATTTCGCGAAAGAAACTGCTGCTCTGCAAATTTTTGTGCAAAAGATGCACAATTTCTCCACTGATCAGACATTATTTGCAATGACGTTTTACCAAAGAAAGTTGTTATTACTTCAACCAAAATTAGCATGGGAGAAAACAGCGTGACAGATACAAAGCTAAAAACCAGTCACTTTTAGAATTTTTTTCCTCAGTTCGCGAGAACTTTGCAAAATTGCTTGTCAATTATCATGTCTTAACCCAGCCAATCCAACGTCAAAGGCATTTGATACATTACAGTATCAATTACTATTAAACAGACTTGAACATTTTGGCACTACAGGAACAACTAAAAACATATCTTACCAATCACATACAATTTAACTGCATAAGTAGTACACACTCGGATATCACTAACATAAGATGTGTAGTTTTTCAAAGGTCTTCATTTTTCTTAATTTACGTCAGTGTTTGCCTAGCTGTTCAAGTCCGATTGTTTTGACATGACACGAGCTTATTCTTTTATTTGGTTGTAATCTCAACCAGGTGCAACAAAAGACTAACAGTAAACTAGACAAAATAGATACGTTGATGAGAGCTAATGAATTGTCCGACTTCTTTCACGTTTAACACCATCAAATCAATATTGATCAATTTACAAAGTGGCCTCTTCTGTTCTTGTTTGATGGTATCGTGCAGCGTTTTTGGTGGCCTGTCGACTTGTAACTCACAATCATTTCCTGCATAAATTGATCAAAAATTGGTTTGTTTTCGTTAATTGTTTTGTTGTATTTAAAATTATATGAAATTTTATCTGGCCAGATGCCTTTATGCACAAGGAATGTATTATCAAGCACGTGAAACTCAAAGTCTTGAAAACACATCTCTACAAAATGCTGTATTTTGTCGTAGCCATTCCCACGAAATCTTTCGTCATGCATTGGTTCTTCATTTCTTCCTACAAAAAAGTGTAATTACTAGCTGCAGTAAAATACTACGAACAAGAGCACTAAATATCGAATCAAATAACTTCAGCCAAATAGACCAGGTACAATTTAATAATGAGACACTAAGGCTAGAACAATATTTAACTAGTTCAATGTAAAAATAGAACAAATAGGAAATTTTGGTTACTCATAGCTATGTAACCCCTTTCCTGTAATCCTGGAACCGAAAAAAGGGAATAGTGTTGGAAATATAAGAGTGGACATGATCAGCAGGAAATTCTATAGCAATATGTGCTTCCGAACATCAACAATTTATTAACCTATGAACGCATTGACCAACTGCTCAAGTGATGACCAACCTATATCTGGCACTTGGCTTAGGCTGCTGAAGGCTTTAGTGTAGGAGAGATTACAAAAAATAAGTTCTGGAAGTAAAAGAAAGCCAAATTTGACTAAAACAATCTTGCAAAAAATGAAGTGAACTTTCTTGAGACACGTTATGGTCAGTACGCCAATTTGTACAAACTTTAAATCCTTGAAGGAAGTATTATAGGTGTATAGGTAAAAATATGCATCTGCTACACAGCCTCCTCTTCTGAGTCGGACGTCTTACATTGGACAAAACTACATTGCAGCAACAAAACTTGTGATACTTCAGCAGTCCTTGTAATTGCCAAACAACTTCATGTATCAGCTGAAAACTTGAACAGATTGATAACTGCTCTGTTGCAATAATAAAGTTGAATTGCAGCAATAACGTTTCAAACAGTTCAGCCTTCAATATCAACCACGACACGGGATCCCATCATGCGTGATGGCGATTCGTTTAGTAGTGTGGAAAGAATACGTGGTCATTGATGAAACTGAGAGACAAAATTCTTGGACATAGAAACCTGCGAGTCCATAGCTCTTGTGATCATAATGTGGTGAAAAGTGGTGATCCAAATTGGCCGAATTGGTCCTGACTTGGTTGTTAATATTAATTAATGTTGTAACTTACATATTTTAATATGCCAGTATATTTGACGGTAACATAACTACAGGTTTGCTGAACACTAATATTTGTAAAATGTCACAAAATATTTTGTGCAACTCACGATTTAGTTATTACTGATCCACCCCTTTCTCATATTATTGTATTGTAAATGTTTCACAAGAACAGTAATTGCCTTAATTATAAATTTATCAATGGATGTACATCCACACACGCAGGACCTTGTGTTGTTATTGTATTGCATCGTTTTTATTGATGATAATAGTGAAAACCTTAAACCAAAAGAATTAAAATTAATGATCTCCGACAATAACGATGATAACAGTCCAGCTGTTTCAAGCAATCAAATATTCATGACAGGTTTCCATGTGATTCTAGGGAGGAATGGAAATGGTTTAGGTGGGGAGTGTTTATGCTTTGCTTTGCCTATTCTATCAAAGTCAGACAACTTGATGATCTCCTAATATATAAATGTTTATGCATTTTATGGTTTGAAATTTCTTTAAATGATTGTTTTTTGTGACTGCGTTGTCATTTTCCATCTCAGAACAACTTTAGTAAAGATGTGTTTATAAATGAACTCCAACAATCTTACCGTAATGCGTTTAAGAGGGAATATCACCAAAATTAAGTTGAGCTTAAATAACTCGCGATTATATTGCGAATACAAATACGTACGTCATTCTTCACAACAATTTCTTGTTTAACAATCCTTGGCAAAAGTTCTAATAAAATTGTACGCAAAACGAGCATTTGACTAGGCCGCCATTACTCAAGGACCTGCGACCGCGCCTCTGCTGGGGAAATAGCCGTACTACAGATGAAACTTGGCAAAACGCACAATGGGAGAACGAATACCCACAACACTGTGCGATTTCCCAGGTTTCGGTCATCGTGACTCTTCTAATTGAAAAACAGCCATGGAATGTGTTACACTAGGATTCAGCAATTAGACGGGATGCAGCAGTCAGACGAATGAGCAACAGAAAATTACTGAAGCAACGAATCAATCTAAAAACCTGGATTCACTCCTACAACCTGTGTGATAATTTCTCGGCTGTTTGCTTTAAAACGTGAGTTTAGAACATGATGAACTCTAGTTTTAAAAATATTGTGCTTACACATCGGACAGATTTAGACAGATGCAGTTTTTGGCAGTGTCTTTTTCAACTTTCGTTTTTAGCCCAAGTGCATAGTTTATCGACGCAGTTTAGTCATCTCGAGATTTGTATCCATTTCAATAAAAATATCACAATGACGTGACGTAATGCAATTTTTAGCGCTAAAATTGTATTTATGATGCTTCTTCTTGAATTTCGAATATTTACTAAAGAAAAAACTTCGCAAATCGTAATTTGATAACTGCAAATTGTTAATCCTTACACCATAAACAATGACTTCAGTATATTTGCTAAATTGTGTAGCACAAAGAGTATGTAATAGATTATTTTGTACTATATGTACTTTTTTAAAGCTTTGTAACAGAATGAGTGTCAGTATAACCTTGCCTGAAACAACACATTATATAATTATTATGTCACTGAACCACATTATATTGTTAGTTTTTTATTTTATAAAAGTGGATAATAATATGTTAACAATAAATGTATTATTATCATTAATTTTTATTTCAGTCCAGTGTAAAAATGAACACAATATTTTATTATTATGTAAAAATGAAAGCTAACGAATAACAGTTCTGGTTGATATCAAAGTCGTACTAATTTAACTGTCTGAAACACGACAAAGTTAAAAATTTTCATATATGTTTATTCACTAATTTTACAGCTAATATGTTAGAGTCTCTGTATCCATGAGTGTCCATGGTTCACATATCGCAAGGCTGATAAAATGAAGCTGTCGCTAAAAATTGCCACACTGGTATTATAATTATGCTTCAGTGAGTTTCTCTGTGTTTACAAATTCATTAATTCTTCTAGCAGAATGAAGTTACTTTAGCGGACTTGTTTTACAAGAAAAGAACTTTTGTAACTTACCAAGGCCCACACTTTTGCAGCTTGTATTACTGACGATGTTTTTAATTAATGCCACAAGAATTTTCACAATATGCTGTAGGCCAGTCTAACTTTGCGCAATGTTGTTTACAAATCTATTAGAATATACTATAATGGACCCATAACTTTCGACGGAAGTAAAATATATAGAATTGAAAATATATGAAAACACGTGAAAACACGTGCAACGACAATCGTTTCTATCAGCTGACTACCTATCCCTCCCAAGGTCAAATACTGTAGAGTAGTAATAACAGCTTTATTTTCAGCCCAGTTGTGCACCACAGAATCACAACAAGCTGCGCGTACATTCTGATACGTCATCAACAGATATGCTCTAGTTCAATTTTTTCACCGAGAGAGGCGTAGGTGCAGCTCCATGGCATTTCCCGCGAGATACAAATAATGAAGTCACACACTGTCTTATATATTTTCTTAATACTCATGTCATTTTAACTTCGAAAACGTTTGTCTTTTGGGAATATACACTTACTATCTAACTAACAAATTACTAACTAACTAGCTAACTAAATATTTAGCTTTCTAAATCTCTGTTCTTTATGTAAATATTTATTTTATTTGTCTTATAGTTTTAAATAGTGATTTTTAAATAGAATGTGTTCATCGTTCTATTGGTAATTGTTAAGTTACAGAAACAACGTGAAATAAAAAAATGAAATAAAATAAAGGCAGGCTGAAAATTCACCGGCCTTCTCTTAGTTAGAAAAACATGACGTGTTTATTTTTATTCGTTGTTGCACTAATGCAATATGTATAACGTAATAATATTGGACTTAGGTTAGATTAATTGTGCTTTTTACCCTTAAATTTGCTATCTCCTAAACGTAATTTTCTTCTAAATTCTGCAAAATTTAGAAGGAAGTCATAAGCCCCAGTTTATTGAAACATTGTAAAATTTCATCACAGCGTGACCAGTTAGGGAAAATTAAATCAATAATCACATTTAAACTGATTTTTAATAAATACATTTTACCTATGTACACGGGTTCCCAGACGAGTGGTATCCATTTAGTAATATAAAATACCCTCAGATCAGATGATACTGTCGACCTTAGCCATCGATTATAGTGTGGGATTCTGTGGCAAGCCTTGCATGTATTCTGAAAATATTAAGCATGTTATTTACAAGTATTGTTCATGACGGAGCTCTCACATCCAACGAAATTAGGAGTTTTGTGATTTCTAGAAAATAAAAAATATGTTCAAATTCTTGAAATTTCAGACCAGAGAGTCACTATCTTAAATGATGAGAAAATCGCCAGTAACAGTAATTTTCTGTGTAGCATGTAAGAAATTTTAACACGTGACCTATTCTAGCACACAACCATTTTAACTAATTGATATTTTTTCTACACTTAATTTTTTCATTTATGTGTAGCATTGTACTAATATCTCTTCCGTTTCTTCAAATTCCAGGCTTCATGTTAAACTGCAGGCCTTATTTTCTCTTCACCAGTAAGGTTTACTATCTACAAAGTTATCCAGTGCTTCTCTACAACCATCCGCAATATTATCAGCTTCTCCCTTAATCCTAAGTTGCACATGAATTTTTCTTGTAGATGTCTTAACAGCTGTATCGAATCAAAGTCTAGGAAATAGCTCACTTAGGTGTTTCCTGTTAGTCATTCTCTTTTTAACTATTTCCTTGTTTGTTATCCTCTATTTTCCTATTCCCTATTTCACATTCTCTGCAAGTACCGTGCACTCTGGATTATAGCGGATATCCGGGCTGAAACAGGACTAACAGTTTTACAGGAAATTAGTTCGCAGCCATCTGTTTTTGTACTAACTAGAGAGATTGATTTTCCCCAAATTGTCTTTCATTGCCGAGCTGTGTGAAGCACAAGGATTACTATAAGATAGTATCTTTACGTAGCCATTAATTTTCTCTAATTCTCTGTCTGGCCTGTTTAATTCTAGTAATAATTTCTGGTCAGATCTCCCCAATGCTCATTTTCCAAAAGCAAATTTAGTATTTATTGCACTTTTCGCTGATTTTCTTCTTGCTCGGTTAGGTCTAATACTTGACTCTTTAAGAGTTAAACGTTACTGTTCTGTCCACTAGAATCTTTATTTCTTACATTAAACCTTTCTCTGTACGTTTCTGGTTGAGTATCAGTACAGGCTACATGAGGTTCAAAACACCCGTCACAGATTACAAATGATAACGTTTTCTTGTTTACGAGTTTTTTGCGTTCCTAAATAGAACATAGATATTCCTTTCGTTATTAGTCATTTAGAAAGATTAGACCAGTTCATTCTAAGTACTTCTAGTATATGATCAGATCGTCCATTAACAAGAACAGGCCGATTTAGGTCTATTCAATGCTAACTCAATGATTGTCGTGACGTTAAAGTTGTCGCTGGGGTGGTTTGGGTAGAGCCAACAACCGATATTGGTATGTTTATCAGACTGTATTTGAAGTTGCGATGTTCGTGTTAAACAGATGAAATCACTGGATGAAAACATGGTTTAACATTGCAATCTGTATTTTACTCAAAATCATAGTCTCATAGTCAATCCACATTTACACGAAAATGGTAAACATAATCAACAGCAGTAAACAAAAGTTAGATTAAATCCATCAGCCAATATACCATGGCACCTGAGTCAAAACGTTATTATAACCACACAACTGCTTAAGCGTATTGCCTGTCCTCAAATCTTGCTACCAAGCATGAAAAACTACTACATTCAAAGAGAAGCCCAGTAACCCCGTTACATACAAACATATAGCAGTAGCAAGTACATACATATATTGAAAACTTCAAAGTGTACAAACAGATGTCAGCACTGACTTAGTGGTAATGAAAAACTAAAGTTTAAAACTGCAAATCAAAATTAATAATAAACTGTAAATTAAATGCTCGCATCTGCGACAATATGCGAGATATCTGCGACAATGATTAGGATGACGGATCGTGTCTGCTAAATCAAGAGTTTGCCAATTTTTAAATTTTTTTATTTTTTAAAATCACTACTAATAGGTCCTAAATTTTATTACTTTCAGTCTATCTCTATCTTTAAGCTCACAATGCATATTACATCACAATATGACAGAAGAATTCTTGATAGGCATATATGTAAAGTCATGCGAGAGAGAGAGAGAGAGAGAGAGAGAGCGAGAGAGAGAGAGAGAGAGAGAGAGAGAGAGAGAGAGAGAGAGAGAGCGTCTGGTGAAAGATGCATCTTTCATAACAATTTCCAAGAAATAACAAAACAATATCTTGTTCAACTATGTAAGAAATTACGGCAGGCGTACTTACTTTGTGAAATGACACTGCTTTTCGTTGCTTTAGCAGTTTTAGCAATTGCTGTTTATTCCTAGGTATGTCTTGGTCATCAGCAATTTCAAAAGTTGGAAGGACGTACACAATGTTCTGCGTAGGTTGAGTTGTTTTTCTGTTTAACATGTCAACAAACTTTCTCATCAAAGATGGAGTAGGTTTCAGTTCCACATCCAGGAGTAAAATATATTCTGTATAAACTGCTAATCGAGCTGCATTTCTCCCTACATTTATTGGATAAGTTCCGTAATGCGATGTGTCGGGACCGTTGGATAGTGGCAAGGAGATGTTGCCACAAACTAATTGAACCTCTTCTTCTTCTTTCCCACTAATTGGAGGTGCATTTGTTGGAAAAAATAGAGAAATTGAGACAAAATGCGCAAATTTTAGGTGACATCTTCGATACAGATTTACTCTATTCATTATGAAATCAAAACTATCACCAGGTGCATATAAAGCTGCTGAAATTGGTCCATCAAACCTCTCAGCCAAGTCCATCAAATGACGCATAAAATGCCAAGATGTTTGCGTTGCTATAGTTACCGTTTTTTCTCGTGCAAATCGCCTATCTCGCTCAACAAAGTTAATTATTTTAGTGTACGAAAGATTTGATTTAGTAACTGAATCAAAAAACGCTGTCTTTTTTAGGTGTTCGAAGCTTTTTTCCTCATAAGTTTTTTCCTTTTCTTTAAAATAATCTTTGTTCATGTTCTGAATTGCATTGTTAATTGGAAATTGATTTCCAACCTTTATCTTATTCACGAACAGTAAGTTTAAAGAAAGTAAATAATCAACTATGATAACAAGCGTGCAAATACCAGTTGGAATAGTAAGTACGTTTAAAATGCGTCTTTTGTTAACTCGAATCATGCTGTTGACAACTAGACATTTTGATTGACGACAGAAAAGTAATTTGACGAAAAATTTCTGCAATATTTTAATTGCTCTGTTTAAGAAACTCACAAGATAGTTCAAGTACAGTTTAAGTAGCACATATTAAACAATTTAGAAAAAACGTATCCTTTAGCTGAAAGTAGACATATTTAGATCACGCAGGCGACAGTCAACGGTTTTTCCATGCACGAAGCTATTTTCGCCCTCTTGCGCGAATTCGTTGAATTATTTCAGACACAATCGTAATATAAACTCACTCAAAAATGTCATAATTCTTGCGCTCAAAAGCAGCACCCAAAATACCTAATTCTAATAACATTTGAAACTGTGACCGAGGCTGCTAGTGTAAATTTAATCACGCGGGTCCTATTTTACATGACCGGTTTTTCTCATTCGTTGCTTGCTCGCTGTCGGTGTTTAAATTCCTTGTTTCAAAGCTGTACTGTTTTGCTTGGTAAATGCTAACACTTAAAACAAGACATGGAGTAGGTAGCTTACACAAATTGCTAGAGGCCAGCAAGACATTATTGATAACTTATACTGTGAAAAACTTGATTAGAGGCTTTGCTCAGAGGACGTGCGGCAGACAATGACAAATGTTCTACGATCTTCAGGGACATATTAGGAATCGACGACGTGGCATCACTGAGACTGGGAACGACATTCAGCGATTACACACACCCCTTGTTGGTGAAGTTTAATTTGACTGAAAAGTGTCAAGAAGTTTTGCGCAATACAAACAAATTGAAGGACAGTGGCGATGACCTTAAAAGAATCTTTATCAAAAGAGATTTGCCTTCCAAAGGGATCAAGTTAAATCAGATACTAAAGGAAGTGGTTCGAGCAGAACGAATTAAACCGGAAAATCGGGGAGGTCAAATAAAAATTAGATTATAAAGAAAATGCGAGTGTGATGTAGGCAATGTGGCAATATGTAAATTCGGTAAACGACAGGTTTTTTAAATTATGGATGGCCGTCTACTATTTATACTAACAACACACATGATAATCTCGAAATAGAACATCAAAGGGTTACGAGACAAGTGCGAAAAATCAGCTGTCTTGTCCTTTTAAACACGGTTTGATAGAAAGAGACGAAAACTACTTACAATGTGTTTAATACCTGGGTTTAAGCTTATTGGCAGTAGACTTCCAAATGTTGGTCGTGTGTCACGTGGAGGTATCAGCTTGTTTTCTAAACCAGAACCAAAAATGTGAATTGAGCTTTTCAAATAACTGATTTCAAGATCAAGTCTGGGTAAAGTTCAAATGGCTACAAGACGTATTGTTTGGTTTAAATTTTATTTACGCTACTGATGAAGTGGTTTATTTACAACCATGGTCCAGATGCCGAGGTTAATTCTCTTGGTAGGCGAGTAAAAAACCAATAAGTTTGTTCCTTGATCATCCCAGTGAATCATTTATGTATTGGTTCCAAAGTATCTTGGGGCTGTTTGTTTCATACAGAAAGACTGACAACTGGATATCTGAACTGGACTACGTTTTTGCTTCTTGAGAAACATTGATCGTATAGATTACTTAAGCACTTGAAATAATTTGAGTTTACCTCTGATCACGCGCCAGTTAGTATTGGTGCACGACTTCAAGCTTCTGTTTCTGAAACCCGTGAGTTTCTGATAGCTGCAAACAACCATAGTAATCCACAATTTTAATTCTTCCCTTAAAGTGCTTATACAGTCAGCTTCAGAAAATCGTGCACGTAATGCAACCGCTGATCGTCAATGGTACAGTTCTTCTCATTGGGGATACTTGCTGAGAAACGGAAATGAAAAAGAACTATGGAGATCAATTAATTGGTCTAGAGAATTAAAACCTAACGTGGACTTACCACCCACACCACTCCACCAACTCCACACACACCACATCATCAATACCACACAACTCTACCCAAACCACACTAAACCACACCCACCAAACCACCCGCACCAAGCCACATCAAATCCGCCACCTCACATGGTAATCATGACGATGATGATGATGATGATGATGATGATGGCGGCAACGATGACGACACCTGCAGCACCAACACCAACAGCACAGCATCACAACAAAACCATTCCAAACAGTTTTCCACAAAGTCAAAACTGTGTGCTATAATAAATGCTCTTATTCTGTTTTTCAATGATAAATATGTTTTATGGGCCATTTCGTCTTCTTTCTGCGAGCTTGCTTATTTTTTCCAACATGCCCAAACAGTTGCACAAATTGAGTTTTTCTAGAGGCCGTTCGAGCAGATTTCAGCAAAATGTGGATGGTTCGGTCCGAGAAAATGCCCGTAGAGGGTAATATTGGCTCTCCCGCCTTTAGGATAACAGCCCCGATGTTTTGTTTTTGTTATTTTGTGTTCACTGGCAATAAAAATGAGGTAATGTAGCAAATGCATCTCCGTTTATTCACCGTGTTTTTGTAACCAACTCCAACTCATAAATATATATATATATATACCGCGGATATTAATATATACAATTTCGTTTCTAAATATCCATAGTCCAGGAATAACATCTTAAGTAACTCAATACGTATTTCCATGCTGGTCCCGATTTACCCACGCGCTTAGTCAAAGAACGAACTGTACCATTTTTCAAGTCTTTTGTATGACTCGGTCGAGACTTGAACCCACGACCTCGGGGGGAGCAATCATTGCTACCGTTGACATGATGTACCTGGTATGATATGTTTTAGTAAATTGCAAATTAAAATTTAGCAAATTTAGATGCATTATTTACGCTATGGTGTCCCCCCCCGTCCAAGTAAGAATTTTCAGGTTTAGAAAATTTTCTCGAAAAACGCACACAATTGTTTGCAACATGAGTAAACAACAAAGTACGTCCTGTGATAGTATGGTTCCTTAAATGCGATATTTGGCTCCCGTGGGATATAATGATAATGATGATGGTAAAATAAAAATGAGCCTTGTACGTCTGCATGGCATTCAAATTACATAAAAGGGAAGAGACTGAAGAGTCGAGGTAAAACTGTTTCTTTCTGTGTCCCATACAGGTCGCTTACCTTTCAAAAAGACCCTGAAATGAAGGATTAGTGTAATAACGTCTTGCCGCTCATCACAAAGGTAAATAATTCTGAACTCTTATTTGCTTTTCCACAGGTGAGTCCTTGTAAGTTTTTTTTTGTTATTTAGAATATTAGCTTTTCTGGATGCTCAACCACTTGGGGCTTATTTGCGAAAGTAATGACAATCATCACAAAGGTAAACAGTTCTTTGGACGGATTAGCTTTTCCCACGCTGTGAGCGCTCGCAAACCTTTTGTCCTTTAGAAAATTAGGTATGCTGAATATTTACCCAGGTAGAAACAAGTGCTCTCTGTCACTAAGCTTTGCGGTATTAGCTCGTCCCTGGGGGGTGAAGGCTCTCAAACTTTCTGTTCTTTGTGAAACTAGCTTTGCAAAATATTTGCACTGCTAGAAAAAATAAGCGCTCTCTGCCGCTAATAGGTTAAAGGTATTAGCTCTTCCCTGGGGATGAGTGCTCTCAAACTTTCTGTTCTTTAGAAAATTAGCGTTGCAAAATATTTGCTCGGCAAGGAAAAGAAAATATTCTCTCTCTGCCACTAATACGTTGGAGGATAAATGCATTTTTCAAGTTATAGAATCCAAGCAGTGAGAACAATCTTTGTGTTCATCCTTAAATGTCATTGCCCCAACCCTGTTGTGCTCAAGGACACTGGATTTTCTCTCTCTCTCTCTCTCTCTCTCTCTCTCTCTCTCTCTCTCTCTCTCTCTCTCTCTCTCTCTCTCTCTCTCTCTCTAACTCTGTCTTGTGTTGTTAACAAGCTCTGCAGATTTTGCTAATTTTATAAAGTAATTTTATGTTTAACATGATAAAAGTGATACCATTTTGTGTGTAAATATCTACAGAAGACGAAGGTAATAAACATTTGCAGTTATACAGTTGGATTTAGATACTAAAAGTGAAAAATTGTTGAAATTCTTCAAGTTCTATTGCAAATCGACAATTCATGGTCACCGTACCTTGTTGAGGCTATTGTGTCATTGATTAGACCTTAATTGGTCTATTCACCTGTCAACAAAAACATTCAGGTAGATAGCAACGCAAACTGGTCCTACAATGGGTGAAAGGAAAAGCTGAGCTCTATGTAGAAATGCGAAAAAGCCAGTTAGTAGGAAGCTAGTACCAATTGTAATATGTGAAGCATGCTACGATAAAAACAATTCAACGGACATACGGCCAGGAACAAGCAGAGAAAGAGCAAATTCTGTTTCCTTAACTCAAAGTAACCAGCGCTGTTGGGGCGACATCGACAACCTAAAAACGCAAATAACAGAATTAGTCGAACAGGAAGAATATCAAGCAAAGTTACGTCATATATTAGATTGGTAACTAGAAAATCAAGAATATGTAGTGCAAAAGTCTGTACTGGACAAACTGTCTAAAATGGACTTGGAATTAGGAAAAATACGAAACAATTTAACGAGAATGTCAGACACACAAAAAGCGTCTTATAGCTCAGTGGTAAGGGAAAGCACAAAAAAGAGGCAACCAGCCGTCGTGGCTACAACTGCTAGTGAGGGAAAATCCACAAACAGAAATAGCCGCAAACCTGAAAGTGCAATGACAGATGTGCATTATAAACCCTAGGGCACTGTGATTATTGAGAATGTCACTGAGAAAGAAATTGTGAAAAATAGTATGAGCATTAAGAAACATATAAGTGAAGTATTTAATAGAGTTACATTTGACACGGCATATAAAACAGCGAGAGGAAAGATACAGCTTCAGCTTAAGAGTGAAGATGATGCTAATGCAATAGTAGGTGGTTGGCAAGCTAACTTCTTAGGCAAAGGCACAGTGGCAAGAAAACCGAAATTATATGCCGTGGGAATCCTGAAAGACTGTGACACAGCTTTGTCTGATGGGGAGGTAGAAGAAGAAATTAACGCAAGATTTCCAGATGCCAAAGTAGAACGGTTTAAGCGCAAAGACAAAGCCCCATTACCATTAGTCAAAGTCAGTTTTCCTTCAGATAAAGATCTGGAATTAGCAATCAGAGAAGGCATACCAGTGGGGAATATATACTGTAATGTTGAGAAATTCATCTTCAAAAAACGGCCATTATTATGTTATAACTGTTACTCTTTTGGTCATGTGGCTAAATGGTGCGACCGTAAAACTGTATGCGGAAAGTGTGCAATGAATCACAGTTCGAATGCATGTCAGACAGACAGAATGAAGTGTAAAAATTGTAAGAGCAAACACCAAGCTTGGTCTCGTGATTGCCCAATTTACAAACAACAGGAAGACCAGTTAAATGGATACGATGAGGAGTACAATCAAGATGGCTAGTTCAATCAGACGTTTAAAAGTTTGCCAGATTAATATTAATAAATTTTCCTGTGGGTCCAAAATGGCGATTGTTAAGTGTGTAAACGAGAATAGCTGTGATGTAATTGCTATAAAAGAAACTAAAGTAATTGAAAAAGATTTGGGTGAAAAATCTTTAACAAATTATAATAGTTTTGCGAAAGCTTCTAGAGGATACTCGGGTGGATGCGCTGTGCTAATTAGAAAAAGCATTACTTGCTGTCGAGTACGAGAGCTTGAACTCTCGGAACTGGATTCAGTGTGGATAATAATGCAAGCATATGGGGAAAAATATTTATTGAATTCAATATATGTGACACCAAACTCAAAAGTATACAAAAATATGTAAAAGTTGTATACAACTGATACAAAAATATGTAAAAAATGTTAGAGACGCCCAAAGGTTTGCTAATACTCATGGAATACGTAACTTAATGTCCATTGGTGATCTTAATGCTCGCAGTTATCAATGGGATGTAAATTCAAATGAACATGGGCGGTTAATAGAAGATTGACTAGCTGATATAAACTTGGACTTAACAATACTTGCTCCCAACACTGAGACGTTCAGTTCTATAACTGGCAAAAGCATTATAGATGTTATTATAGCAAATAACTTTACAGCAGCAAAGGTTCTATCTCAAACAGTGAACAAAGATGCGGAATTTTTTACCGAGGCCCCCACAATGGGGTATAACAGAGTTTAAGGTAAATCGGAGCAGGCTAAACAACCGACGTACGAGATATGACTTCAAGCGAAGCAACTGGACGGACTGGTCGCCTGTTTTGGAAGAGAAAATGAGAGCACTTTATCCGACAGTCACAACGGAGCTACAAAACGGAAATGCCAATAACGTGTGGGCGTTATTTTTAAACGCTATTCAGGAAGCCAACAATGAAGCCCTGTGAACGGAAACGATTTCGGCACACAGTAAACCCTTCTGGACACCTCAGTTGTCAGTGCTTTCCAGCGAATTACGAGAACTAAAAAGAGCCTACAAACAGCATTCTAATTACATAAACCTAAATGCCTACCAGAGTAAAAAAGAACAATTTCAAAACAAACTGTCAGAGGAGCTAAATAACTGGGTTATTCAAAATACTGCAGATTTAAATGTACAGAGAGGAAATGACTTTTGGAAAACTTATCGGAAAGTGTTTGGAGAAAGCAGTGAAAATGGTGTAGATATTTTAAAGGTAAATGATGTTTATTATACAAAGGAAAACGATAAAAGTAGGATATTGGATGAAACATTTTTCAATGGTAGTCATTTAGACAATAATGCTTTTGATCATGCTTGGTTTGAACATGTAGAAAATGAAGTAGCGGAAGGAATTCATTTAAATCAAGAAACTAATCATTGGTTTAACGAAAATTTTACAATGGTTGAACTCACTGTTGCGATAGAAAACATGAAGGTTTCCAATAAAAGCATTGACTGTGATGGATGTCACCCACTCATGTTGAAACACATGGGTTTCTGGGGGAAGAGTTTATTATTAAATCTAGCTAATGTGTGTTTAAAAACAGGTAAATGGCCATGGAACAGTGCAAAAGTAATATTCTTCCGTAAAGATGGAAAAAACGATTACAGTGACCCATCAAACTATAGGCCAATTACGATTGCGTCCTATTATGGCAAAATAGTAGAAAAACTCATAGAGATCAGATTGAGAACCTGGTTAAATGACAATAACATTATAGATCAAGAGCAGAAAGGATTTCAACCCTTGCGTAGCACAAATCACTATCTGCTTAGATTAGTTTCCGCTATTGAAAGAAACAGGCTTCAAACTGTCCTGGAATTGCAGTCTTCTGTGACTTCACAAATGCCTTCGATAGCATTTGGGTTAATGGTTTAATATTTAAGTTAGCCCAAGCAGGAGTAGCAGGCAGGCTTTTGAAATTGATTTGTTCGTTTCTGAAAAACAGGCGTGTTAAAATACGAATAGAAAATTATTTGTCAGAAGAAATGTTGTGTCACATAGGTGTACTGCAGGTATCTGTCCTGTCACCACTATTGTTTATCCTGTATGTGTCAGATATGTTTAGTGAAATTGACCAAAACAGATACATTTGAAGTTTAAATTTACTAATGACGGCACAGTTTATTTGTACGCAAACGAAAATAATGAATGCTACGAATTGGCTCAGTTGTCATGTGATAAACTTCATGCCTGGTGTTCTAAATGGAGGCAAATGTTGAACTGTAATTTAAACAAAACAGAAGCTATTGTTTTTGAAAATGATCAAAATCCTCGATTGCCAAAATTACGTTTTGGTAACAAAGTGATTAATTATGTTAACAAAACGAAAGTGCTTGGAGTTACTGTCGATAAACATATGAATTTTAATAGCCATACCTCTAGAACCAGGCAAAGTGCTTGGAAGAAATGGGCTAAACTCAAGAACGTAATTTATAAAAATAAAGGTTTAAGAATGACAACCATTATTAGATTATTCCAATCTGTTGTGATGCCAAGTACCGTAAAACGGGGTGAGTTCGCCACCCGAGGGTGAGTTCGCCACCCCCTACGTAATGGCCATTGTAGGTTTGCTGTAACTATTGTTCAGTGTTTAATGAAACGATATCATGATCACAGTTATTGTAAACAGTTTGCGACAGTTATATTCTTTCAATTCGCACTAGAAGTATTCCATTCTGCGCTACATATTATTTGTCTACTATTTCTTGCTACTTAACATGCCACTCACCTGCACCCCTGTACCGGGTCATAGATACCAAAATTATACCCCAGAAGCTCTGGAAGCTACCCTACCTGCCGCCAAGAATACCAACAGGACAATCAGCGCAGCGGCGAGGCAATTTCCAAGAAAGACCCTTTCTGACAAACTCTCAGGAAGTCATCCACGGAAGCCCGCAGGTCAGCCAGTGTTCTCCGCCGCCGAGGAGCACGAAATCGCCAACACTCCAAGTGGCCGCTGAGTGGGGGTTCCCAATGACTGCCACCGATCTCCGACTACTGATTAAGAGTGTTCTCGACGTGAAGGGAATCCAGGAACGACGATTCAAGGCAAACACCCGTGGAATAGACTTTGTCAAATCATTCGCCCGAAGGAACAATCTGGTTTTCAGAGTGGCTGGCAACATCAAGGGCGCCCGCGATAAGATCAGTGCACAAGACGTTCAAGCCTTCCTTGCCAACATAGGGCCCCTTATTGAAAACGTCCCACCATCGAACATTTTCAATAATTCGGCTAAAACTAGACATTTTTCATAATTTTTCATAGGGTGGCGAACTCACCCCCAAGCAAACAACCACAACCAGTTAACTTAGGCTGCCCAGAATGGCATTAAACAGTGTTAAATTGTTAGTGGCGACTTCACCCCACGATAGTGTTTCAATCGAAAGGCAATATAAAGCTTGAACTAAGAAAATCGGTTGGGCAATTCTCTTGCTATGGCAGGAAACGTAAAAAATACCCCTAAAAAGTGGCGAACTCACCCCGTTTTACGGTATATTTTATGGTGCGCCGAGCTGGATGAACAGAAAACTCGCTGATTGTGATGATTTATGGTATGACGTAATGAAAGCTGCGGCGGGGGTGGGGTACAATCCCAGGAAGTCTGATAATGAATGTATTTGTGGAATGCCTCCAGTAGATATAGTTTTTTCGTGCATAGTCAGTAAACTCATATTAAAAACTTTGAGCTGTACTAATGAGGATTTACTTAAGCAAGAAATACTTATTTGTAAAGCATTGCCTTTAAATCGTCGAACAGATAATAACCCTGTAAAAACCCATTTGGCAACGGCAAAAACTTTTTTAAAAATATGCAAAGGGCTTAATATGAGAACCGAAAATCTCGGTAACCTGGAGTATATTAGTTTACGCTACACCACACAAGAGTCTATCAAATTTCAAAGCTCGCAATGGAGGCGTAGAATACAACATAGGAACCAACTAGATGGCATAGCCACTAATATCACAACCCCAGAACTAAAGCCACTAAGTTTACCATTAAACAGTAAGCAGAGGTGCGTTGAAACCAAAGCACTAAACTTGTTATTGAAAAGAGGAACACGGTCTTTTTTACACAGTATTGGGGAAGCAGCCACAAATGAATGCACATGTCAAAGGGGGGAAGCACAAACTTCTGACCATCTACTCTTTAATTGTAGTTTAGTTGATCAAGAAGCCAGAAAAAATCTTATCGATGTTCTGCCCAACCGGGAATTAAGAGATATTTACTTGAAAAGAAACGCATTAGTTTGTGATAAATTTATACAAGTGGTGAAAGATATTATTTACAAAAATCTAATGTAGTTTTTATTACTTCGTGTTAGCTGAGAATATATAGTGAGAAAAAACAGTAAGATAAATAAATTTATATATTTTGTTATAGTTTAACTTTCTGAACCATAGTTGTTACTATTTCTAATTGTGATTATTTATTTAGTTTGTACGTGAATGTTATATATTGTGTAATCAGTTTTCTTGTATTATATGTACAAACAACATCTGAGTATTGTGTGTCAACTTGTTTTTACCATTGTCTAGAATTATTCATAATGTCTTTTTGTGTGACTGGTTTTTGGATCTAATTGTACTTTGTTACCTTTGTCATAATGTATAATTGTATTTCCTTGGATGTATTAGATTGAAATGATTCATTGTATACCTGCAAAAAGAGGTTAATAAAAGATTTATAATAATAATCTCTCTCTCTCTCTCCCTCCAAAAATGGCCATTTTTCGGCCGTTTTTTGCAAAAGTTATACGTCTGACATCTGAAGAACGGGAACGGGCCATGGGTGCCGCCTATGGATAGATAGCCCGTTCAGCGCTGAGTGTCATAGGTGTATTTAGAATTTGCGAGAAGGCCACGGCGTCCCGTAACGGGGGTTTTCCCGGACCCAACTCGCGATTTCTTAGAAAAGTTTTGGTCAAACAACCTGCAGAAACAACGCTCTGGCGGCGCCTGGTGGGACTCTCGGAATGAGATATACGGCTTTTTAGAAAGAGGAAGAAAAGGGCTAAACGATGGTGTGGGCTATATTTTAGGACACGTTCACCAAAAGGAGTATCGACGAGTTAATTAGATGTTCTATTTTCGACAATTTTCGCTTGGAAAACTGCTGACGCAATGCCATTGTTCTGACGTTATCCATTATACTCTGCCTATAACTTTAATTCAGTAAAAGCTGCTACTGGCTTTGCGTTGTAAATGAGGACTATGTACGATGTTCGCGTATTGCCAAGAAATAAAATAACGACTGTGGGACTAAAATGTCATCAACTAAAATAATGATAGTGGAAATAACAATGTCAGCAACTGAAATAATCATAGTGGGCATAAAGATGTCAGCAACTAAGATAATGATAGTGGGAATAACAATGTCAGCAACTAAAATAATCATAGTGGGCATAAAGATGTCAGCAACTAAGATAATGATAGTGGGAATAACAATGTCAGCAACTAAAATAATGATACTGGGAATAAAATGCCGTTAACTAAAATAATGATAGTGGGAATAACAATGTCAGCAACTGAAATAATGATAGCGGTGCAATAACAATATCAGCAACTGAAATATTGATAGTGGGAATAACAATGTCATCAAGCAAAATAATGATAGTGGGAATAAAGATGTCATCAACTAAAATAATGATAATCGGAATAACAATGTCAGCAACTGAAATAATGTTAGTGGGAATAACAATATCAGCAACTGAAATATTGATAGTGGGAATAATAATGTCATCAAGCAAAATAATGATAGTGGGAATAAAGATGTCATCAACTAAAATAATGATAATCGGAATAATTACGAAAAAAACGTAAATTTGTAAGAAAAGTTAAAACGCCTGAGCAAGGTAAAGATTTGCTAGAAAGGGTCGTTGCCAGCTATGATTGTAGCACTTTTGATGATGAATATTCGGAAGTAAATAAGTATGTAATTTATTGACCAAGAACTATGATTACACTATGATCAGGGTAAATGCATGAATAACACAATAAGTTGGTCCAAATTTTCTCCATACATTGACGATAGTAAAAGTGCTAAAGGGCATTTAACATAATTAACATCTTTTACATTACATTATCAGTTCAACAAGAAACAGTGAGTCTTGTGCAAAACACTTAAAGCACCGATGAATATAGTCCACAATAGATTGGCTATGGTTATGCCTGAATATTGACACATCAATATTAGAGAACCGCGGTACTTGTCTGATCGGGTCAGACTTCGCACAATTTCACAAAACATCTTCTTCGTCTTGAACAGGCCTTGGTTCGTTAGTACAGCAGTCGCAAAACAGCCTTTGCCTAGGTGTATTCCTCCACCTGCCAATTTCAATAGCCAATTTATGACCTGATATTCTGGCCTTTGTCCAGGAATCTCTTTACAGTTGACGAAGAGGCGCCCTCCTATTTGAATATATAGGATGACTAACCAAATCCGGAATCAAAAGTCTGTGTGTATCAATTCTACTAGAGGTTGACACACTACATTCTTGTGCTCTCTTTTGCTTTTCCTCTATTGCAGGGTCTCGTCTCAGAGAGGTAGAAGCCTTTTCAGTGGTTGGTCGAAGAACCGGCGGCACCATTTTTCAAGTCTTTGACAGGATTCGGTCGAGAGTTGAACCCACAATCTCCCGGGTGGTAAGCGATCACGCTAGGGACGCCATTGAGCTACGCCACCCGGTTTATTTTGGGGGACGAACGGGAAGCGAAACATCTGTAAAAATGGCCGTTTTGGCCGTTTTTTTTGAAAACTTATACCTCTTATTTCTAGAGAACGGGACCGAGGGCGGTGCTGGTAATAATTGCATAGTCCGTATCGAAAATTTGTTTGATTGTATATGGTTTTTATGTTAATAAAGCTCACGGTTGAAACCTATTCTTACGTTAACCTGGTTATCTATTTGTAACAGGACTGAAACTGCCAGAAATCTTTTTATGATTGTCGTTAAGATAGGGTTATTCGATTGTCCATTTTTAAAGTAAACCTCGATATGTATTTCTTTAATTGTTTGTGTCTCACTACTTTCAACATTTAATCATTTTTATTTAGTCATTCGTGCTTCCTGTTTCAAATGTTCACAAATTAACAGTAAAAGACAGACAAGATTTGATTAAAATGTGGCTACAACAAAACAAATAATTGTTCATTCAATTCATTGATAATACATGCTTCACAATCTATAGTTTGATCCTCACGTTTCAAATTTCACAAATATATCGTGTTAGTTAACTATCATAAATGTTTACTTACATATAACCAATTACATAAATATTACAAATAGCATAATAGGCGTAACATAAATTCAACTTAGGTACACCATAACTGTATCTATAATTTAGCACTATAGGCCTATACGGGGGGACTTGCTCTAATAGCCAGTGAAAGCTAAGAGAGTCGTCCTCGTTGCTCAGGTAGAGCGACCTTATATAAACTTTTCCTTCATAAATAAATCTAAATACTGGGCTTCATGCAATGCATACTTGTATGGTCTGAAACTACATACAGACCTAGACTAAGAGCAAATCTAATTTAACATTCAAGGCTATATTATAAGACTGTAGTTAAAGGAAAATTCATTAATTAGAAAAAATGCTAGAGAATTTAGGGACGATTTTATAGACACAGAAAATTAAATTTAACTTCAGGAATATATATGCGGTTTCCCGGCAGTCCGTTATCATAGTTGTTATTGATGCTGCTGCTGCCGCTGTTGCTGTTGTTCCTGCTGCTGCTGCTGCAACTGCTGTTGATGTTGTTGTTGCTGTTGCCGTTGCTGCCTCTGTTGCTGTTGCTGTTGTTGTTGTTGTTCTTGTTGTTGTTGTTTGCTGTTCTCAGTACATTTTCATTTTGTGAAATCATTTACTATAGGAGAAAAATAATTATAATGATCACATCATTCTACGTAACATGCTTTTGTATCGTAACATTAATGCAGTTATGTATTGCTGCATCAGGACATAGAGGTCACACCTAAAATGTATGCAACATGTTTTGTTTTAGGAGAAATAGATTTACCGAATATATCCATTTGCTATTTTTAAATTTCGCAGAAGTCGTATGTAGGACTTGTCTTTCATCTGCATAAATTTGTAACCAGCGCGATTCAAAAATTCTCCACATTGTTTTTCAATCATGAGTATTTCTGACTCAGTTAGTTTGTTCTTCCAAGCGTTTGCTGTTTTTGTAGAGTTGTTACTATTTGTACCAAGTCCACCTTCTCTGCCTGTCTTTGCTAGGGCATTCTTCTTAAGGTATTTGTCAATATTTTCTGTGTAATAAAGTCTTACGAATTCAAATAGTTCCTTTATTTTGTTAATAGGGTCGTCTGCTATCTCCTCATATTTTATAATTTTCATTACGTCACTGGGTAAATTTACTTGACTGTTATTTACATAGTAGCATGGCTTTGGAATTCTCAATGTGCAAGAGCTTTAATTTTTCTCACAAAGTTTAATTTTCGACTATCTATTAAATAATTTGCAGGCATTGTGCCACAAAAATAAATTAACTATTTTCCGCTTTCATTTTGTCTAAAACCGAATATTTTTCTATAAGCAGTGTTCCATTTTACCCTAACGGCATTAACTTCATTGTTTGATATACCCCCAATTTCGCATCCGTATAGTAAAATGGGTAGACAGTATGTATTGATCAGAGCTTTAGTTACTATCTCATTACGGTAATGGCGCATACATGAGAGAATATTATTCACGAAACCAATGAATTTCTTTTTTAATCTTGAAACATCAATAGAAAAACTATCACTTGTCACAATATCGCAACCCAAATACTTTATTGTCTGTTTCCAGATCAGTTGTTTACCGCAAAAACAGATTACACCTTCTCCAGTAAAGCTTTTGCCAAAATAAAGAAGCCATGTTTTGTTAGGATTAAATGAGATACTCCATTCTATACCATATTTTTCGCAGATTTAAGCATTTCACGTAAGTGTCTACATGACCCTGACAACGTGAGCATTAATCAATTCCTGTTTTAGTACAGAAAATTTCTCTATTCCACCAGTGCTTCTGTAAACCCGGGGGGGGGGGACAGAAAGGAACAGCAGTTATGCCAGCCTTAATAAGTACTTGAACAATATTTGCATCAAAGATGTCTAACGTCTTACGATGTTCTAGATCATTACATTCATTAGGGCAGTTTCTTAGTAAATGCAATGGGACACACACATTTCTTAAATTGGTTTCAATTTAAGATTGATATCTTTGTAAATCAATATTTTTCTATTTCATGTACGTGTGCTTTTTAGATTTATAGGTACTGTCTCTATTAAGTACATTGTTAACATTTATAGCCAGTTCATTTGGAAAGTTATCTGATAAATTACCACCATCATTTAATACCATCATATTTTCTAGATTATATTTCAATCGAGGAATTTACATAATCAATATACGTGTAGTGGCCTAAAGCTTCATTACAATATGTGTAACCGTTAGGTACACTATTGTCTTCCCAAACTAAGTCATTTGATCTTACAAATTCTGAATGAAGTCTCTGATTACATGATGCTCTATAATTTTCTGTAACTAAAGTCAATAATATATGTTTAGGTAATGTAATCTAAAATCAGCATCTAATATTATTATTATTAATATATTTTTATGTATTTTAAGCCTACAGGATTATTATTATTATTATTATTATTATTATTATTATTATTATTATTATTATTATTATTATAGCGGTAAGACACATTAAAATGGAACATGCACTTTGCAGATTCTTAGCTCATAAAATTTAAAATTGCAAAACGAACATGTTGGTGAAAAATTTTCACCACTTTTTACTCGGAAAAGAATTTTTTTACAGGTAAAATTGAAATGGCGCTTGTGACTCAGCGTGACGTTCAAATAATCCCGGGAAGATTCCCTGTAAAGCAGTTTTCTCTGTTCCCAGGGTCGCATGCCTTTCGCTTCCCAGGTGCTAAGAGAACAAAACGATGGAATAATGTCAGGGCGTCTTGAGCTTATTTTCGAAAGAAAAGACAGTCATCTCAAAGGTAAACAGTTCTAAGCTCTTCCCAGGGGGTGAGTGCTCGCAAATCTTTTGTCACTTATAAAATTAGTTTTGCCAAACATTTACTCTCCTAGAACACAATAAGCCCTCTGTGCATCTAATTTGTCTTCCCAGGGGGTGAGTGCTCCCAAACCTTTTGTCATTTAAAAAATGAGCTTTGCCAAACATTTACACTCCTAGAACACAATAAGCGCTCTGTGCATCTAATTGGTCTTCCCAGGGGGTGAGTGCTCTCCTACTTTCTGTTCTTTTGAAAATTTCCATTGCAAAAATATATTTACTCAGGTAGAAGAATGCGCTCTCGCCCGATAATTGTTTCGACAATTATTTGCTCTTCCCAGGGGCAGACTGTTCTCAAACTTTCTCTCCTTTGAAAAATATTTGCTCTGCCAGGAACAGAAAATAGGCGCTCTCTACCACTAATAGCTTTAAGATGTTAGCTCTTCTCTGTTCTTTGCAAAATTAGCTTTGCTAAATATTTGCACTCCCAAGAAAAGAAAATAAGTGTCTCTACCACTATTTGCTTGGAGTATTAGCGTATTTTTCAAGTTTTGGAATCCAAGTTTTGAGAGCAATCTTTGTCTTCATCTTAAAGGAGGGATATCACGAAAATCAAGTTGGGCATGTTTTACAACTGACTTACCCGACAGTAATTCGGCAGAAAATTTTTAGCGCTGCGTTGCTTAATTAATGAGTAATTAACTTATTTGTGCCCTGTGGGAAAAGTCATGAAGCGCTCTTTGCGCCTCTCGCGGGGAAAAACTGCGAAATAGCACAAGCTTCGTAGCTATGTCAAAGCCAACATTGGGGTATAGCGGTATATTAGTCATCGCGATTAGTCAGTATATACGTGTGTGCATGTGTTCATTCGCTCGTTTGTGTGTGCGCGCGTTCGTGTGTGCGTGTGTGCGTGTTTCAATTGAATTGAGCAGTTACTCAGTCAGCCAAGTAGCCAGAAATGCAAATGGGTTCTTATTGTTAATTACCTAATGAGTTTTTGATAACGTTGATTTCATCCACATATAAATAAGACAGGGCAAAATTGCGCGACTATTAAGCTGTTCTCATTACAAGCCTAGTGCTGCTATCTGTTGAGTGCAAAAAGAAACTCTAATCAGCTAACATTTATTCTGTATTATTACAGCATGTTTTTTTACAAGTTTTTTGTAAAAGTTAATAAACGTTTGACAAAAGCTTCAAAAATGGATGATTTATAAATCTATTTATTTCCACATATAAAACTGAATATTAAAAGCAGATAAAACAAAAAAAATAGAACTATGGAAATGAGGTAAAAACAAGTATGAACGAAATGTGTATATAGAATGTTACAGTGCATATACGGCGGAAAAAAGTCTTGGAAGTCAATACAGGCTCGTATTTTCTATCTTACCTGCAGCGTTTTATAATTTAAAGGCATTGCTAGTAATTGCTATTGCAATTATGTTTACTACAAGATAAGACACAAGCTTTCTCTTCTATAATAATATAACTGATTCTTTGTTTTTTATATTTCTTATTTTTTTATTTTTCGCGTATTTTCGTAGCTCTTTTAACTGTGCCTGGCGTGTAATATTTCTTAGTTTTTAGGGTAATTTTTAACTTTTATATGACAATAGTCCTGTACTGGAATAAACTTTCGGAAATAAAATAAATTTATGCGTATTACTTCACAGTCAGAGTTGTATTCAGTTTATGCAGAATCTAATTAAATTTAGTTTATTAAATCATTAGTTGTAAACAACTTAAAACATTTCAGATCTCTAGCGCAAAAACACGAACTGTTATTTACATAGCAAAGTTTTGCGTAAATTCGCGCAAAGGAATTCCACAAAAACCGTGACGCGTTAAAGTGTGTAGACAAAACGCGCGTGTGGAATTGCCGTGATCATGCGCAGTGTGCTCTGTGACTCCATCATAGCGTGTAGACAAAACGCGCTGTGTGGATTACCGTGATCATGCGCAGTGTGCTCTGTGACGCCATCATAGCGTGTAGACAAAACGCGCTGTGTGGAATTGCCGTGATCATGCGCAGTGTGCTCTGTTTTCGCTTTTGCGCTAAGCGGCTACGCTGGCGACATCAAACGGCGGATGATTAAAAACTTTTCAGCCGCTCAAAGACTGTAATTTTACTTATTAAGTCAATCAATAGTGTTGGCATAAATCAGCGAGACTGACAAGTCTTTATTATTATTATTATTACTATTATTATTTTTTATTATATCTTTTATGTATGTAAGGTCTGAAATGAAAATGTGAATTGAAAAGAATTTGGATTTTTCCGTGTCTCTAGACGTGCGTTTGTATTTACCTGCTTGCCGTGAACTGAACTTGATGATGCACGTCGATCAAACACGTGACGATGGCAAAACAGCAGCGCGTCTATTAAGCTGTTCTGATTATTAGCTTAGTGCTGCTATCTGTTGAGTGCAAAAGGAAACTCTAAGCAGCTAACATTTATTCTGTATTATAACAGTGTGTTTTTTTACGAGTTTTTTTAATAACGTTTGTTAAAAGCTTGAAAAATTGATGATTAATAAATCTCTTTATTTCCACATACAAAACTGAATATTAAAAGCAGATAATACAAAAAAATAGAACTATGGATATGAGGTAAAAACAAATATGAGTGAAATATGTATACAGAATGTTACAGTGCATATACGACGGAAAACGAATTCTTGGAAGTCAATACAGGCTGTAACACACAAGCTTTTTCTACTATAATAATATAGCAACTACATCATCTTATTAAGGATGAGAGTGAAGAATTGTTGCAAATATTAACCACTGCAAGAATTGCACAAATCGTGCCATTCTAGTGAACACGTCTACAATAGCTCAACATGTGTGAAAAATAATATAGAACATTTTTAAGTACGGTTATATCACTCTGCCTAGTATAACAACAAGAATGAATGGATCAGCAAATTTTATTGTAAATTATAAAAGCAACCAAACTGATGTGCAATTTTATATTTATAGAAGAATATTTAGAAGATCGCATGATTTATTGATGTAGTAACTGCTGGTTTTTTTAACAGATTCTTTTTGTTAAATTTCACATAATGTTTTTATCATATTTTGTTTTATGTTTTACATATTTTCGTAGCTCTTTTAACTCTGCATGACATGTAGTATTTTTTAGTTTTTAGGGTAATTTTTAACATTTATGTGACATTTTTATGTACTGAAATAAACTTAAGGTAATAAATAAATAAATTTATAAGCATTACTTCACAGTTAGAGTTGCATTCAGTTTATGCAGATTCTAATTAAATTTTGCTAAACAATAAATAAATTTGCTAAATAAAATCACTAAACAATTTAAAACGTTTCAGATCTCTAGCGCGAAAACACAAACTGTTATTTGCATAGCAAAGTTTTGCGCAAATTCGCGCGAAAGAATTCCGCGTGTAGACAAAACACGCTGTGTGGAATTACCTGATCATGCGCAGTGTGCTCTGTGACGCTCTTGCGTTTTTGCGCTAAGCGGCTACGCTGGCGGCATCAAACGGCGGATGATTAAAAACTTTTGAGCCGCGCATAGAATGTAATTTTATTTATTTAGTCCACCAATAGTGTTGGAATGCGCGCAATTGTGATGAGCCAAAATCACTTTTGCGTTTTTAATAAAAGAAGAAAGCTTAAGGGCAATTATTATTTAAAAAAAACTAAAAACATTTCATGAAAACGAAAACACTTGTAGCAACAAGTTTGAATTACGTACTTGCAAATACTTCTTCAGTTTTCTTGTAAGTGAAATTTTACTGTATTTCCTGAGGAAAGAGGCTAGCTAGGCGATGGGCTGCTACTATGTAAAAAACTAATGCATTTTTATTTATTTACTGATTTTTCTCTGCCTCCCTCTCATAGAGGAAGGACGAGAAGGGAGAGAGAAAGAAAGAGAGAGAGGAAGAGAGACAGAAAGGAGGGACAGAGATTTTTCTTTTCATTTTGTTGAAGGTTCTGCCATTTGTTTCTTGGTCGTTTTACTCCAATGCGACGTGGCGGATTTGGCACGTTAAAAATTGCACCCATTATGTGCCCTGCAATTAATCTATATAATTACACAGGTTATTTTGTAGGTTTGTATATAAATAACGCGTACACGCAAGCACGCACACAAGTAATTGCATGCAGTACTTCATATATAAATAGAGAGTACAGTAGTAGAGATGAGTAGGACTGAACTGCCAGCCTTGGGCGTCGTAACGTCTTGGTACACCCATGCACACACTCACATGTATGATGTATGCATAATTACATACAGAGATTCTACGAAGCTGTGCCTATGTATTTAACAATATAAATTGATTGCCCTTAGTAACTACGCCAATATAAAATCAATTAATTTAAGCCCATCGATTAATAAATTATTTATCAAGCCTTGTCTGTGGTTGGGTTTAGCTACAGGTGTTTTATTAGTACGCTTATACAAGTACATTTTTACACGTAAACAAACTATATATAATGAACATTTATTTTGACATAAGCCTAACTGAATCTTAAAAAATAAGCTAAATATAAGTGACGTCTACACATGACCCGCCTGCCGATTCTAATTTATGCGCCAGGTTGGCTTCTCACCTGAATTCTGTATCTTGATTTTGACCTAGTTAGTTGGTTGTTATAGAGGTGGAAGTAATGTCAGCTGCTTAGGATGACAGCTCTGATGTTTCCTTTTGTTATTTTTTGTTCACTGATAATAAAAAAGAGGAGTAATGTCGTAAATGCTTCTTCGTTTGTTCAACGTGATTTTATAACCAACTCCATCTCATAACAAAGGCCAATCTTTTAACTTGGAATTAACAAAACATGCAGATGCTTAGATTAAGTTTTGTTCTGGAAAAATTATTTGCTCTTCTGAAGAAATGGGACACATTAAATGGGAAAGTTCTTTTAGAAAACATATTTCTACAGATATAGAACACTACATGAGCCAGGTGTTTGCAAACTTTCTTTATGATCAACTTCGTAAACAAGCATACTAATTTTCATGAGACCTGAATATAATAGTTTTTTTATTTTAACTACTAATTATTCTTAGTGCCTTATGCACTGATGCTTGCTTTAAATAATGGTCAAAAATATTACAGCTGCTATAAATCGCCAAAGACAGATGTAGGCCTTGCAACTCACTGCTAAGGAATTTATGAGCACCTGTCGACCGGCCATCATCAATTCATCTGCTACAGTTCGCCGTGCGCGAACAGCTTGCGCTGTAGCGTAACTGACAACAAAAGTCCGTACTGCTGTGCCGCTAGGGCGACACTAACTGCGCGAACTGCTGCGCAGTAGGTCTTTCTCTGTACTCTTTGCGGTAACTGTTCTTTGATCATATCACGTAGGTAAAACGCGTTGTGTAAAAGTACGGTGTTCTCGCGTAGCGTGTTCCGTGACGCCATCAAAGCGTGTAGACAAAACGCGGTGTGTGGAATTACCGTGATCATGCGCAGTGTGCTCTATGACGCCATCATAGCGTGTAGACAAAACGCCCTGTGTGGAATTACCGTGATCATGCGCAGTGTGCTCCGTGACGCCATAATAGCGTGTAGACAAAACGCGCTGTGTAAAAGTACGGTCATCATGCGCAGTGTGCTCTGTGACGCCATCATAGCATGTCATTCAAGAGTTCAAGATTATAAGATGTGAAAACGCGCTGTGTTCGAAAGTGCAGAACTTTCATTTGTTTGTTTTTAATGTGAAAAACTTTGTGTACGTTTCAGTTATGAAAAATGTGATTATTATTTTAGAGAAAAATTTGGTAACATGATTTACTGTGTAATCGGAACGCGGATTTTGCATGTGAAGTTTGCTTTGTACAACATGAGCATGTGGAGGAATATTATTGTGTGATGTCTTAGTTTTGGCGGGAAGATTTCTATCAGAAGCGCACCCTGTCGCTTGCTGCTTTAATTAATTAATTAAGCGACATTGGCTAACAAATTGCGACCTAGGAAGCTCTTCACTGGGATTTACAGGAATATTCGATAATAATGGATTAAATATTAAAGTAAAACGAAAAATACATTGCAACCTTATTTGGAAGCCTTTCTTTGTATCTATCAATATACCTTTTGTCTCAGGAACACTTATATCGACAGTATACTCAAGGCATCTTCAAAAGACGGAAAATCACGTGATCTGCTGTCCGCCATGTCTGGGCAAGTTGTAGCGGTAGTCCCAACGAACTCATTGTCAAAGAGGCATATAACACATGAACCTTATTTTATTAAAGTCAAATCAAAAGGAGAAACTTTTGCACCCTTCAAAGCCTGTGTTGCATACTGCAACAACTACCGAGACAGTGTTTGGATTGATATTTCCACAGGACTCATTTCTTGACATGAGTCAATGAAATTTTGGACGCAACTTGCAAAGCGAGTTTAGCAAAAATGAGTGATACTGAAGATTAGAAGTTTCATGATGTTTTGTGCAAATTGATTCCAAAATATATTCTCGCGCGGCTCCATATTCAAGCAAAATATTTAACGAGGAAACATTCCCAAAGAGATTCGTCTAGTAAAAGTGCTACTCAGCCTTTCCCGAAGTTTAGTAAAGTTATTTAATAATCCCAATTATAATGCTAATTTATTATAGTTCTTTTGGACTTATTATTTGAAGAGGCCTCGACCCTGCACCGTCTTTTAATCTGCTAGCAGAGTACCTGAGATCGTGGCGCGTAGATGGTATGAAGAGTCAAAAGTTGGCAGGTATAATAAGTACGTTAAACGATATTCTTGATTTTCTACTTTGGGAAGAATGATAAGTCCAAAGGAAGACAGGATGATTTTTCACATACTACCTCATTCTCAAGAACTATAAAAGTATCAACACAATTAATACTTCAAAAGCGTTTCTGATAATGAAATAACAGATTAAAACCTTAATTAACGACTAGCGAGCTAGTAACGTCTTGATAAACCCATGCACACATACTCACATACATGTATGATGTATGCATTATAACATACAGAGGTTCCATGAAGCTTCATGTATTTAACAGTATAAATTGATTTCCCTTACCATCTAGGCCCGTATAAAATCAATTAATTTAAGTCCATTTGTAAATCAAAGCTTAGATTAAATAATAATTACCTCGGATTCTCAAATTTCGTGAAACTTTCAAAGCTACCCGCGGCTCAGTGAATCTACTAAGATTGGCAGCAGCGCTTTTTTGTCACATGTGCGTGGCCGACAAATAGAAGGCGGTACCGTGATAAGCATGATCATGAACTAAAGTGTTTCTGACGTCATATAATGTATAGCCCATTTTCGTGACATCATGCGTTTAAACAGTATCGTAACACTTATGCAAATGTGCTTGATGTGCAAGGGAAGATGCTTGCCATTGCACAAACTGAGGTTAGTTTGTGACGTACGCAATAGCTGTTTTCTTTTGCCGTTAGCCGTTAATTATCTTTCTAAAATAATTATTCAAATATAACGAACAACAGTTAACTTTTATAGGCGAGAAAATATATATTTTGGACAGCAAATTAAAATGAGATTGAGTCTAAACAACCGTCTGGTCTTCCTTTAAAGTTAATAAATTGATTTTTAAAATAAAAAATTGAGAGTTTCGTTTATAATTTATGGCTGTAGTAGTATAGTTTATAAATATAACAAGGTTTTTTATACATTATTTTGTCACTTCGAATGTTTTAAAGTTTAGATCTGTCTTTTACATTTATTATTTGCTTACTGATCATTTCAAAAACCACGTAGAACAGCTAAAACACAATGTTTGTATAATAAATTGGTTTTTTATCTATGAAAGTTTTATTCTGTACTGTATATTTTATACTTCCTTGTAAATATAATTACTATTGCTTCAGTACAGGATATATTCGGGGAGAAGATGAGAAGATGACGTATCTTCTTTTAAAAGTAAAACCCAAATTGCTCTTTTAAGTCTAAATACGAGAGCACATTTTATCTGCTCCCAGGTCGCTTTCCTTTAAAGAAGATTCCGAAAACAACGGATTAGTGTAATAACGTCGGGAGGCTATTTTCGAAACTAAAGCCACGTATCACAAAGAAAATCAGTTTTAAACTCGGATTAGCTTTTCCCACGCCGAGTGTTTGCAAATTTCTGTCATTTAGAAAATTAGCTTTACAGAGTGATCATCCAGGTAGAAAAAAATTAGCGCTCTGTGTCGCTACCTGCTTTGAGTGATTAGAGTCTCTTCAATAAACAGAATCCAAACACTGATAACAATCGTGATCTTAATCCTTAAATGTCATTACCCCAACCCCACATTCAAGGAATCTCTTTCTCTCTCCCTGTTTCTCTCTCTCTCTCTCTTCCTCTCTCTATCTTTCTTTCTCTCTCTCTTCCTCTCTCTTTCTCTTTCTCTCTCTATCTCTCTCTCTCTTTTTCTCTCTCTTTCATTCTTTCTCTCTCTCTCTCGCTCCTTTCTTTTCCCTCACTCTCATCCTATCTCTCTCCTCTCCACTCTAAATGTTTCCTTCTTTCTGCCTTTTCTCTCTCTCACTCTCTCTCGCAATTTTTTCCCTCCATTTCTGTTTGTCCGCCCTCTTCCTTTTTCACATTTTTTGTTTTTCTCTTTCTTGTGCATTTCTCTGTTTTCTGCATCCTATCTCATTCACTCTCTAGTTTTACACGATTATTCAGGTCAGTGCGATTAAACAACTTTTTCTTCATGACATACGTTTGTATTTTGCAATTTACACAGTCAAGATCACATAAAGTAAAACAACCTATTTTGAATACCTAACATGGATAGAATAATAGTCCCTATTGGATTTACTGACGTCAGTGACGTGTTCATGCTAATCTCCTAACTTAATCCTATAAGCTCCATTAACCGCTGGGTGTTTGCGGATGCAAAACAGACAATTTAACGATCTACGTGACCCGTAAAAACGTAATTATGCCTTTTGAAGGAAATTAATATGATCCGTGTAAATACACCAATAACATCTAGTAAAGTGTAAAACGAATTTATGACTTCCTGAGGGATGATTCTGACATAAGATGTTAAACTTTTTTTAAGATTCAGATTTCATATAATCGCCACACAGCAACAACGAATGTCGGATTAACAGAAAAAATATTTTTTATTCTTTAACTTTTTATTTTTCTGACTGCGTTTATGAAAATGAATGTGTTTTTGTTGTTTTTCTACTTTCATTTTTTTAGGTATTTCTATGAGCATAATCTTTTACCATCTTCCCTAGATTTATACAAACATTCTCATAATGACTGCTAGAAGGATAATTTCTGGATGAATGACTGATGTCTGCTTATTAGGATTTGTGCAATTCATCCCGTAAAAAAAACATTTAGATAATTTGTTGCGAATTGACCAAATGCCTGTTTTCTAGGATTTGAGCAAATTATCTTGGAGCTAATCGGCTTCGACCTGGATGAAGCTTTTGTTGTTGAGAAGAGCGAGTCGTGTTTGTAAATTCAGCTGTTATTTAGAAAATGAGCTTCTGCATTCAAGAGAGAAGGTTTTACCTGTAAACAAAAAAGCTTTGAAATCTTAAGCTCCTCTGAAATGCAAAACCTGCGGCATAAAGTCAAAGTTTCTCATTCTTCAGCTTTGGAAGCTGGGATAACGAGATGCTATAACCTGTCATGACGTTGTGATTTCTGTTCTGCTATTATAAATTCATTGCCCCCTTTTAGGTCTTAAGAGAGGAGCGCAATGCATTTCAAATAAAACCCAAATAAGAAACGTCTATGACACAAATTTGTAAAATGAAGATAAAATTAATATAAAGACACACACACACACACACACACACACAAACACACACACACACACACACACGCACACACACACACACACACACACATACACACACACACACATGTATATATATATTTATATATTACAAAATATATTTCAAATTCGTGGATTTCAAATTCTTGTTGTTGTTGTTGTTCCTGATTATTATTATTATTATTATTATTGTTGTTGTTGTTGTTGTTGTTAATATTCTTATTATTATCATCATCATTACTGCTACTACTACCATTATTATTATTATTATTATTATTATTATTATTATTATTATTATTATTATTATTATTATTATTATTATTATTATTATGTTGTTGTTGTTGTTCGATATTTTTATCTTTGTGTATTTGTTGATTTCGTATACAGTACTGCTACTAACATCCCTATATTCCGACTCCAAAATCATCCTCAACAAAGTGGCGTGAACAAATTCTCGACGCTTTTGGTTTGGTTGCCAGCCTTCTCGAGGAATTCGTGAAATCCTTTCAAAACTAAAAAACATGTAAGATAATATATAAACGTAGCATACAGTAGCTATTTTGTTACGTAAATGTACAGTACCAACTACCGATCGACACAGGCCGCGAACTTAGAATGACGCAGTTTGTAGAAGATATTAGATAACCAGACTGCTGATAATTAACATTTTCCGTAAATTAAATTTACTATGAGGACACTTACTACGTAGGCATAATGACGATTATCGTAGCAATGAAAAGTCTAGTGCTCAACATAAATAACATTACATAGCAATAAACATTTCAGCAAACTCATACACTTAGTTTCAAGTGCCCGCGTAAACGTTGAACACTGTTTGACCTGTCAATCTGGGCGCCTTTAGTTAGCCCGAGACTGTAGAACAATAGTGTGTCACGTTCATTTAGTTATAGAGGTTCTTGGCTATACGCACTGACCATGCTGCTCTTCGCTGGCTGTGAACTTTGCGTAAACCAGAAGGTCAGTTAGCTCGCTGGCTTTGCAAATTAGACCAGTATGATTACACAATAGAACATCGTGCAGGCAAAAGCCACGGAAATGCGGACGCGCTTTCTCGTCGGCCCTGCGAAGTCAGTTGCAAACATTGTAGCAAACAAGAACCGTGTAACGTGATGCAATAAATGTGATGCCACAATTTATCAAATCAGTACAACATTGAGAGATGTAAATCTTGATTTTGCTGAAGGACAGACAAAAGACAAAGACATAGCCCCAATATTGGGATTTTTGCAAACTTCAGCCCAAAAACCAGCATGGGAGCAAGTTTCTGATCTAAGCCCTGAATCAAAAGCTATTTGGCGCCAATGGGACGCGCTCAAAGTAGAAAATGGGGTAGTGCAGCGTAAATGGGAATCTCCAGACGGGACTGTAGTCCGTTACCAATGGCTAGTTCCTAGAGCCTTTCGTGAAAGTCTACTTACAGGGTTTCATAATAGTCCTACTGCTGGTCACTTCGGCCAGAACAAAACTTTTGCCAGGCTGTGTGATCGGTACTTCTGGCCAGGCATGCGGAAGGATATCCAGTTATGGATACGGTCATGTCGTGAATGTTGTCGAAAAAAGGGGCCCCAGCGCAAGCCAAGAGCACCTTTGCAACAGTACAGGGTAGGAGCTCCTATGGAGCGCATAGCAATAGATGTAGCTGGACCTTTCCCTAAATCAGACTCTGGGAATAAGTATGTCCTGATCGCTGTAGATTATTTATCCAAATCGCCAGAAGGGTGCGCCCTTCCTAACCAAGAAGCAGAAACTGTAGCCAGAGCCTTGGTAAATGAATTATTTTCTCGGTTTGGTCTGCCTGGTAAAATTCATAGCGATCAGGGTAGAAACTTCGAGTCTCGCATTTTTCAGCAATGTTGTGAATTTTTAGACATTGTCAAGACGCGTGCCACCCATTTATGGCCTCAGTCAAATGGCCTTGCAGAAAGGTACATTAAAACTATTTCACGTCAATTGGCACAATTCGCAAGTTTACACCAGCGCGACTCGGATGTGAAAATGCCCTTAATTCTGTTAAGTTATCGGTCAGCAGAACATGATGCTACAGGGTTTACTCCTACCAAAGCCATGATGGGTCGGGAACTACGTCTGCCTCTCGACTTGCTAACGGACCTACCTCTTGAATCTGTCTGTCATAATGTAGTTGACCATGTAAAGTACTTAGAAGATAGTCTACATGATGTCCACCATTTTATTCGAAATAATTTGCGCTTCTCAGGCGAAACAATGCGTCGAAGGTACGACGTTAAAGCTAAACGTTCTCGTTTTAAAGAACACGATTTGGTATGGTTCTTCAACCCCCAACGTAAGGATGGACGTGCACCCGAACTGCAAATGGATTGGGATGGACCTTATACTGTAGTCATACGATTATCAGGTGTGGTATACCGTATCAAACTTCCAGGCGCCAGAAATTGTAAAGTTGTGCATGCCGATAGGCTCTGGAAATACGCGCCACCCACGGGCTTCTCTTGGGATGCACAAAACAATGCAACGCAAAATAATTCCACTCAAGCTAACGTAGACGCGCAAGCAACAATTATCTACGATGCTTCGGAAATCAGCACCGAATCCAGTCAGGCTAATGAGTCTCTATCTTCTGGGTTTCCGCCACCACCACCATACTCACCAGAACAAAATTCAGTCGGTAATAAAAAAGTTGCTACTGCTTCGAGTTACACAGTCCAGTACTTCCAGCCCCTCTTTTTCAGCCCTCTTGCCACAGCTTGATTCTCCCAGTCTCTTCAACCCTAGTGATCTTTCACTGCCCAACCTCTCTCCAGTCCGCCCACGTACTTCCACTCCGAATAAACAACTTAGCTCTATCACAGTTACTGTAGATGGAAATGGAACTAATGATTCCAGAGAAAGTGTAAACTCATTGTCGGAAGAGATGGACGTGAGTCCACAAAAGTTGAAATCGTCTTTCGGCAACGATGAAAGTAGCAAGACAATAATCTACGACCAGTTGGAATTTGGGATAGAAAAAGAAGAAAATGAGTCATTAACCCATTAACCTTTTATTTTTGACTTTGGGCACCACGAGGTCACAGTGCTAGTACAAAATTGAAATTAATATCAAGCTTATAGTCATAAAGCTTTAACTGGGGTTCAAACTACTCCCTATCCCAGATGTCTGCCCTACAAGTTTGGTGACACTAGCTACAGTTACAATGTTATGAAATTCTTCATTGTCGTACCAAGGTTAAAGTACAAACGAACAGTTGATTTCCAAGAACAAGAACCTCCTGCAAGCATTGCAGAATCTTAAAGAAAAAACAGGACCGAACCTTAAAACTTTAAGTCAAAACAATCTACTCTTTAAAATATTGAAAGGGAACTTACTATTTTTTTCAAAAATGACTAACCTGAAAGAATTCGAAAATGACTTACAGGAAAGAATTATTACCACACAAACACAGTTTCATGTTCGAGCCACTAATTATTCGCCGTCCACTTCTTCGCTAGTTAGATGGGCACTAGCGCCTGAATTTTGGAAAAACGCTTCGCACAAAAAACAGGTGCTGCGCCTCTCAGTTCAGATGTGTTAGTTTATGAGGAACTACACACATTCGACAGCTAATGCCCGAGCACAGCGGTAAATTTAAAATTTGAATATTCATCTTAAAACATGCCTAGTTTTCGTACAACAAACTGAATATCTTACAGTAGCACTGTACTTTAATTTTCGCTTTCGCAAGCACGTGCAACACGCTCGTGGAATATTTTTGCTCTTGAAAATTATGTTCGTTTGTGATGTCATCAATAGTTGGGCTCGCCACCCGTTAATTAAGCTTTTAATCTATTGTTTAATTATCACAAACGTTTTTGCAGTATTGTTGGTGTTAAAATGTTTACTTTTTACCGGACATGAAAATGGGGTTGTATATGAAAAATCATCCCGTCTTCCTTTAATAAACAGTTGTGTTTGATTAACATTGTGCAAGTATTGCAGAATATTAACAATGAAATAGAAGAAAAATAAAGAACTTATGACGAAGTCATAAGTGGAAGATTCTGCAATATATTATGTAAGTGTAATGTTACGTAACAGAGTGTTGTAAAGTAATGTAATGTAGTGCAATGTGACATATTGCATTACTTTAAAGTAAAGTAGCTGCATTTCGCTTCCGTGAAATTGGAACTTGCAACTTTCGGACTAAGAACCCCAGAGGTGTTTGGTCTGAAAGTCTCAATATTGTCTTCAACGAATTCGCCATACTCGATTATCTATGAATTGCGTTTCTTTTCAATAAAATCATAGCTCGTGACACTTGTACCCATGACCTTTTGTCAGGGGTCAATCTCGTGGTATGGGATACCATTCAATTTGTCTTTCATTTTGTATTGTACAAACAGCATTTTGTAAAAACTACGACATCAGCATTCAAGTCTCCAAAAACAATTTTTTATCACTGTTCCTCACGAGTAGGATACGTAGCTTCTATCTGGCAGCAGAATTCCTCACGAGGAACTATACTGGGAAATCTGTCGCGCGTCCTCACTGTGAAATGGCCCTTACACTCGATTGTTACTGCACTAATATCGTAACGACAATGTACGAATACTAAACTGAAAGTACATCTGACGATATAGCTAATGACAGTGATAGTACAGAAACAACAAGAAAACAGTAATAAGTCAATAAAAAGTTCATTGTTGTGCATGAATTTTTATGTAATGTATTATTATTTGTTACAAAAAGTTGTAATAGTAACTGTAATTATATCTACGAACTCAAATACAAATGTCCAAAAAATAATTATCATTTCTAAAGTTTAATCATTGTGGATCCGCCCTTTTAAAATTTTCATTTTCAAACACTAGCTACCATTAGCACATAACGGTAACATTTTCTTATTGCACAGATCGTGGCAGTAAAAGACTCGAGTCAGTATGAAAAATAATTGTCTAAGACAAGAAGTTAAAGTATGTAGTGCTTCTGGACAAAATGCTAAAAATGCATTTCTGATAAATACATTGCGCTAAGTTCTAAGCAGTAAAGTACTTTCTACCTTGACTATTTTGGGTTTACAGAAGCGTTTAAAATACTTTAGTTAAATTCTAAGTGTTTTCTTTAGAGCAGGTTAAACACTGCATCAGTTCACGACAAGCAGTTATCAGTGAAAAGATTTACAAAAAACAATGCAGTACCAAGCAACAACAGTCAATACTGGTGCCAGAAAAGTTTCCATAAATTTCTATAAGCTCCAAAGTTGTTAAAAAGGGACGCTAGTGTTTATTTAGCAGAGCAAACATATTCAAGGTTGGTCATTAACCAGAAGTTCTCACGCTGCTAAAATTGTTGCTGAGCCTGCTGAATCTTCAAAGAGCAAGATTATTATAATCTTCCTTTGTTAACTACGCTCTACCTGTAGCTCAGGTAAATATTTGACAAGGTTTACAATTAAGCTGCTCTTTTGTGTTCGCAAGGTCGGTTTCAAGTGGTCAAAAGCGGGGGTCATTATTTTTTCGGCATTTTTTCGACCATTATAGAGGAAATTGTTGAAGATTACAATCTTTCTTTGTGTGCAGGGCGTGAACTCAAATACTTTACAGGATTTACGAAACCATTATAAGCTGCTCTTTGAGTGGAGAAAGCATCTCAGGTGGTCTGTAATTTGTTTTATTCTAATCGTCGCAGCCTTGAGTGCAGGGCGTGAACTGCGTCTCAATTCAAATACTTTACAGGATTTACATTATAAGCTGCTCTTTGTGTGGAGAGAGCATCTCAGGTGGTCTGTAATTTGGCACGTTTTATTCTAATCGTCGCAGCTTTAAGAGCAAAGACGAAGTAAACTAATCATACGCATCATTTCACCTCAGGATTAAAAAAAATCGCAGGTACAAACTGGACTTTAATGACAAGCAGCTTTTGTAGAGTGAAAATTAGGGGTGGAATATTGTACAAAAAAAACGATTACTACTTCAATTATTAAATATTAAATTATTAATTATTAAATTAAACTGCGCAGGCATGCAATTTTCAGTTGCTCAACTAGAAGTTTTTAAATGTGTTAAATAACAAAATCCAGTATGCAACTAAAAATTGCGCAACTAAATTTTGAGTCTAGGCTCTACGTCTTGCGTCTTAATTGCACAAGTGTTTTGTAATGTACTCTTTTCATTGAATGATACCAGACATGCAATTTTTATCAAATATAATTATTAAATGCAAGAAGATGGCAGAATGTTGTGAAGAGGCGCCAAAAGAGATAAAAGGAAAATGAAAGAAAGTAGTCATTACTGCTGTCTTTGCCATAGTTTTTGAGCAAATTGGACATTGCAGATTGAAACGATTATGTAATTTAGATACGTGTAGCTAACAGCTCATTGCAAATACCATTGCTGATTTATTTCCTAGTTCTCTTGCCCTTCACAGCTGCAGGCATCGCTTGCAGTTAATATACAACTGGGCCAAGATATTATTCAACTTCCTACGCTACAGTGCATCAGCTGTACTTGTTTCAAAAAAGAGGTTCACCACACTCGCCCCTCACCAGGAAATATATCATGTAAACTGCATAAAAACCACAAAGTTAAAAAAATTAAGCTTTTCATAAAAACTGTTACTGCTAGACAACATTTTTATACGAAGTTCGAGACTTTAAGCAGCAAAGGTTTCTCCATGCATTCACTTTTTATGCAGCTTGTATTAAGGTAATGTAAGCTATTGTATTACAGGTGTTACACGACTGAGCTAAAATCTCATTATTTTTCGGAAGTAATGGTGCACGAAATCTGGAGGCAACTTCGTCAAATTCCATTGTACCAGTGGAAGAAAAAACAGATACCCGTACCAGTCGCAAACAAAATTTTCACTATATTTTCAAAAATAACTATCATGAAAGAATTATTACAAATTAAACACAATTTCACGTTTGCGTCACTAGTTCATGGCTGTTGCGTGCGTTTTCTCATTCTCTAGTTAGACGGGACTTTTGGTAACGCATTGCACAAAAAACAGGCGGTGTGCCTCTCAGAAAGCTGTCACCAAAAATTCTGCGTGAGTTTCTCTGTGTTTACAAATTCATTAATTCTTTAGGTGAATGAAGTTATTATATCACTATATGACTTGTTTTACAAGAAACGAACTTTTGGCAGCTTGTATTATTGACGATGTTTTCAATTAACGCCAAAAGAATTTTCACAATATGCTTTAGGCCTACTTTTGCGCAATGATTGTTTACCTCTATTAGAATATAGTATAATTTACCTATAACTTTCCAAGGTAGTAAAATATATCGCTTTTGCAGAATTTGATGAAAACATGTGAATGAGGGCAGCACAATCATGTCTATCAGATGACAACCTCTCCGAATTAAGGTCAAATGCTCTAATGTTGTAATAAGAGCTCCATGGCGTTTCCCGTCAGATACAAAAAAGTTAATTACTCATTAATTAGACAGCGTTCTGTTAAAAAAAATTCGCCAAGTTGTTCACGGGGCAGTCAGCTGTAGAATAAGTTTAACTTGATTTTGATGATATTCCCCTTTTAAAGTTTGATCAATATATACTCAAAACGGCGTAACTACTAGAAAATAATGTGATAGGTTTGCCCTATAAGTTTTACTATCCTCTGCGCTTGTAAAAGTTCCATTGAAAAATAAAGTCGCTTTCACACTGCACAGATTTATAATGCATATATGATTGGCAATATGTAATTTAAGCGACCCACACCCTAATAATTGTGATGCACCATGAGAATTCACCTGTTGATCTACATTTTTTCATAGAATGTTTCTTTTGTCATATTATTTCTTAACGAACCCGCTCTTGCATTAAAATCACCTGGCAATATTATAGGAAGATTATTAAGCTCCCTGACAAATGGTATCATGTTGGTGAAAAAATCGTTCGAAAAGTAATTTAAACCAACGGGTGGTATTTACATTTCCTACAATCCAAGTGGGCATTTTAAAGCTACAATAACACTACAGAATCATATCTGGGCATAACAACTTTTTTAACTTGTGAAAGTTGTAACTGTATATTTTAGGTGCTGCCATCTATTGATTAGTCACTTTAACATTTTACTAGTTCAATTCACCCCTTGAATATTCAAACTCACTGGATCTCCCCTATTTTACTGTAATGGGATATGTGAAGCCAAGTTTTTGCATAGTTCTCTGCATATATAAACTGGCTAGACTTCACTGCTAGTCACTCTCTGTCTCGGGCAGTGCAGTCGTGCAACTCATGGGACACACTCTCTCTCTGTCACACACTCAGTGCTGTGCAGCAGTTGTGATCTTCATTTTACTTGTGCATTTTACTGTGTATTTATTGTAATAAAAGTGTTTCAGTTTTGTGCAAACATGTAATTTGGTGTTTAGTTGTTTTCTACAAGTGTTCAATTTCGACTTCACAAATAACTTTCACATAACTAATGGGATAAGATGATCTTTAATGAAGGGCATAATATTCAAGGCACTTTAAGGAAGATAGACACACCTCTTTTTGAGTATTGAATATCGGCTTCTGAAAATGAATTATGAAAACATACACATCCTTTAAGCGAGAACATTTCACTTACATGAATGCGTTTCTGACTATACTAATACTATAATACTATAATATCATATTTTTCACAACTTACAGATTCTAATTATACTTTTGCACACATCATACACTGTCATATTCCAAAAACAAATGGTAATATTACTATAGTTACTCAGAAAGTTTTGTTCATGCCTAAAACGTTCCAGTCACCGGCCTCACTTTGTCTATTACTTCAGAACTTAAGTAGAGTATTGACCGAACATAACAGGAAAAACCATCTTCTCCTTTATGTTGCTTCTCTTCCTTACAAACGTTAACTCTCTTCTAGCTCGCTCTTCGTCATGTCAGCTTTTTAATGAAGATTTTAATTCTCTGCTCTGTTTTCAGCTTTCTCGTATATCTCAAACCAGCATTCCTATCATAATGCAAAGAAAATTCCACCATCAGTGGTCGAGTTGTAGAGCTGCCATCCTGTAGTTTTGAACAGCTCTGTTTGAACGTTCAAGATCTCAATGATCAAACACTAAGTGACCATCTTTAGAAAAACGCAACATCACAACGTGAAGGCCCCTTTCCTATTTGTCGAGTCGTGAGAGGCATTTTTGTTGTCTGCTAACTAATTTCTCCAAGGTTTTAATTTTTTCTTGTAGCTCATTTCAATTTCTTTTGATCCCTGTGACAAAGAGATCATTCTTTTTATTCAGGTTTTCTACTTTTTCTATGACCTGTTTCATCCTAATATTAATATTTTTGCCACATCTTGTGCAATTCCTCCTTGATTTCACGGAAGTGTAGACCACGATTTTGTGTATAACTGTCTGGTGGCGGATCCATGAACTCAGCTGGAGGAAGTCACATCTTCACTGAATGTCTCCTTTATTAATCTGATTAAGTGATCATTTTCCTTATTTACCATAATCCAACATTTTCCTCTTAGATCAACAGGTTCAAATTTCAGTTACTTAATTGTCGTTTTTGTGCCGCCACTTTTGTTTTCCTTGCGTTTTTCTTTACATACAGCTTGTGAATTCGCTCTTTTACTAGGTACAGTCAGGTGACACGAATGGTTTCAACAGTACATAGCAATGGCTACCAATTTTGCACTTACACGAAAAAAATGTATGTATATGTATTTAATACGTATTCTACACATACATGTATTCATTTATAAATATTATTATAAATATATAAATATTTTTTATAAAGCTTTATATTTTAACCATATTTTTAAATATATATATAACTATATCATACTTATGTAATTAATATATTATTTAGCTAGCAATGCAATAGTATTAGTTAACAAAGCCAGACCAAAAAGCCAGATAAAATTTCCGTGAAGTAGATGTCGTCCTCAGTTTGTAGATACCGTGATGCAAAGTCCGTTTGAAAAAAAACGCCTTTTAAACACAGGAACTAGATTGTTTCGTCAAATGATAAGACGGCCTCCTTACATGTATGTCTGCTCCGGACAGTTCACGTTGAGGTGCTGAATTTATGGAGTTCTAGCAAATTCTTCCCTCCGTTACGAACGTGTAGCAGAGCTACATGACAGCATACTTCAGTACCGCCAAAATTATGTACAATCATATTTAAATATGTAATGGAGTGATAAAATAAAAACTAGTGCTGAAATTACGTGGTGAAACTTCAGCCAATTTGACTCACAAAGTTGGAAAATCCGAGAGTAAAAGTAGCTGCAGTGAGGCTATTGATTGAACAGGGCAACTTTAATGTGTTGGTGAGTTGATAGGATAGCATAAGATAGTATAGGCTGCACTGTAGGGTTCATCAAATTTGTGGTTCCTTGAACTTTGGGAACATTTGGTAGAAAAATTCTCTTATTTTTTATGTACATATCGTGTTTATTTTTTTATTTTTGTATTATTCACTTATTGCTCCGGACTTGAAGTCTATAAAGTACCAAATAAAAACAACACAAGGTAAATGAATGAAACATTTTGAGTGACTTTGCAAATTAATAAGATGTATGTACATAGTTTTATAAATGAGACAATTAGATGTTTGATGAAGAAGGTCACATGCAGCAATTAGCAAGTCGACGTATTGTGAAAGTTCAGTCTTACATTCATCAGAGCAGCACTTCGCCGATTTTAATGTCCTTTCGTTAACATACTACGCACTGCTAATACTGGAAAAAGTGAGTGGATTAAGCAGATACCTAGTCGTACTCAGGTTGTTCTTCACAACAAGTTTGCGGTATCACCAGCAGAGACAGTTAGATTAGAATGAGACTGCAGGGAAGAAAGTCCATGTCAGTTTTTGAAACAAAAGCAAAATTACAACGTCACAATTCAATCTAACATTAAAAATTTAACATGCAATGTTATTTCTAACACATTGTTTGCATTCTCTTGCCTATGTGTGCATATATTTGACTTTCATTGTCCGTAATTTTTGTCTTATATGCTATGTTTTTAAAGACATATAACCTTTAAGTAGAACATGAAAATTTATTTATTTGATTTTAACACATCAAGTGTAGAATGTCTTCCAGGGATTTGACAATTATCTAAGTTTTATCAAGTGTCACAAATACTAAGATGATTCCCAATGGTTTGGCAAAAAAGTTTTTTTCACTCCGCCCTAGTATACATCCCACAGTGCAACATTGGTACGATATGGCACACTGTGTACATCAAACAGTACAAGCTCGTTACGATATGGCACACTGTGTACATCAAACAGTGCAAGCTCTGTACGATATGGCTCACGGTGTACATCCCACAGTGCAAGCTCGGTACGATATGGCACACTGTGTACATCAAACCGTGCAAGCTCGGTACGATATGGCTCACTGTGTACATCCCACAGTGCAAGCTCGGTACGATATGGCTTACTGTGTACCTCAAACAGTGCAAGCTCGGTACGATATGGCTTACTGTGTACCTCAAACAGTGCAAGCTCGGTACGATATGGCACACGGTGTACATTAAACAGTGAAAGCTTGGTACAAGATGGCTCGCTGTGTACATCACACAGTGCAGGCTTGCTACACATAGCTCACTGTTTACATCACACAATGCAAGCTCGGTACGAGTTAGCTCACTGTGTACGTCACACAGTGCAAGTTCGGTACGAGATGCCATGCTGTCAAAATGCCGAGACTGTTATTTTTCTTCCTAAAAATGCCGATAACAATGACAGCCCGCGTGACCTGGCGCTCACGTGACTCGCTCTCACTTATTTGATTGGTCTGGCTCTTGCGTTCTGCTTGCGATTTCGCAAGAAATTAGAACACGCGTCTTTTGCGTGTGCTTAACGCATGAGTCATAGTGTCTGGGACATCATAAGCAGGAGGTAAAACACGTCCAATCAGTGAAGTGAGACTATGACGTGTGCACATGATGTCACAGTCAGTCAGAGCCAGTGTTTCTACTAGTGTTGTCATTACATTATGAATGTCCCCAACAGTTGCAGTTGACACGATAGTCTCCACGTCTTTCTGTAGGGCGTCCATTGGAGACCGTCACGGTCGTGTTTAGCAGATTAAAACGAATAGCCATTTAACTGTAATAACACATTTACGTGGCATAGGAAAAAACTATTAGTTATATCTTATGTATTGTATTGAACCTGTCATTAATAACTAATTAACCGAATTTGGCAAACGTTATAAACTGGTGGCTCCACCTATTGGGAGTTCAACAATGAAATGTTACAGTTCAACTTTTGGCCTAAATTCTGGCTTCATGATCGGAATACCTATAGTACCGCAATGATTGGATGATTAACTGGGTCACGACAGGTATGACTTGAGAGGTGCAGATTATACCACGAGGTTACGGTTATAGTTGTTAAATGGCAAACAGTTTGTTTATTTATACTTTGTTGTGTTCACTGTTTCCGTTCACACTGTATCATCATTGGCCCATTCTCTGTACTTTAGGACGGACCGACCCCTCCTGCGCTTGTAACTGCCTTAGAATTCAAACAAATATTGCTGCTCTTTAATATTTGGAGTCACCGGCCCGTTCAGCAACCCATCTTGACTTAAGTTGCCCGACCCAAGTTCGAGGCCCAGTTGGGCTAGCAAAGAATTTCGTGACCCGAATGTTACAGAAACATACATTGGAATTCATCATACTTAAACAAGAAATTTTGAGGCCGGCCAGAAATAAACTTTTCATATTAAATTGTGCTTTACAAAATCATGTTAAATTCCTTTTTATCTAACTAGGTTTTTCTAGTTCTTGTCATCTAAAATTCATCGTATTCAAATTTTAATTGAAATCAATAATCTAAGATTAGAGTGAAATTTTGACAACAGAAAAAAACAGAAGTCGCATTCAAAACTTTTTTAAAATTTATTTATAACTGCGCGTAATAAATTTTCCTAAATATAATCAATAAATGTCATAGAACGTAAAACAACTCTTGTAACTCACAAAGCATTCAATCTAACTACAAACATTAATCAAAAAGATCAATTACAAGCGAGTGGATTCGTTGCAAGGCATGATAATGCAGTTTAGCGGGATATCCAA
>JAQGDQ010000717.1:0-38824 GCA_030141605.1 Tubiluchus corallicola | reverse complement strand
TATGTTTAAAATATGTACTTGTTTTTTCAAGGATTTAATGATACTTTGGTTTTAAACAAATTTGACATACCAGTTATACTACCGTTTATGCAGTTCGTGCTAAAGTTGTGATTAAAATAAAAAAAAGGAAATTAGACTATATAGAGGACACTATAATGACTTTGTATATTTTATTGTAAACTAAGAATAAAAGCAGCTTCAAGATGAACCACTGGTGAACACCGCAATAATATTAACAGCTCGTTTCATGCGAGGTTTTTGCACGTGACGCATTGTATGACATATGTAATAGTTATTCAATCAAGAATTTGTGACCCCTTTAATGTTTTTTGACAGGATGTTGATAGGCGTCTACTGACCAGGTGCTTGAGGTTGACAGTAGATGTCTTCTGACCCAATGCTTGTGGCTGCATTTCTCTATGCCTGTGATGCATCCTAACTAGGTGCTTGAGGTTGACAGTAGATGTCTTCTGACCCAATGCTTGTGGCTGCATTTCTCTATGCCTGTGATGCATCCTAACCAGGTGCTTGTGGTTGACAGTAGATGTCTTCTGACCCAATGCTTGTGGCTGCATTTCTCTATGCCTGTGATGCATCCTAACCAGGTGCGTGAGGTTGATAGTAGATGTCTTCTGACCCAATGCTTGTGGCTGCATTTCTCTATGCATGTGATGCATCCTAACCAGGTGCTTGAGATGCTTAAAAGTGGCAATAGACATATTTTCCTCCCAGATGCTTGAGTTTGCCAATAGATGTCTTCTGTTCAGATACAAGATTTTTTTCAATAGATATTTTCTGACCAGACGTTAAAAATATCCATAGATGTTTACCGGATTCTGTATGAAGCATGTTTCCGAAAATAAGTCCGCCTATCTAGCAAAATGTTCGTGACAGTTTGTCCAGTTTACCGGATTCTGTATGAGTCATGTTTCCGAAAATAAGTCCACATATTTAGCAAAATGTTCGTGACAGTTTGTCCAGTTTACCGGATTCTGTATGAAGCATGTTTCCCAAAATAAGTCCACATATCTAGCAAAATGTTCGTGACAGTTTGTCCAGTTTACCGGATTCTGTATGAATCATGTTTCCTAAAATAAGTCCACATATCCGGCAAAATGTTCATCCATTACCACCTTCTGTACAAATCATTTATCACAAAAATTTGCTAAACCTTTCCCACTACTGGCTTTGAACCAATGCAGTTACGTTTGCACCAGTTTTCATTTTTATATAAAGGGTCATAAAATAATCTTCATTAGACTGTAATGAAAGTTCCAAAGGCACAATTAAATAAATACTGCACAAGTTTGTTTCATTGGAATTGACTAAACGATAAAACTGCAACAAGAGAAAACGTTCAAATAAAACGTATTTCAAATAAAAGAGTAATAAATACAAAAAAAATTAAATCTAGATGTTGGGTTAAATGAGACAAGTAAATGATATTTTGCTTAGGTGGCAACATCCAAAATTAAAAGACTTAATCGTATATATTATTATTAATAATAATAATAATACTGATAATAATAATAATAATAATAATAATAATAATAATAATAATAATAATAATAATAATAATAATAATAATAATAATAATAATAATAATCTGTCTCACTCACTCCTTCTTGTGTCCCTTCTCTATTGTCAATAATTTTATCAATTGATTACTTGTAATTACAGTTAATTGTGCAATGGATTTTTTTCATGTTTTACTTTTTTCTTTTATCGAACTTGCAGGTTGATGGGTTTAAGAGGTTCAGATAGAGTAATTTACGCCTTCATATCTTACATTGATAGGATATTGATGAGATATTGCTCACTGTCTGATGAGTGTATGGTTGTGGACTGATGCTTGTACCGCAGTTTTGTATGTTGCTTAGCAACTGTAAAGTTGCATAAGAAGACAACTCAGTGATTTGGATGGTCGTTTACAGAAGTTATTTACACTTTTGTGGCATCCCTATGCAGAATTGATTAAAACGAGCTGTTGTGATGAGATATTTTTCATTAATGTTTTCAAGCCATTTACTTAGTTTTTAATCTGTTAGTCGTATTTGCAGCTGAGTGTTTTCACTTTTGCACTTTTTAATTTACATAGAATAAAATAAAGAATAAAATAGAAACTTTTCAGTCACACTTTGTTAAATAAAATGTTAACAGTAAAGCTTGCCATTTTGCTTAAACTGCTATCAGTGCATCTACTGGTGGTCCTTTGACAGGTGGTCCTTAATCCTTTCCTTCACAAGGGGTCCTTTGATCACTTTTAAAGTGCTGAAGGTGTTTCTTACACAGGTGGTCCTTTCTCAGATGGTCCTCAATCCTTTCCTTCACATGGGGTCCTTTGACCAAGGATTGTGTGATTAATTTTGACTTTGTTTATGTCAGTTTTGTTTTTTACGAATGATTCAATAGGATTGGAAAATAATCACCATTTTGATTTAAACTCATAATTTTAATGAGATTTCAGGGGTTTTTAATTGATGACAATTTACGATTCAGAAAAATTGCTATTCATTTAAACGATGCCAATTACAATCAAGAAAAAGATTATTCATTTAAATTATACAAATTTACAATCAGAAAAATGATCATTTATTTAAATGATGCTAACTTACAATTAAAAGGACAGAATATGCAAACGAAGGAGAAAATCGGGAAGGAAGCGGAAGTGACGTCCCAATAGGAACAGCACTGCGCATGTGTGACTCTCACTGTAGTTTTCATGTGTGCAAACTCAAGCGGTAGTGGAGAGACTGGGGTACACGAGTAAAATAGGTCACTGTAGATTTGTCGTCCCTTGCAGTTTTGAAAATTGAAGATTCGATTCTCCGAGTCTTTTTGTTACAATTAGATAAACTCATTTGAAGAAAACGTTTTATTAACAGATAAATCATTACTATATGTACTTTCTTAAATGAAAACCTGAGCCAACTTTAAACTGTAGGTCAAAACAATCTATCATTTAAGATACCGAAAGGAAACATACTTATGTGAAAGAATTATTACCACACAAGCACAATTTCACATTTGCGACACTGGCTCTTCGCTCTTACGTGCCATTCGATTGTCAGACGGACGCTAACGCCTGCGGAAACGCATTGCACAAAACAGGCACTGTACCTCTCAGTTCAACTGTGTTAGTTTGTGATGAACTGCACACGATCGACAGCTCGTGTGTGAGCACAGCGGTAAATTTGAAATTTGAATTTCTATTTTAAAACTTTGCTTGTTTTAGTACAACACACAGAGAATATTTACAGTAGCACTGTACTTCAATTTTCTGTTTCGCAAATTCATTTAAAACATGATCGTGGAATATTTTTGCTGTTAAAAATTAAGTTAGTTTGTGATGTCATCAATAGTTGGGCTCGCCCGCCATTAACTAAGTTTTTAACCTATTATTTAATTATCAAAATGCTTTTGCTGTATTAATTGTGTAAAAATGTATTCTTTTGACTGTCCTTGAAAATGAGGGAATCGTACTGACTGCCTTTGAACGCTTTACAGCAAGAAGTTTCAGCCTAATTCTTGATGTGAGCTTTTCAAAAAGTACAAGAAAAGATTCTATGACAATTTTTTTACTTGGCGTGTCCATAACGTGCAAGCAAAACGCATCGTGTAAATTTATTCACTGTTGCGTTGAAGACGCATGTATCTTGGACGCTCGTCTATGACGCACAGTGTAAGTAGTCCCTAACACCTAATAAACTGTAAAAAAGTGATTTTGAGACTTTTTAGGTGATGATTCTGGCGTATGTGTCATGTGTTGTGCCAAAATTCAGGTGCTGTTTAATTGCCACGGTGCATCGTAAAAATGTCACAAACAGAAGTAAAAGAAAAAAGTAGCACATTTAAAGGTCCACTCTCACCCTGTGTGACGATGTAGTCTAAGTTCCGTTATTGTAAATATGTGGTTTGTGACTTAAGTGTAACCCTTAGGTAAAGAATAAAACACTTAGTCGAAAACACTGTGAAGAAACCACTGAATTAATAAAATAATATAACAATTTAATGAATATTTCAAAACACATTACGAGACAACTGTTAATAATAAAGACTAAGCCGGCTAAGAAGAGAAAGAACAACGTAACGTTTTCACCAGTCCTGTCTTGGCATCATCAAGCGACTATTCTCCTGCTCCTATTCCGCGTCATCTCCTCACCAGGGGCTTGATCGAGGAATGGTGCACCATAGAACGATTGACTACACTACGTGAACGACGTCTCCAAACTTTGACGACTCCTGATGTACACGCCTCCACTAATACGACGCCAAAATGGGGTAGCATCCAAGCTCCTGCACTCGTCGCAAGGTAAGGATTTCCAATTTTGTAATCACAGCATCCCGCACCAACGACAGTATCATCAACGTCAGGTAAATACGAGTAAGTATCATCAGCAGCAGATATCATGGACAACTGGTAAGTGATGTATCATCAGCATCAGGAAAATATAATCAGCAACAGGTAAGTATCATCGCTAGAATGCAACTATCGTCTCTGTCGTAACCAGGTAGACAGATCGCTTTTCTACAAGCAAGCACTATTACTACTAAACCATCATTTTATGACATGTGAACGTCCGCTTAACTCGACAACTTAAAGCGGAATACCTGGGCGAACTGAACAGCCAAAATTTCGTCTCCGTGGCTTCAGTCACATGATATAGTAGTAATGCATAAACAGTATCACTGAATGTACAGGTGAAATCTGATTTCAGAACAAGTTGGCTTCTAGCCTTATATCATTAAACAGTTTAACTAAACTTCTTTTATAAAGATTGACAATAATTAATGGTGGAATTATAACAGTAGGAACTAGTTACATAACCTGCCCTAAAATAAGCCTGAGCGTCACACCCAGGTAGACACTTGCTGTCCAGCGTGATACAGAAAGGGGGTTTATTTCTTCGTAAACTTGCGCGTTTCGCTATGGCTAGCATTGAAACACTTTTAATTTACACGTATCTTGCGAAAAACGAAAAGTCGAGAAAGGAAGCGGAAGTGACGTCCCACTGCGCAATGTGTGATGCTCGCTGTACCTACAAGTGTGCAAACTCAATTGAGAGACTGGGGCACATGAGTGAAAGTATAGATTCTGTAAATGTGTCTCCGTAAATTCGCTGTTTCTTGCAGTTTTGTAAATTGAGAACTTTCATTCTCATAAGTTTTTTGGTATAGTAAGATATATGATATTGTAAGAAACTTTTTATTAACAGATAAATCATTACTATATGCACTTTCTTAAAGTAAAACCGGACTCAATCTTTTAACTGTGGGTCAAAACAATCCACTCTTTAAAATATTGAAAAGAAACATACTATTTGTTTTTCAAAAATTATTTACATGAAAGAATAATTACCACACAAACACAGTTTCTCGTTCGCGCCACTAATTCTTCACTATTACGTGCATTTCGCCATTCTCTAGTTAGACTGCACTAGCGCCTGCATTTCGCAAAAATTTGTTGCACAAAAAACAATTTAGATGTGTTAGTTTGCGACGAACTGCACACATTCGACAGCTCATGCGTGAGTGCAGTAGTAAATTTGAAATTTGAATTTTATCTTAAAACTTGCCTAGTTTTAGTACAACACACTGAATATCTTACAGCAGCACTGTACTTCAATTTTCGCTTTAACAAACACGTGCAGCACGCTCGTGGAATATTTCTGCTGTTGAAAGTTATGTTCGCTTGTGATGTCATGAACAGTAGGTCTAGCCCGCCGTTAACTAAGCTTATAATCAGAAACGCAATTGCAGTATTAATTGTGTTAAAATGTATTCTTTTGATGGGACATGAAAATTCTGTAGTACATGAAAAATCATCCTGTCTTCCTTTAACCCTGCAAGTTTTAGCATGAAATGGAAACTGCGAGCAAAAAGCAATGAAACATGTCAGTAGTGTCTGAGCAAAATGACGTAATATTAGGGAAGAAACTTCAGGTTCAGATTCAGATTCACTTTATTTTCCTTTTTGTACATATCACACTTATAATTATTACTAAACTATAATAACACAATTCAAAGGAAGAGCGGGGAAAAACAAAAATTAATAGTTATTTAAATCAGCCGCCCTTATTATTAGTAAAGTTTGTTGGGTTAGCAAATGAGCATACAATTTTACATTATATATGTAATAAACAACAACAAAAGCAAATAAATAGCTGAGTGATGAATATTATTATTATTATTTATATACATTATATTATTTATAAATTATTTATCATGATAAATAATCATAAACGTAATAATAATAATTATAATTTTATAGCTTTTATTTTTGCACATGCGTTAATGAGAGAGCAAAACAAAATGGCATTACTGTCACGACCTTGCCCTCTCTTACAAAGTAGAGGGTGGCCTATGTGAACCTCTTCGAATACATACTCCCTCTGACATGGTGTCCGAGTGGCTTTTGGTCGAATCTGGAGGTGCACCAGGATTTATAACTATGCATAACTATAGAAAACATCAACGACAAGATTACAGCACAAATTTACAATTTTTTCAACATTTACAGATTTATAGTATATGACTGCCAGTTGCAAAGTAAATGGGCGAAACTTACGGGTACCGGTACCACCACCGAATGCCAACACTGCACAGGCTATACTGTCTGCACTGTAACGTAGCGTACACTGTCCTTCAAACACCGCCCGATGAACGCGACTCGAGTAGAGGATTTGCAGGATATTCCCATATAAACCAAATAACCCAGCTCCAGTATTACCATGACTTCCAGTATAACAACTTCCATGACTTAAGTCTCTGTTCGTCCCACTAAGATAAGAATCGTAAACGTCCTATAAGCTAACCAACTGAATAGAAATTGTGTAGTTCACTGCCGTTATAACTGAGCAACTTTCTTGACCTCATTCTTCACAGGTATTGCCAGGTATATTTATCAACTCACGTGGACAGCTAGTGCCCTCTAGTAAGAAAAATCGCAGACTTTTGTAGCAGACTGTCACACATGCCTCTCCACGAAAACAAGAAATATGCGATCCTTGCGATGATATTTTTTACAGCGAAGTCACGAAACGTCTAAATTGTCATCATAAAAGCTAATCATTGCATGAAAAGTTTGTAAAGCTACTGGCAGTCATTGGCAGTCAAAACATGCGACAGTTTTACAAAATTTCACAATAGAGGTGCTTTTCTAATCATTAAGCAATCTAGTCATATTATAAACTAAATTAACTCCAATCATTATACATGAAATGCTAACATATAAGAACTTAAATTTATTTACATTTCATGGACAAATAGAGTTGTCATTCGCAATACAGTAGCTAATATAATCATACAATCATTTCTGTATTTATTATGTGCAAATTGCCTTTTGCATGTCATACATAAAAATAGCTTAAAATTCTTAATAAATGAAATAGCACAATATTGTAAATTTTATTGACATATATTAAACAAAATTAACTTATCTTGGCTTTCTTGCTCAGTCAACAGAATATTATTCAGTCAACAAGGTTGTACAATTCATTAAAGAAGAACTTTTTGTGAATCAGCTTTTCGTATTGTTGAAATTCTTAAAACAAGACTACTTTTCTTATTTCAAAGCAGGAACAAAAATATTTGAAAAAACAAAAAAAAATGAGATTCGAATGCAAATTCAAAATATATTCAGACATATTTTAATACCTTTAGAACTTCGACAATTCAAGCTTTTAGCCGAGACAACCTGTCGGCTTCATTAGGTTTCACGTTTATTTGCTTAATGTCAAATGAGTATTCACTGAGGATCAGTGCCCGTCTGGTTAGCCTTCAGTTTTTCTCAAATTTAAGAGAATTCAGGAGGCTAATTACTTTGTTAACAGTTTTGATTTTGAAATGTTTACCCAAAACGTATTTCTATTGCAAAGACAATTGCAAGGATTTCCAAGTTTTGGACATCATAATTCTTTTCAGCAGAAGAAAGTTTCCTGCTTAAGTAGTTTCTTGGCATTTCCTCATCAGAATTATCATCTGACAGTTGAGTGAGGATTGCATCAACGCCTTCTATACTAGCATCGGTAGTAAGTGTGAAAGATTTTTCGAAGTTTGGAGCATACAAGACTGACGTTTTGCTCACATTTCTCATTCCAAACTACTTTGTTTGGCGTGGCCTTTTTGGTCAGCCCTACTAAAGGTTCCGCTTTTTCAGCGTAATCTTCAACGAATCGTCTGTAGAAACCCGTTAAGCCTAAAAACGATGCTGTCATGTTTCGCCCTACATTTAATGGTTCTCACATTATGCTTATGCAACATTAAGCCCTGTTCATACTGTATGTTTAATTAGTTAATATGTATGATATTTAGCTACTGGCAGTGATAGTTAATTGTATTATTAATTATTGATATTTTGTTAGGATGTAGGCACCTACTAACAAACCCCCTTCTGAATTCCGTCTGACCCACTCTTGTCTGACCCACTCGTGGCTGTAATGCAGTGGCTAAGTCAAGGTTAACGATAGTGTACAGGTGAATAAAATTATAGCTGTTTAAGCGAGTGGCTTCTCGATGAACTTCGTTTAACACTGTTTAGATATAGACGGCAACTTGACAGAGAATGACACAGGTCGTTTACTCGTCTCTGTGAAGTTATATGTTTTTGAAGAGAAATGCCGCACTAGAAAGTTTCACACAAGATATGGTGTGTAATGTACATGGTGATACTGTGAGAGCCTAGTTGTTGTAAGCTGTGGTCGTCAACCAGAGTTGTCCGGAGATGCTGGCTTGCAGTCTGCAGTAGTGGAGTTAGCCACTGACTGACAATTGGATCGACCTACACCAGAACCACATCCAGGGTGTTAACAGGTACTTTTCGCTTTTGTTACGATCGTAACTAACGTCGTACTGATAACGTAAACATCACATATACTAGCCTAATGTTCATCGATGCTACTTGCTGGGTAAAGACAAATTGGTAGTTTCTCTGACGAAGTTTGGAATCTCAACTGTATTCAGACGCAGAGGTTATATTACGACGTATTGTTACTGTTCTACAAACTGTTCGCTTTAAAAAGAAAGTGTTCCAAAAAAGCCTAGCTACATAGTGGGCAGACATGAACTTCATGCAAACGTGTATATACCCTACTAACCCTAAGCTTTGTCAATATTGCTATATCTTTGTTATTAATGAACTTTTGCTTAAATCGAATCACTTTGGAATTTGTTGATAATTAAATTGTTTGATTAATTATTTTAATATCTGCCACTTCATCTTTCTTTTTCTTCAGATCCATTAGTGTATAGAGTGCAAATAGGCCATAGTCCCCCGTATTTTTAACATCAGCCTTAGGCAGATCTGCATCCATACATTTAGTGACTATCATACTAGCTCCCTTCAGTTATGAGATGTAAAAATAACGCAGCATGCCCCTCTTTGATTCACTTAGAGGAAATACAAGATCAGGCTCATCACAGATGCGACTTCAGACTTTGTCTGAGGACGAAGGAAGTCGAGAATTCTGTCAATTTTTGATTGCTGTGGGCGTATTTGGGAGTGCCTTGCTAAATGTCCTAAAAATTTAAGCTCTTGTTGAGCAAACGAAAATTTGGTTGGTTTAGTTGTGAGGATTGCCTATTTTTGTGCATCTAAGGCCATTTCTGTGTTTTAGGTGATCTTCCCAAGTGTTGCTTTTAAATTTAATGTCATCAATGTAACCTTGTGGATGAGGTAAATAAGGTTGTTATAATTTGTCTACTTGTGTTTCTGCTATGGCTGCGGAATTCATCAACCTAAATGGCATGAAAGTGAATTCAAAATGGCCATTTCTTGTTACAAATGCTGTTGCTTTCTAGACTCTTCATCCAGTGGTATTTGCCAGCATCACTTGGTCATGTCAATGGTAGTGATACACTTGGAACCCTGGAGATTGCCGACTATTTCATCCATCCTCGGTCATGGATATGGATCGAAATCTGTGATTTTATTGATTTTTCGGAAGTCTATGCAAAAGCGATTGTTGCCGTGAAGCGTATGGGGAGTCCGACCTTCTAATAACACCACCCTCACCATAGCACACAATCCACACAACACACCACACCCACCACCCCACTCACAACACACCACCCACACCACACCAACCCACCCACCACTCCACTCACAGCACCCCTCCCACAACATGCCACACCACACCACCCACAATAAACAACACCCACCACAATACACCAACACCCTACCACCCCACCAGATCATCCACACCACACCACTCAGGCCTCATTACACCAGCCACAACCACTCCACCAACACCATACACACCATACCATCCCAGCACTCCAACCACAGCACACTCACCACACCCACCACATCACATGGTGATCATGATGTTCATAGTGATGACGACAACGATGGCAACACCTACATCACCAACACGAGCATCACAGCATCACAATGAAACCATTCAAGACATTTTGCACAATGTCAAAACCGTGTACTATAATAAACGATATTAGTCTATCTAATAAATGTTCAATAATTCATGAACATTCTACATAGTTTTTACTTGCTGCTTCTCAGATGATAATAGGCAAACATAACTGACTTACTTGTAAAATTTGAAACACTGTAGAACGGCGGGTGACAACAATGCCAGGAGCAACCAGTAGAAAAAGAACTTCAAAAATACACCCCTGCCGTTTCGTCCAGTATACATCTCTCCCAAAATATTTTGTAGACATTTTTATCGTCTTTCTGTGAGTACGCTTATTTTTTTTACCAGCGTTTCAAACAGTTGCATAATATGAATTTTTCTTGAGGCTGTATGAATAGTTTTCTGCAAAATTGGTATGGTTTGGTCCGGGAAAACACCCGCCATTTGGCGTCGTGGCCCTAACCCGAATTCTAAGTGTGACTATAGCAGCCAACATTGAGTGGGCTACCTAACTATTACTGGGATCATGCCAGACACGTTTCAGTTTTCCAGAAATAAGAGTTATAAGTTCTGCAAAAAATGGCCGAAAAATGGCCATTTTTGGAGGTTTTTCGCCCCCCGTTCTTCACGGTGGGCCCGATTCGAAAAATAAACCCCCAATGGCATAACACTAGATCGAGACCTTTCGTTTGATGTATAGATCGCCGCAAATGGTGCCGTGGTCCGAGCTGTAGCCTCGAATCTTATGTATATTAAGCCCATACCAGTAGAATTAATGCATAGACTAACAAAGGATCCGCAAAAAATTTATTCTGAAAAGGTAAGATATCTTCGTTTAAAAATAAAAATTAACAAAAACGACCCTTGTACGTCTGTACGATTTTCAAATTACATAGAACTGAAGAGTCCAGGTAATATACCTTTCTGTTAAATTTCTTATTTGTGTAGCTTACCTTTAGAAAAGGCATTATAATGTCAGATTAGAGTAATAACGTCTTGACAGTCATCACAAAAGCAAATAATCTTAAACTCTTGTTAGCTTTTCCCACAGGTGAATTCGAGCAAGTTTTTTGTTATTGAGAAAAATTAGCTTTGCGGAACACTCACCCGCCTGAGCCTTATTTGCGAAAGTAATGACAATCATCACAAAGGTAAACAGTTCTTTGGACGGATTAGCTTTTCCCACGCTGTGAGCGCTCGCAAACCTTTTGTCATTTAGAAAATTAGGTATGCTGAATATTCAACCAGCTAGAAAAAACAAGCCCTCTCCGCCGCTAAGCTTTGCAGGTATTAGCTCTTCCCTGGGGGGCGTGTGGTGCTCCCAAACTTTCTATCCTTTCGGAAATTAGCTTTGCAAAATATTTGCTCCACTGGAAAAAGAAAAAAAGGCTCTCTGCAATTAATAGCTTGGAGGCTAAGTGTATTTTTCAAGTATCATATAATATCGTCTTCATGTTAGAGACTAATATATATATATATATTAGTGGTGGGGTCACTTCGAAAAATAAACCCCAAGGTGCCAACCCTAGGGTCCGAGCCTTTCGTTCGACGTATAGATAGCCGAAAATGGTGCCATCTTCGCAGCTGTAGCCTCATCAGTTATATATCGACCCACACATGAATGTATAGCAGCGAAATTAATATATAGGCTAGCCAAACCCCGCAAAAGAATTTTGCGCATAAACTCACAACAACAACCCACGCAATACCACAACACCACACCACCCTCACCATAGCAAACACCCACCAACACACTCACAACATACCCACCACACCACACATCCACCCACCACCCCACTCAGACCACACTCTCCACACACATCATACCACACCAATCCAACTCTCCACTCACAGCGCACCACCCACACTGCACCACACCATATCACAACACCACGCCACCCACAACAAACAAAACCCACCACACTACACCAACACCCTACCACCCCATCAGACTGTCCACACCACATCACCCTCATCACACCACTCCATCAACTTCACGTACACCTTACCATCCCACTGCACCATCCACAACACACCACACCATACCATCCACAGCACAACACCCAACAGCACACTACCACCACCACCACACACCACACCACCCTCACCGTAGTACACCACCCACACAACACACAACACCCACCACACCACACATCCACCCACCACCCCACTCACACCACACTACCCACACACATCACGTCACACCACACCAATCCAACTCTCCACTCACAGTGCACCACCCACATTGCACCACACCATACCACAACACCACACCACCCACAACAAACAAAACCCAACACACTACACCAACACCATACCACCCCATCAGATTGTCCATGCCACATCACCCACACCACACCACTCCATCAACGTCACGCACACCTTACAATCCCACTGCACCATCTACAACACACCCCACCATACCATCCACAGCACAACACCCAACAGCACACCACCGCCGCCACCACTGCACCACACCCACCACATCACCACACCACCCTCACCATAGTACACCACCCACACAACACACAACACCCACCACACCACACATCCACCCACCACTCCACTCACACCACACTACCCACACACATCACATCACACCACACCAATCCACCTCTCCACTCACAGCGCACCACCCACATCGCACCACACCATACCACAACAAACAAAACCCACCACACTACACCAACACCCTACCACCCCATCAGATTGTCCACGCCACATCATGCACACCACACACTTCATCAACTTCACACAAACCTTACAATCCCACTGCACCATCTACAACACACCCCACCATACTATCCACAGCACAACACCCAACAGCACACCACCGCCACCACCACTGCACCACACCCACCACATCACCACACCACCCTCACCATAGTACACCTCCCACACAACACACAACACCACCACATCACATGGTAATCATGATGTTGAAAGCGATGATGATGATGATGGCGGCAACAATGACGACACCTACAGCACCAAAAGCTCAGCATCGCAACAAAACAATTCCAAACATTTTCCACAAAGTCAAAACTGTGTGCTATAATAAATGCCCTTGGTCTCTTTACCAATGATCAATAATGCACAGACATTCCACATAGTTTTTTTGCTGCTTCTCAGTTGATAATAGGCTAACAGATCTTAGTTATTTGTACAATCTATAACACTGTAGAACGGCTGATGGCTACAATGCCTGGAACAGCCCCGTAACTTCTCAAACTCAAAGACAATGGATGGTCCAAATAGCGTGCAGCACAGGGGGTAGAAAAAGAACCTCGAAATACACCCCTCCCCGTTTCATCCAGTATACATCTCTCCCAACATAACCGGCAACATTTTGTAGACCGTTTCGTCTTCTTTCTGTGAATGTGCCTATTCTTTCCCAACTTGCCCAAGCAGTTGCACAAAGCAGTTCCGCCCGGTGGGTCCGATTCGAAAAATAAAACCCCAGGTGCAAACCTCTTGGTACAGATCGTCCTAAATGTTGCTGTCTTTGGAGCTGTAGCCTCGTCGGTTATATATAAAGCCATATATATATATATATATATATATATATCAGTGAAATTATTATATACGATTGTAGATTTTAAAGTAGATTTAGTAGACACTATTGATAACATTAGTCCTCCGACATAAAATTTGTACGTAAAAATTTTATGTATATGTATTTTGTACAGTACAGTTTGTGTACATTAATTGCAAAAAAGTTTTATATAAATATATATATATATATATATCATATCCCACATTATATCAAAGTTTATTGAATCTTGCAAAATTATTTGAAATCCAAATCCCTGACTATAGGCTTTGATATCTGTTATCTAAACATCATAACCATCAAAACATTTAAGCAGTTATGCAGGCCAACGTTTTACTTTTGGCGCCAAACAAAGAGTTTGAAAATCGTAATTACATGCACTGCATGATTTATAAACAATTTTATGTGTAGTCACAGAAACACTGTCAACAGAGGTTAATACCACTGAATGTTTTATTGTAACATAATCACTACATAAATGTCTCACATATCCCATAAAGTCGATTAACCTGACTGTTCAGAGCACAGGTGTGTAAAACAGACAGGTGGCTGGCAGGCAACAAACAGAAAAACTGACCAAAACCAAAAGCTTTACATTCCCGCCACAGATGGCGCCTCGTGCACGATAAGTAAGATTAACAAAAAAAGCTAAGTCTGCTACACCCGGCTCCTAATGAGCGCTTATAAAGTGGTCATTACAATAATCTGCTTGTAAGTCACTGTACAATATTACATGAACTCTGAACAGTAACACTTAGATGCTACTTAGTACAACTAAACATTTTAGTCAAAACTGAACAATCATAAATTTTGATAGTTAAAACTATTTCAGATAAAGTTACAGATACATACTGTTAGCTAAAGCGCTACAAAGCATTGAAACAAATAACGAATCGATAATAAGATACGATGTAATAAAACAGAATCTGATGCGATAGTGACTTTGATAGCTTATAACAGTTAGCAAAGGCAAATGTCGTTCAATGCTAAGTTCTATGTAACACATCATATAAAATTTAGAATGACATTATCATAAAGTTGGCCTACTGCCAAGTGATAGAATTTAATGTTAATTTTGTCTGAAAGATTTAAGCAAATATTTGACATACATTTCAAATTACTGGCAATTAATTTGGCAAAATTGTAAACTAAATCACACATTCATGGATAACACTTAATTCACAAAATTAACACAGAATCAAATTTTTCGCATGACAGCGAACTATTGCAGCATCAAATTTAAATAACTAAATAATACAGGCAAGGTCATTTCTCACCAATAATATTGCAGTCATTAGGTCAAAAAAAAACGTAACCACGTATGACAAAATATGAAATAATTTGTACTCTAAAATTAAAGTGCATATCAACACATTACACAGAATTTTACTCAGCTTCTTCTAGGAGACATAGCTTTGTTATTGGTCTAAGCAATGTCGTAGATGGGGTCTTCACCATAACTGATCTCACGAGTCCATCCGGAGCTGGAAATACTTCGGTGATTCTGCCTGTTGTCCATTGATTCCGAGCAGCATTCTCATCAACGACCAGAACCAAATCATTCTCTTTAAAGTTTCTTTTTACAGTCAGCCATTTCTGACGTTGTTGCAAGTTTGGAATGTATTCCTTGACCCAGCGGCGCCAGAAGATGTTGACAAGATACTGGCACTGCCTCCATCTCTTTTTCAGCATAGAGTCGTCTTTGCAGAAGATGCATGGTGGCAGATTTGGGCAAGGTCGCTGTAGAATGAGGTCATTTGGCGTTAATGGTCTGAAGTCATTTGATTCATTGGAAAACTCCGTTAAAGGTCTGTTGTTCATGATGAACTCGGCTTCAGCAATCAAAGTCAGCAAGACTTCATCAGTAATGGTTTGTTCCTTCAACAGTTGCCGGAAGATGCCACGGAAAGATCTGACACACCTGTCCCAAACACCACCGTGGTGACTGGCCCCTGCAGTGTTGAAGGTCCATTTTACACCCCTTTACACCATATGCTTGTTTAATTTTTCTTCATTCCACAGTTGTAGGGCTTCACGAAGTTCACGCGCACAGGTGAGTAAAACAGACAGGTTGACTCGCGCAGGTAACAAACACAAACAGTGGCCAAAACCAAAAGCTTTACATTCCTGCCACAGATGGCGCCTCATGCACGAATTTGTATGCAAGATTAACAAAAAAAGCTAAGTCTGCTACATTATGTTTCCACTACAGTAGGCGCCGCTTATCAGACTCATTTTGGGACTGAAGTGTTTTGACCCAATTAACTCACTGAGTCAATTACCCGACGGGTTGAATATATTACTACTATACAAGTATGAGTGTAACTCATCACCTTAGTATGCATTGCAAAGACTTCAAATGAATTTTAGAAACAAATTAATAACAAAAATACCCATTTGCAAATATTTATGAAACATAATTTATATAAGTGAATTGATAAAAAAAGGAAAAAATCCCAAAAAATCTGATTATTATTATTAAAAATTACAAAAATTCATGCAAGTCTGTTGCTTCATTTCTTCTCGAAGAAGTTGGTTTATGAAATTCTCATAGTGATAAAAACGTTGAAAGTCTGTTGCTGTTATACTGCTCATATTCACGCAAAACGCCTTGTCACCAAGTACTAGAGCTGCAGTTGGTGATGACCTTGTTTTCTTGTATCTAATTTTGATATAGTATCATAGTTTATAAAAGTGGCTACAATTACTGTATTGTCATTTTGTATATAGTAATGAAATGTAATGTAATGCTATTATACTTGGATAGAAATTTGTAGTTTTCTGGAAAAAGGAGAAAACGGGCTAGACTTTGACGAGAGCTCTTTTACAAACGCCTGGTCCAGGATGAAAAGTTACTAGTAACTATGGGGGGGGGGCAGCGTTTTCTGGGCGACCCTGTATTTAATTGTTCAAATTTTCTGTATAATCTGGCAATCAGTTTATTCGTATATAAGATTTTTAACTTCAAATGATAGACGATATTGAGTGACACGTACTGTACCCTAGCGGTTTATTCAACATTTTATCACTACAGCTTAATTTTCATCGGTTTTTCATACATTCGTCAAAATCTAATTGTTGGGCATTACTTTTAAAACTGTCGAATTCGTAAGTTTTGATACCTTTGATATTTTGATAGTTTTTATATTTTGATAATAATCATATTGTTCTTCTTCTTATTATTATTATTATTATTATTGCTATTATTATTATTATTATTATTATTATTATTATTATTATTATTATTATTATTATTATTATTATTATTATTATTATTATTATTATTATTATTATTATTATTATTATTATTATTATTATTACTATTATTATTATTATTATTTTTATTATTATTATTATTATTATTATTATAGCAGTTATTAAAATGGAACATGCACTTTAGTTCATAAAATTTAAAATTGCAAAACTTAACATGTTGGTGGAAAATTTTCACCACTTTTTACTCTGTAAAGATAATCTTCTTTCACAGGTAAAATAGAAATGGCGCTTGCGAATTAGCGAAATTCAGGGAAGAGTCCCTTCAAAGCAGTTTTTGTCTGTTCCCAGGGTCGCATACCTTTCACTTCCCAGGCGCTAAGAGAACAAAAACGAAGGATTACGATCACAGCCTCTGGAGCTTATTTTCGAAAGAAAAGACAGTCATCTCAAAGGTAAACAGTTCTAAGCTCTTCCCAGGGGGTGAGCGCTCGCAAAGCTTTTGTCATTTATAAAATTAGCTTTGCCAAACATTTACTCTGCTAGAACACAATAAGCGCTCTGTGCATCTAATTGCTCTTCCCAGGGGGTGAGTGCTCTCCTACTTTCTGTTCTTTTGAAAATTTCCATTGCAAAATATTTACTCAGGTAGAAGAATGCGCTCTCGCCCGCTAATAGCTTCGACAATTATTTGCTCTTCCCAAGGCCAGAGTGTTCTCAAACTTTCTCTCCTTTGATAACTAGTTTTGCAAAATATTTGCTCGGCCAGGAACAGAAAATAGGCGCTCTCTACCACTAATAGCTTTAAGATATTAGCTCTTCTCTGTTCTTTGCAAAATTAGCTTTGCAAAATATTTGCAGTCCCAAGAAAAGAAAATAAGTGTCTCTACCACTATTTGCTTGGAGCATTAGCGTATTTTTCAAGTTTTGGAATCCAAGCTTTGAGAGCAATCTTTGTCTTCATCTTTAAAGGAGGGATATCACGAAAATCAAGTTGAACATGTTTTACAACTGACTAACCCGACAGTAATTCGGCAGAAAAATTTTTGCGCTGCGTTGCTTAATTAATGAGTAATTAACTTATTTGAGTCCTGCGGGAAAAGTCATGAAGCGCTCTTTGCGCCTCTCGCGGGGAAAAAAATAGCGCAGCCTTCGTAGCGGTATACATTAGTCATCGCGATTAGTCAGTATATACGTGTGTGCACGTGTTCATTCGCTCGTTTGTGTGTGTGTGTGTGTGTGTGTGCGCGCGCGTTCGTGCGTGCGTGTGTGTGTGTGTGTGTGTGTGTGTGTGTGTGTGTGTGTGTGTGTGTGTGTTTCAATTGAATTGAGCAGCTACTCAGTGACCCAAATAGCCAGAAATGCAAATGGGTTATTATAGTTAATTACCTAATGAGTTTTTGATAACGTTATTTTCATCCACATATATAGACAAGGATTTAATCAAGAAATGCTAAAATGTATGTGGATCAGTTTGAAATTCGCTTGAGCATTTCCAGTTCGTATTCAATATTGAGAAATATTTAATTTAGATGCATTTGTTTTTGTATCCAACTCACATTTTTCTCAGTCTATTCAAATATTGCATGCGGCAATTCTTTTACAACAACTTGAAAAAAATAATAAAAAGTTTTAATATTTTAAGATTTTAGTAAATTTTTTAGATATTTTTAAAACGTGCTGGTCACTGATTCCATTGTTATGCTAATGTTTCGTAGCATTTCACCAGAAATGTAAGCTATTGCTGTATCAGAACAACGAACTGACTGACTGACTAAATAACTAGCTCATCTACCAACTAACTAACTAATTTGATTACGAAAAGCGCAGCTTTGAATAGAGTTAGTGTACCAATTGCTTAAATAGCAGTTTGCTTATTTGCAACGTGTAAACTGTTATCGTAATTAGTATAGTTCAACATTTTACAAATTTAATTTAGTTGCACCATTGAAAGGAAAACTACATAATCTAATAAGCTAACACTCATGAAACCTTATGAAACCGTGCTTAATCTTTGTAGGGTGAAGGCATGAGAAAGTTTGAAACCAAGACCAAGATCCTTTGCACTAGTGATCATTGCTTAACAACATTTTGCACTATAACGTCACTATAATAGTTTTATTGTTGAACTTCAATAACAGTTTCGTTGTGCGCACGCGCAATTGCTGTAGGTCAAAGGTTAAGTGTACCACAGCAACTCGTCTCAACTACAACGGTCACAATGATGTGAGGCAAAAGCAAAGCGCTCTCCCGCATCAGTTCAGTAACTTCAGTTGTTTTACATGGACTTTACTTAGTTATGCATTAGTCTGTGCGTAGAGTGATTTACTAGCAGAATCTTGCTTGGGGACAAGGAAAAATGAACTTGAAAGGTATTAATACTGTTACTAGCAAAGGCCCCGCAAAAAATTTTGCGTATGAATTTACACGTATAATCAAAAATACGCGAACATCCTACCTAGTCCTCGTTTTTATCACGCAAAGGAAGCAGCAGCAACTTTTTACTGAATTAAAGCTATAAGTTTATAAACAGAGTATAATGGATGACGTCACAACAATGGCTTTGCGTCAGCGGTAACGAAAAATAGAACATCTAATTAACTCGTCGGTACTCCCCTTGGTGGACGTGTCCTAAAATATAGGCCACATCGTCGTGTAGCACTGTTCCTCCTCTTTCTAAAGAGCTATATATCTTCTTCCGAAAGTCCCACTAGGCGCCCTAGAGCATATTTGCTTGATTTATTATTGACATTCAAAAGAAATCTGCATAATTTAATATTGGCCTCTTCGCTTGGCACACTGTCAAATTTAGGTTGAATATGCGGGAAATTGGTTTTAATTTTAATAATGCCCAATCCCCATAAACAAGAGTCATATATTCTACAGTATTCAAATAACTTGATAATAGTAAGTGGGTTTGCGCAGTTTAAAATTTACTTTTTCTTACAGCTTTGCCTTAAAGCACCAGGTGCAAAGCATTCGAGCCCTGAATATTGATAGGATTGGACTACCTTCACCTGATCAGAGAGAAAAGTTTAAGTCTTTTAAAATTCTGTCTGCTTTGTTAAAAATAACAATTTCTGTCTGTTTAGTGTTAACTTCAATTTGCTACAATAATTATCCAGGTTAATAAATCATTTTTGCAATCCTGACTGGGAACAAGAAAGCGAGACCACATCATCGAGTCATAGAGGAGACAGTTGGTTTCAAAATTGCCTAGATTGACGGGTACGCGTTCGTTTGATATGAAAACCGTTGGCAACTCATTGATATTGTAACGATCTGACGTCTGGGGGTAGTTTGTTTGATCGAAGGTAGTCGCTGGGTAACAATTTGACTGGCCTGACTGAGCTAAAGAAAGGGGCGACCAATCATCTACGGGGGAGCCTGTCTATTGAGCAGAGTGGTTCCGGTGTGGGATGTGCAGTTTACTTTGCTTGGAGCAATCTGTTGTACTCGCTGTGATAATGCAAATGCCAATGCGTAGGCAACTAATGCACAAACAATCAATCGCCTAAATATTGAAGAAATAATTATTAAGTAAACAAACAAAAAAATGTATGTAAACGAAAACACTATCATTAATCAAACACTAATTCAACTACGTTCGAATGCGCTAAATATTACAGTATTTACTTACACTATCAAGACGATAAACAAACAAATAAATTGGAAAATAATGCACAACAGCTAAACCTAACTAAAAGGGGTACCTATTTGCCTAACTACATGCCACCCCAAATGATATAGTCCTCGCTAGCGCTATGACGATCAACCGGTATTATCACACTTAGAAAATACACCATGGAGGTTGCGTAGTACTACTAGGTCTACTAATTCTAACGTAGGGCGCCTCTATGATGAGGTTGCAGCTCAGTGTACATTAATGTCATCACAAATTTCTTGAACAGCAAGGCGGTTAAGTTCAGCTTCCACGCAACTGCTAGCATCAGATAAGCAAATACTAAATCGTGCAACTTACAGTGTCTGGGTTCTTGCACCGTACTGGGGGTGCCTCGTCACCTCAAACATGGATGCGCCTCCTTGCTAAGTTCAGCTTCCACGCAACTGCTAGCATCAGTTAAGCAAATACTAAATCGTGCAACTTACAGTCTCTGGGTTCTTGCACCGTACTGGGGGTGCCTCGTCACCTCAAACATGGATCCGCTTCCAAACGGTTTGTCGGCACACCAATAGCACTTCCCAACAATACGATCACAGCAATGAGACAAGGTCTTAATTGTCACCAAACTTTGTGGAAATCTCTACCACCAAAAACATCTGCCCACTCAGTTGTCCAATCGTTTCAGACTTCATGACAAAGTCACCATACGTTATAACTGACTACGTGGACTATACTACTTGCACGTCATATCAGTTTACGTGCCGTACCTGGAGTAAAGTTGCTGACCTCTTTTTGATACCTGCGAGAGTAGTCGGTATACGCTGGCTTCCTACAGCTATCATTACAAGCGATTAAACTGGCCCTCCCACAGTACTTACTAAGCTTGGCTAATGGCCATTATCGTTTACAGGTTATAGATAAGATCTTTTTAATGCTAATGTTATTCTACTTTCACATTTGAACAAAAGGTAGAATACATAATGATATTCACAGCATAAAAGGGCTAAAATGAGTAGAGTTTGTGTTTTCTTTCCAAACTCTGCGAATGGCATGACCAACCAACTGACAGACCAACTGAACAAACACCACACTCACATGACGCAAGCCACTGCACGAGTCCACTTATGTGGGAAGATGAAATGGACGCTACAGATATACAAGGAAAAGAGAGCTGGGCTCAACTTACATCCTTGCTTAACACCTGAGGAGGATGGTAAATCTCTTGCTAGTTCACAAGCGAGTGATTAGTTTTAGAGAACATATGTTACGAAATCTTATATCTTAAATTACGAAATCTTAAATCTTAAGGAAATAACCACTTATAATTCTGTTTTTAATTCACCAAACTGAATCAAAGGTTTTACGCAAATCAACGAAACAACAATAAAGTTTATAATTTCGTTTCAGAAATTTAAGTGTTTTTAATGTAAACATATGAGCACTGGTACGACAGCATTTTCCAACTTTCATCCAGAATGTTATTATCTCTCAGAAATTTTTCTAACCTTCTATTCAGGATTTTCGCAAATAATCTGTTTAGAGCACAAAAAACCCTTCATAAACATAAAGCTTCGTTATATATGGTAGATTTGGCGGCTTTGGCATTATGGCAGACTTGGCGGCTTTGGCAGTATGGTAGATTTGGCGGCTTTGGCAGTATGGTAGATTTGGCGGCTTTGGCGTTATGGCAGACTTGGCGGCTTTGGCATTATGGCAGACTTGGCGGCTTTGGCAGTATGGTAGATTTGGCGGCTTTGGCAGTATGGTAGATTTGGCGGCTTTGGCATTATGGCAGACTTGGCGGCTTTGGCAGTATGGTAGATTTGGCGGCTTTGGCATTATGGCAGACTTGGCGGCTTTGGCATTATGGCAGACTTGGCGGCTTTGGCAGTATGGTAGATTTGGCGGCTTTGGCATTATGGCAGACTTGGCGGCTTTGGCATTATGGCAGACTTGGCGGCTTTGGCATTATGGCAGACTTGGCGGATTTGGCATTATGGCAGACTTGGCGGATTTGGCATTATGGCAGACTTGGCGGGTTTGGCAGTATGGTAGATTTGGCGGGTTTAGTGGCTTAGAACCTTGTTGAGGGTCAGTGTTGCAGTGGTAAAAGTGCGTGTGATGTAAGCCTCATATAAGAGTTGTGATTCGTTTTTGTGTGTTCTACGTGGCATATTAGCGCATTAGAAGTTTTCCAACATTCCAACAATGTGTTTCCGAAATGCAGGATCCCGAACTAGTGGCGTGAAAATGAAATTGTGTTTGTATGGTAATAATTCTTTTACGTAAGTGATTTTTGAAAAAATAGCATGTTTACTTTCAATATTTTAAAGAGTAGATTGTTTGGATCTACAGTTTAAACATCGGTCCGGTTTTGTTTCAAATAACATGCTGGGACCATTGATTACGTGATGACTATCTAAACCTAACGACAAGTCAATTTTTCCTTTTTTTTAACATTGCAATCGCTAGTTGACATCGTACGATGATTACAAATGCGAATTTTTCCTTTTCTCAGCGGAACTGGTTATACAACCTTTGCAAAGAATTTTTCTCTGTTCCAATGCTGTTGAACAGTTTCACGTAATTTGCAATGCTAGGCGCGATATGTAATGCTATAATTATGCGTAGTAATTATTAGTTTTACAAATTTGCACAATATGAATGATCTTACAGCCCAAAATGCTATTCCACAGTCAATTTTTTATGATTAATTTATGTGAATGCGTCTGCTTTGCCGTTATTTTGGCTTTAGTTTATATAAAACGATTTTGTAATGATTTTTTACAACTTCTGTGTACACCATGAAAGCTCCCTCGTACTACGGCATAATCCAGCTGTGTTCATACCTATGAGATTTGCCATAAATGGGCCAACCGAGTCATCTATTCTATGGTCAAAATTTTGGTAAACGTCCGTATAGTGAGTTTCAGTATATCATTTCCATCAACGTTGTTTGCCAGAGGTTCCTTTGTTGATCTCAGACAATAAATTCCTTTTAGTATTTAATGCAAAATTCTCAGCTATTTTCTTGTTGCGTAATGTATTTTGATTGCGAATTACTTGGCGAATTTTATGATGGTACTGACTGCGCGTCTTACGATTTATATCAGCTATTATATCTTGTCTCCGCTTGTTATTTTCATACCAGATTCAGGGCCACAAAAAAGCCCGCTAACATAACAGTTTGATTTGAACATTCCAACCCGCAATGTGATTGCTACCCTGTTTGGAATCATTAGGCTTAGTTTGTGGTATAAAACGTTTACCAACTTTAAGACGATGCTTAGTAATTAAATCGCATTATGCATCGATTACATCTTCACACCTACATTCACTGAACGTAATGGCAAGATTGGAAAGCATTTTATCATCTGGTAATTGGTATAGTATACTGCTCTTTCTGTAGGGTGTGTACTACTCCCAATCTTCACAGTCTTAAAGTAAAACCTTGCCCAATATTATAATGTAGCTCAGAATAATCTATTATTTAAGATTTTGAAAGCAAACATACTATTTTTTCAAAAATAATTTATGTGAAAGAATGATTACAACACAAATGCAAGTGCCAGCATTTCGGAAACGCATATCACAAAAAACAGCTGTTGTTACTCTCATTTAAAATGTGTTAGTTTGTGATGAATTGCACCCGTTTGACAGCACATGCATATGAAGAGAGCTCCGTGTTTTGACCTGGTGAGCAAAAACGTGATGATCGAATATTGCTTCATGCTACTAGAACAGTAACATATGCACGTTATTGCTGTAATTTGTGCACAGTTATACCAAAGACGTGAAAAAAGCATGCTTATCATGATCCTTTTACCGAGAATCAACAAGTTTGCACTGCTGTTTGAGTCCATACTATAGGTGTATATCCTCTAAATTACATGATTCAAGGTGCTCAAGCTTGTGAGTTATTAGATATTCGAGAAGACAAATGCCATTATGTCCAATGTCCTTGATACTTTAGTTCAAGGTTACTGCAAGGTACGCCAGGCGTTGAGGTATTCCAGATTCTATGATTCGAGCTGCTAAACATTCTCAGTTATTGACATGGACGTGTGTTTACACGTTCTTGGACGTCACGTGACTTGCCCCCACATTTTGGAAATACAAGTTTAGTGTACACCTACAACCATCCACAAATGCAAAAGCACGGAATCCCAGCTAATTGCTGTAAGAGAAATTGAGCGACAAAGACATTTGAACCTATTTGGACATTTGGTCCCGACATGTGACTTAGCCACGCCCACTTTTCTGAAAACTACTAAATGCGCTTTTAGCTTTCCCCCTCCTCACGCACGCACGCACGCACCCACCCACACACACACGTACGTGCACACACACACACACACACACACACACACACACACCAACACACACACACACACACACACACACACACACACACACACACACACACACACACACACACACACACACACTTCCTTATTTAGGAGAAAAATATTGAACCTAGCGAACTTAGCAGCAAGATTAATTTTTAAAAGTAAGTGACAGCCATTTTTAAATGCAAAATGGCAGCCGAATACGTGCACGAAAAAAAATTGAGACTATCATTTTTGAATTCTGCACCCACAAGTTGACAAGTCACAAAAATCAATTTTTGCACTAAAATCTAGCTAGCCGCAAATTCTGACAGCACACTATACTGTGCTATTTTTGCTTCTAGACAAGCTGTACCAAGAGTTCAGATTAGTTGCACAGTGCTGCTATCTACTGAGCGCGAAAAAAAGCGCTAGCTGCTATCTTTTACATTGCGATTTTTTGTATTATAACAGGGTGCATTTTGTCTTTTTTAGGTAATATTGTTCCCGGGTTCGACCCGGCAGATAGCCTTACGGCCTGCCATCGGTGATGCCGGTAAGCGCTGCATAACGGACACTCCAGAAATTAAAAAAAAGAAACAACTAAACCAAAACTTAGAAATCAAAAGAGACGGCTGAGAAGTACAACACAATGGAAAAAAAAACAAAACCTGATGACAATGCTTCAAACCTTACGGAATCCACGACACTCGGCAAGCAGACAGGAGAAGTGCATTCCACGACAACCAGAAGACAACTGACGATGTCACGTGTTCGTTCTTTCCACAAGAAACCACTGCTCAACCAATCGCAGGTAATGTTATGGGCTTCCTAGTTTAAAGTGGAGGTCATAACATTACCTGTAGGTTGGTTGGTCTGGTACGTATGAATAGAACTGTCCAATGCACTTTCACCTGTCCAGCTCAATATTCTGAAAATCTTTGAATTGCTGTTTATTTTTCGTTTTGTCATATTAAATAATTTTAGTGTAATATATTTATAGCAACCTGCACCATCTTGTCAAGAAAACGCGAAAGGAATGACTAAAAATATAAAACCATGAGGAATCAATAACTGCAAAAATCATGCGCACATTTCGCAGGCAAGTTCTATTCAGTTTATCCGGATTTAATTTAAAATTAGTTTATTAAAATCATTAGTTACACGTTTCAAATTTCTAACGGAAAAACAAAAATTACTTATTTAGCAAATTTTTGCGCAAATTCGCTATGCATTCCGTTATTATGCGCCAGCATCAAAGCGCGACAGCATCAAGCGTGCAGTTTCTGGGGTTATTAGACGAGAGTAACTCAAGCAAACCACTTGCTGTGTAAACCTCTAAAGTATAAAACGTGAAAACGTTTGGTGAGATTGTGCGAAATTTTTTCTTTTGATGTGAAAAGCGCGTATTTCGGTGAAAAAGTTTGTGTTCTTAAATAACGTGATTAATATTTTCCAGGAAAATTGTACAAGACGTTTCAGAACGTGATCGAATTGCGAATTGTGTGTGCGAAGTTTTATAGAAAAATTCTCATTAATTTGTGATGTTTTATTTTCCGTGGAAAGATCTCTGTTTTCAGCGCGCCCTATCGCTTACTGCTTCAACTAAAGCCGTAATAAACAAACAAATTGCGCTGCTGGGAAGTTATTTAATGTATTATTCGATAATAGATATTTAAATATTTGTGTCAAACAAACAAAATCTGTCGCACATTTATATATTCTCTAAAAATGTTAAAGGAAAGACCAAGTCGCTCTGTAAATTGAATTTACTTTACTATTATCACTTAAACCTAGAAAAATGTAACAAAGAAATTTGCAAAGAACTACCTATAAAGCATAAATTTAAAATATACTCCCTCTGAATAGAAATTTTCAAGAGTGGCAGTTCCCGCCATTCACTTGAAAATCATGACGTAACTGGTAGACTTCGTGATTTTTCGTAAGCGCTTCGTGGCTTTGCGTAACTGCTGCTTAAACTTTTTGAAATTTCTGCAGATTTCCTAATGTTCACGAAAAATGATAAAAAAATCAGCTACCTAATTTTTTGCACAAACTTATTATACTTTTGAATAAGATTGACAGTGCATTACTTTTCTTCAGTTGATGAATGACGTCATTGGAAGAAGAATGGGCATTCAAAATAGGAGCGCCTAAGCATGAAGTGATGGCGACTTTAAAGTGATTTCGCTAGGTACACAAAACGTTTATTGCAGTTTTATTGCTAAATCCTTTTAACGTTTTACGCAAACTTTGAAATTAGCCTAACTTCCTAGAAGTTTTGACTTTTCCTTTGAAATAAGATTGTAAATTGCCAAAGTATAAAATACTAATAACGATAAAGTGATTAATAGTGATGCATACTAAGGCAAATATATTTATTAGCTGCAGTACTTCAAACATCTCAAATCTTGAGTGGTTGAAATTGTTGTTATAAATGTGAAAGTATTTAAGTAACCCAAATCTTTAGTTTTCTCTCACATACCAGAGCAAAATTCTTTTTTCACTTCTATTTAAATGTTTAAATTTAAATTTAAAAGGGGTACCTGAAGCACGTTTTAAAATCGCCTTAAAAATTGTATTAGAATTTTATAGCAATTTTTTGTGTATATCGTATTCGCGTTGAAATGATTTTTGTTTGTTTTTATTTTAAATTTCCCGCGACACTGTACCGACGACGCCATTACGTGACGTCACGCAGACTCAAATCAGAGGAAGAAAAGGAAATGTTAAACTGTCCCAAAAAACTTCACATGCAAAATCATAGTACTTAACATTTCGCTTGCCTGCTCGAAAGACTTGTGTAAATAGAAAAGAAAATTATTATTTATTTTAAATGATTAACCAATTGCTAAAATGTCGCTGACTCACGCCCAGGGTGCGCCACTCAGTAATCAAAAAGCTTATTTTTAATTTTATTGACAAGATACAGTAATTTTAACGTGTTTCAAATGACTTATCATGAAAATGGATCAGTCTAACGGTCATCGTTACTGCCGACGCAAGGCCTGTACGCAAAGAGGCAATACGTGAGTGGAAGGTTTTCCTGTGCTTTAAACACGTCAAATCTCATATAGAGGTACAAAAAGATATTGTAAGATACATGAATTAATAACAAAAAAAACATTGTGAATTGCTAGTAGTGATATAAATGAATCTTGCTCTGGCACTCTAGCTAGGTCCAACTCTTGTACACATGCTAGTATATGCACTTTACGTGCTATTTTATTTTTGTACTTTTTGATATTATAAATAATACGACATTAAACACGACATTGTTATCTTTGAGCATCTAGTTCACTATTCTCTTTAGCAAAATCTTTTGTCAAGTGAGATTTGCCGTTCACATAAGCTGGTTTAATGGCATTGCCACTTGACATCCTAAAAATGGGAACAGAAAAATATATCAGATTTTTCTTTTTATATATTATATATTTTATTCTTTATTATATGACCGACAAGGTGGGTGTTGCCAGCTCATAAGGGCCAAATCTTTTAGATATTGTAAACAAAGTCGACTACCTGTTTTGTCAGCTAACATGCACTACTGTCACAGTGTAGCAAATTATGTTTGAATGCAGGTAGGTGTGGCTTCTCGATCGAGTAATACATGTGCAGTGTTATAAATTGCGAAGGTACATTGCTACTCTCGGTGTAATGTCTGGAACAAGTAATATAACCTCTCACAAAATCGCGAAGGCTCTGAAAAGAATCAGTTCAGTTAGCTGTTGCTGGTTGCGACCGGAGTTAGATTTTGATAGAAGAGGTAAAAGATAGCGCGATTTGCATGGTAAGTACTAAAGATGTAGCAGAATAATTTAGTGTCTCTAAGCATTATATTTAGGTCTAAGCAGCTGACTTACCTCATGTTTGCGCTTGATTGCTTTGCTTTGAATGTATGACAAAGCCAAGACATGTGCGATGTGACAGTTGACAAAGAACTTAAAGACTCACCCACAAGTGTCAATGAATGCAATGTGGCGCATACCGAACAGGTTGTGCATCAAGCAGCACTGTTGGAATCCGGCGCTGATTCCTTCCCTATTTTTTATTTTACTGTCGCAGTTTTTCTCAGGCTGGAACAGTTTTACTAACAAAGAAAACACACTGGATTTTGTATCTTAAAGCATCAAAACACTATCAACAACTTAGTAAATGTGTTGCCAGCTGGTGCTAATAGATGGCGCTATGGCAGATGTAAATATGTCCAAGCAAGTATTGCTTGGCCCTGTTAATATGACGGTGATTTTAAAAGTAGTGGTCTTAAAATGTGAGTCTAAAGGAATACTATCGTTACAACCTATCTATTATTTACTTTGATTCCAAAATCAAAATTAATTACCTACTCTAGCACTGTGCAAACAATTTTGGATCACAATATTTACTCTCATTTACTTTTTTGTTGCACTTTTACACGGTCGCTGCAATAGCATGTGTTAACGAACAAAGACACCTTAAATTTTGCTCTGAACATATATATCTCAGATCTCGTGTGGTCATTAATGATCATCTTGTTGATACAGAAAACAGAAAATTCTGAATTGTATGTTGTAAATTTTCCTCAACGTTCGTCTTGCTTTTGTTCTTGCTCTAAATCTATGGTACAGGTCCCAGGTTTTCCCATTTCTCAATTACATATTATGTTTAAACTTTTGCTTCATGTTCATTAACTGGTTTACTGGTTTAGAAAACCTACTGAAATCATTATCCTGTCTGCTCTGATAGCTAAGATATAGCACTTACAATCTATCAATAGCCATATAGCCAGTGAAAGACATGGACACCTTTTTTGCAATTTCTGCTTTAGGAAACGAAGCCATTTACGCTAAGTATTGTAAACCAGTTTACAAGAAACGAAAGTTTAAACATAATATGTAATTCAGCAAGGGGAAAGCCTGGGACCTGTACCATAGATTTACAGCATGAACAAAAGCAAAGGTGAATGTTGAGGAAAGTTTATAACATACAATCTTCCGTTTTCTGTTTCAACAGGAAATGAAATTCACTCTGTCTCTTACTAATTTAATGCAGCGGAGCGAAATTAATGAGCAGATGTGATCTAAGATAAATGTATTGTGAACAAAATTCAAGGTGTTTTTTGGTGAATTCCACTTACCACTTGAATTGGCCATCTTATTGCAAGATCCCAAGGTAAACATTCTCTCTGTGTTATAATTATTGGCAATTGTTCTCCTTCTAGGTCTATGATCGTTGTGATTCTTTTCAGGGACTTCCCAATTTCATGAAAAGCTATAAACCTGAAACCTTTTCCTGTTCCAGACTTTAGGCAGAGTATCGCAATGTACCTAACGCATTATACAATACTGTATGTGCAGTATTCATACGGAATGCCATACCAGCACTCAAACATAACCCTGCTGCACTGTGACAGTACGTGCATGTTAGTTGACGAAACAGGTAGTCGACTTTGCAAAAAAATTAGGAACAGCTATCTTGTCGGACACATTAAATGCTGTTGAAATATTGTACAAATTTCGACTGGCTTTGCACGGTCAAAAATCAACTAGATTTGCGCAATTCATCAATTTGTGCATCATCTGAGGTCATCTCACCTTGAAACAGGGTGATGTAAAGGGGATGAAACGGGGCACTTAAACGGTGATAAAAAGCCCATATTTGGACACCAAGATCATTATACTGTCTGCTCTGATAGCTAAGATATCGGCTTTATTAGCCAGCAACAGCCATATAATCAGCCATATTGAAGTTTGCGGTCATATTGGACGAACTTCGATTGAGTCCAAAATTAAAATTAATTACTTTAATGAACTCTAACACTGTGCAAAGCTTCGTGTTTTTGAATATAAATGAACAATTTTCCACCATTCTTGTACGCTAAATACGCATTTATTTTGGTCAAATGGCGGCCATCTTTTTGGCGTCATAATTAGATTGCAGAGATCAAATTTCAGTCCTGTTTGGAAATGATATTCTCTGGACCAAGTAATACAAGAAAGTACTAAAAACGTTTCTTGCAATTTTTTGGGATGAGTCAGCAAATTGACCCTACTATGGGTATGTGTGTTGCAACCTTGTCTGCGAGGCCTTGTTTGTTTTACCAACACGTTATGTTACAGTACATTTACATGCATTCATTTGGACTAATTTGGACTGTTTGTTTAGTAGAAGTCAAGCGTACACACACCTAAACACGGCTGACAAGTTTTTGTTAGTTCAGTGGCTTCTAACGTAGGCCATAACCTTGATAACGACGCACGTTACGAAGAAGTTCTGAAGGTAATTGCTAAGACACTAGAATACAGGTAGAATTCAAGTAAAATACAGGTGAGCTTTATTTAAATAAATCATTAATAACACTATACATTGCTCTCTCAATTTAAGTTACATGCTTACACAGTGATCTCTGAAAGCAGACTGACCAGGTAAGTTTTTTCCATGAAGCAAGGAAGCCAGCAATTCAATGAAGGTAAATGTTATGCATACTGGTTCAAGGATGAAAGTTTAGACTGTATATAAAGAAATAGACTTAATTTATGGCTGAAACTTCTTGCGTGGAATTTTTAATGTTTTAACAAGAGAATGTAATAATATGACAAATGATCATAATTAAGAACTAATAAAAAATAAGATAAAGAAATCGTGAGCTTCAGGTTCTATGGTAGGTTTTATGTCGTCAAATGGTTTCAGGTAATTTGTCACCATGTGATCAGTTCTGCCAAAGCGTTTCATCAAGTGACCAGCAGCAGCAGGATAGTTATTGGCAGTTCTATGGTACATCTTGATTATTCTATATGCATTCCCTTTCAAGCAACCCAACAAGTAATTGAACTTTTTACTGTCAGTTAAATCGGGCCTTGAGTGTATTTCATCATTAAAAACACTCCAAAATTCCTCAAAATCATAATTACCCTCCCCCGAAAAGGTTGGTAATTTAAATTTTGGTAATCTGGTGTCTTTGTGCTGACCACTGTGAGTTTGAGCTGCTACAAATGGTGTTTGAGCAGAGAAGGGATTCATGCCTTCATATGCATGTGAGGTACTTGGTAGACAAGGGGGTACAACTGTATTAAATACTGAGTGTGCAGGCACATATTGGTAATGACTAGATGGTACAGTATTATTAACAATATTGCTACCTGGTACAGTATACGCAGTGCCTGCATGATTAATGTTCCAGGGATCAGCTGATCTCTGTGCATTTAGCTGTGATGTCATATTAGCAAATGCTACTGAACTAGCAGGTGGTTGAACCACTGAGGCATTAGAAAATCGTGGCATCACAGGTACTGAACCAGAATGATTTGCGCAATGTCATGTAACAGGTGTTGAATGAAAGGGATTTGTAACATGTGATGTCACTGGTATGGAATGAAATGGGTTTGTAGAGTAACCTGGGACTCCTATATTTACTGCACTTAATTCATTTACAGCAGGTATTGCAAGTAGCCTTGGCACAGCAGAAACAGGTGTGCTTGATGTTACAGGTACAGGATCACTGACCTTCAAGTGACAGGTTTCTAGTGAACTAATTTTGGCTTCAATCTTAGAACCAAGTTCAGACAAATTTCTCTTCAATGTAGTTTTTGAAGCAAGAGATTCTTTAACTTCATCTAAATGGGAACTATCATCTGAACTACAATAAATATATGATAGCTTGTCATACAACTCTATGAGCATTTCAGTTGAAAATCTCAAATCAGTAATTGCAGCATTACATCTGTCAACAAAGTTTTGATAATTAGCAATAATTAGCCATTCTAAGTCTAACAATGTAGTACATGTGAAAAACACCTCACCATAGTGCTGTGAGTTCATAGCTATTTTCAGGTTCTGGATCAGTATCTTCACCTCCAGCTGGTGTCCATGCAATGGATCTTTGTCTGGAACTATCTTCGGAATTGCTCCTGTTGTAGCTGTTGGGGTGGCTTGGGTAGCTGGAATATGTAGATGCAGCTCATAGTCTGGTTCCCCGTCATCTGAGCCCTCAGAACTAAGGTCCATATTGATCACTCCTGGCTGTGATGAGTCCTTGCTTGGCTGCATTGGCTGGAGTAGTTGTCCAGTCCTTATGTCATGACCTTTAGGTTCCCCCTCCCACGGAGGCGTGTAAAGATTAGTCTTGTCGCTTGTGGTTGTAGTGGCGGCCATGCTCAAACAAGGTTAACTTGCAGTCGTCTGGACTCCAAATTAGAAGCACCAATACTGTCCATATATTTAGCACTCAGTGTGAACAGGAACAGAGTAACTGTATCACTCGGTTTGCAGCCTTGTACTAAGCAAACGGAAAAGTCCAAGCAGAGCAACTGTATCGCCTGATTTGTAGATACCAAACTGATTTTTTTTCAAATAAAGTCCTAGCATAATTTCCTTGGTTCTATAAACTTGTATAAAATGAAGAATTTCGGCACCATATGAAGAAGTTCTGAAGGTAATTGCTAAGACACTAGAATACATGTAGAATTCAAGTAAAATACAGGTGAGCTTTATTTGCACAGGTAAGTTTTTTCCATGAAGCAAGGAAGCCAGCAATTCAATGAAGGTAAATGTTATACTAGTTCAAGGATGAAAGTTACACTGTATATAAAGAAATAGACTTATTTTATAGCTGAAATTTCTTGTGTGGAATAACTAATGTTTTAACAAGAGAATGTAATAATATGACTAATGATCATAATTAAGAACTAATAAAAAAATAAGATAAAGAAATCGTGAGCTTCACAACACACGTCATGGTCTTGCCCAACTATACGATACCAGCATCTAATACTGTATTCCGGCTTGCAGGGTTCCGAATCGTATAACAAGCAAAAGTCCCTTATTGTTGAGTATTTAATGTCCATTTTTTGTTAGCTGCTTATTACTATTTTTCGGTTTATTTGCTTATTTTATTAAACAAAGTTTACTGAATCATAGACCTACCCATATTGGTTAGAAAACATTAACCACTAATTTGTTTTTCCTATATTTTCATCGAGATCCCACAGCTAGTGCTATTAAATTCACTTTTTTATTTCAATCTTTTAAATTCTTAGCAGTTTACTACATGCATAAGCCATTTTGGTCCCTACAGTAAGTTTAAACAACAAGTTTTGGATTTTCTCTTGTTCAACTTACAGAATATCCACACGTTAGCTGTTCCTGACAGGCACTTTTCGTTAAATTTGTAAAGTAAACTTTATTTTTTAACAATAATTCTAACATACATATATCACAGATTATTTGATCTCCGAATGGCTTATGTGTGAGTCAGGACAATTATACAAGCTATTTCAGTTAACGCATTATGTAGTTATGATGACTATTGGCTATAGAACTTGGTAACTTGAGTTTGAGGCCTTGTTGAATTCAAGACCTATTATATATGTGAAGATTTTGATGCTGGATTTGCATTAACACATGCTCTCCTTCTTGGTTTGAATTTAAAGTGTGGTATGCCAGTTTTCCAGGATGTGATGATCCCGACTATGTTGTCATAAATCAACAAACTGCTTTTTTGGAAAGCGGGCAGAAGCATCTAGATTGCATGGAGAATATCTGCTCAATTTGAGAGGGAGTAAGCAGATGCATCTAGAGAGCATGTGGCAACTGTGTTAGGGAGAATATCTGCTCAATTTGAGAGGGAGAAAACAGATGCATTTAAAGAGCATGTGGTGACTGTGTTAGGGAGAATATCTGCTCAATTTGAGAGGGAGAAAACAGATGCCTTTAGAGAGCATGTGGCGACTGTGTTAGGGAGAATATCTGCTCAATTTGAGAGAGACAAAACAGATGCCTTTAGAGAGCATGTGGCGACTGTGTTAGGGATAATATCTGCTCAATTTGAGAGGGAGTAAACAGATGCATTTAGAGAGCATCTGGCGACTGTGTCATGGAGAATATCTGCTCAATTTGAAAGGGAGTAAACAGATGCATTAAGAGAGCATGTGGCAACTGTGTTAGGGAGAATATCTGCTCAATTTGAGAGGGAGAAAACAGATGCATTTAAAGAGCATTTGGCGACTGTGTTAGGGAGGATATCTGCTCAATTTGAAAGGGAGAAAACAGATGCATGTAGAGAGCATGTGGCGACTGTGTTAGGGAGAATATCTGCCCAATTTGAGAGGGAGAAAACAGATGCATTTAAAGAGCATGTGGCGACTGTGTTAGGGAGAATATCTGCTCAATTTGAGAGGGAGAAAACAGATGCCTTTAGAGAGCATGTGGTGACTGTGTTAGGGAGAATATCTGCTCAATTTGAGAGAGAGAAAACAGATGCCTTTAGAGAGCATGTGGCGACTGTGTTAGGGAGAATATCTGCTCAATTTGAGAGAGAGAAAACAGATGCCTTTAGAGAGCATGTGGCGACTGTGTTAGGGATAATATCTGCTCAATTTGAGAGGGAGTAAACAGATGCATTTAGAGAGCATCTGGCGACTGTGTCATGGAGAATATCTGCTCAATTTGAAAGGGAGTAAACAGATGCATTAAGAGAGCATGTGGCAACTGTGTTAGGGAGAATATCTGCTCAATTTGAGAGGGAGAAAACAGATGCATTTAAAGAGCATGTGGCGACTGTGTTAAGGAGAATATCTGCTCAATTTGAGAGGGAGAAAACAGATGCCTTTAGAGAGCATGTGGCGACTGTGTTAGGGAGAATAACACTTCCTCTAAAATATGTAAGTGTAATGTTCCCGTGTGCCTATGCCAGCCGACGTATTATATATATATATATATTCTTTTTAATTTCTCTCACTAAGGCAAAGAATTTTATTATACTTCATGGTCCCTTCTCTCCTGGACTCCAACTCGTGCGCGTGGTTGAGTTCTTTCTGTGAACTCTATTTCTAGTGGGTCTTCCTCTGCCTGCTTGGCTCTTTTAGCCTTGGCCTTCTTAACTTGTTATGTCAAAGGATATTTCTGGTCAGCGTTTCCGCCCCCTGCTGGATCCCCTTTCGGTCATGGGTGCAGAGTACCTAGTTCTCCATCGATGTAACATGGATGTCAGTACAAACAGACCGCCTTGACATTTTAAATAACAAATGATTCCAACTATCAGTAGGGCAACAATTACTGCCTCTATTAAGACCCACTTTTTATACCCCTGTAGTAAATCTGTTGTTACTGACTCTGCCAGCTTAATTCTCTGGCGTTTTAATCTCTCCCCATTCTCTTGTATGGAACATTTCAGATCTTCTAGAGATATGTCAAATTGGTCCAATGTTTTCTGGGCTGGTGACTTCAAATATTCGGGAATCAAATCAACCTTCCCCGGGTTACATTTTGCATGTCCCTTAATTCTTTACAGAACCGTTCAATCATCTTCGGCATTGGTAACTCTATTTTCTCGGCCTCTATTCTAATTTGAGAGTTAGGATAGTAGTATGTCGGTAACTCGAATGATCGAGACTGTACCTTGCAACCATTTGAAATTTTAATCAATTTAGGACGGGTAATCTTTTCTTCCGTTGGTGTTAATCGATCGATACTGGGGTTCAGACAGGTATGGGTAAGCAAAGTCTCTTCAAAGGGAGATACGTACCACGTACACCCCGTAACATAGGTCACAACTGCCTCTAGGTGTCTCCTCTGGCCTGTTACTAAACAGTACGACTGGGCATGCAGTAGCGTAGGCAGTGGACATGACCTTAATTTGACATGTTCGCTGTTTTTGTCTAAGCACAGTTCAGTATCTTGGTCCTCTGGCAAGAATCACTTCGTTCGTTCTGTATTTATGCCATAATATTTCCGTCCTGGATCTATGTACACATACCCTGAGGAATTTGGCTTTATCATAGGTATAGGTATGATCTGAAATAAGTCATACCTATCTTGAACAGGCTGTAGGGATATGAGAGCTAGCACCGCATATGCCTCTGCTGTAGCTAACAACGTAACTTCCATTGTTTCATAGTAATACAAAATATCTGCTTCCGGTCTTTCCGGTAAGGACAAGTACTCGGCAGTGCCTTCCGAATTTCATATAGCGTATCACACAGTTGTGCAGGTCCTAAAAGTAGAGGTGACATGGTACCAGATAACAATGTGGACAGCATATCCGTAGTATTGTGTACAGTTTCAGTCAACCTCCTCATGATATTAGATATTCGCTGCATTAGCGCCATTATTTCCATTAGCAAATCCATTTCATGTGTCATTTATCCACGCATGGTAAGCGAATTCTACTTTTAAGTCAGTTAAATTGTATTTTAATTTTGCTGTGTGGTTCTGCAGTAACGAAATATGCCTAGCGTTCTCCTGACTCTTTAAATGAGTGTGATTAATGAACGTCACAGATTTCTCAAGGATGTGATGCATTGATTCCAGGGAGGCCTGTATCAGGTTAAGTTTTCCTGCCAATGCTTCAACATCTTTTTCGGTGGCAGTGCCGGTTAAGGCCGCTGAGATTTTCCCTAAAAATGGGAGCAAGCTTCGCCTCGATCTTGCCTTTTCTCCGTCTGCATTCCTAATGTTTACCAAGGCTATTTGGTGCCTACGAGCTACCCTTCGTGCCTTGTCTTCGGAATGTCTACCATCCAGGTACAAGCTGGGTGGCGGCTGTGGTACTGGCTCACCTTGGCCTGGAAACGACTAACGAACTCCTGTTCCTCTAGAGGCCAGAAGGTGTGCTGTATCCCCTGTCTTCTGCCCCATTTCCTGTATTTGGGCAATATAAGTGGAAGTAGTTGGTGTTTACTAACACCATAATAGCTTCTAAGAATCGGATTTCTTGGTACATGGCAGTGTGTGGCTTATCCACACTGGTAGCAGGGTCCTAGGTGTGTTGCCTTAAGTTAATCATTTCCAGTTTCAGAGTCTCTAGACATAGATCGACTGGGCTATTGTTCAGCTGCATTAGCAGAGCCCATCGAGACTGTGGCACTTGGACTGCACCTCATCGCAAAAATAAGGCTCCAGGACTAGTCACTACATTGGCCCTGCTGGGTGCCAAAGTGAGACTTCCTATGATCCACAGCACAGTAATGGCTTCCATGTTCTGAAAAACAAGGCCAAAATATAACAGCAGCCTTGTAGAAATCTGGACTTTCACTTTGTTTACCTAAGTTCCTTATGTTAGAACACTTTCCTCCCTTAGAGTAACCCTAATTATTCACTCCATCTCAGAGCTTAATTTTCAACAGTGATTCATTTCGCTGCACTTACGCGAATTTAGTTCCAGGTCTGGTAGTAGACGGAGCCTATCAAGAGTTTTAAACTATACTATAATTCGCTAGCTACCGGCTAGTTCACATCCTTCTTTCACCTACATCCCCTATGGCATATAGTTACTATGTCATATACTTATTATATTTAGCCTTACTTCATGAAAATTTACACTTTTCCTTTAATTGTGCTAAATTCTTCAATCCTTTTGCCATTTCACATATTGCTAAAGCGGTATCACACAGGACGTTTGCTTTATAACAAATCTGTGATCAGTGCCTGAGCTTTATCTATTGCACCCTTTAATTCATTTTATGGGTCGAGTCTTTTTATTCGTATCATTGAAACTCCAAAATTTCTTTTTCTTCCACTGAGCTCAGTTTTACACTACCATTTTATGATATAATTTCGTAGTGAATAACCACAACACCTGTCTTATTCTAGTGGTTCCAGGTTAGAATAGACATGCTCTGGCTACTCTACAGTTCCCCTATTCACTGTTGCTTGTTTAATTCATTTTCCTAAAAGAATGGTGACTATTTTAACTTCCCAATATTTCCTCGTTTACTTTCCCACCCAAATTTCCATGAACACTCTGCAACCGATCGTTAAT
>JAQGDQ010000545.1:104003-145923 GCA_030141605.1 Tubiluchus corallicola | reverse complement strand
AGAGAATTCCACAGATAAGAAACCCGAGGGAAAGACTGGATCATGTAAAGTAAAAATATAAGAAAAGTTGAGTGTAGCCCTTACATACATACCCTTGTGACGGTAATGAAGTCCTGGCCAAAAAACACCGACTTGACGCCATCTATTTTAAACAGCTGCCTAAAATTACAAGTAGAAATGAAAAAATACATACAAGAAATGCACAATACATAGTTAAAACTATGACATATCCTAGAGTAATGTTAGAACTGTTATACAGCTAATGCTTTTACTAACATCCCTGGCAATTATATCAGGTGGGCAAAAAGGGAGCCCTTTTACAAAATTCATTTCATAAATATTTATTTCTCTTTGTATCCAAGTAAAAGTTTTTACCTTAAAAACAGATGCATTATATCAGCATGTATTATGAATGATACTAAGTTTTAAATAAAAAATGCAAAATTTGGGGATTTTAATTTAGTTTAAATAAAAAAATTCAAATTTTCTAAAGAAACAAAAAAACTATAATTTATTCTTAGAGATTTGTTTTTACTTACTTTAAAAAAACTGTTCGATATGTTTTTGACATTTCAATTACTTTTTTCAGCCAACGATAGCTTTATTGTCAATATAATCATACGAAAATCAATGCAATGCAGACACACAATAATGCAGATAATTTGTTTTTTTATTTTTATTGGCTTCATGACAAATGTTTGAAGCATAAAATATTTGCTTTTAAGACTTTCTTAGCAAAAATTAGCAGGCAAGTGCTAAAATGTTTCTAACTTAAATGTTAAACTGGGCACCAATTCTTGGCTCTACGACCCTGTTTTAAAAAATAGTTTAGTTTTTTTGAGTCCAGCCTGTATTAATTGGAAATTCAATGTTTGGAAAAATAACAAGCACATGGAGTGCTTAGTAGAAGTTTTGCTACAAAATTCTTGGTCTGCTGCAACCAGAAGTTAACAGAGTTCGGAAAATATGAAGATTGCTTAACAATGTTGAAGACGTATAGACTACATAGATTGATCTGAATACAGACATGCATTGGGATAGGAGATAGAACTCCGCGCACCACCAATGCACATCTAACTCTTGCAATGACACCATCCGCCCACTAGTGGATACGATTTTGCATTGAAATCTCAGTATCCTGCGGTCATTGCAATCTAGTGTTCAACAGCTATTAAATATTCTTACTAGGCAGTATTCTCTGTCTATCAGTTACACATTTATCAGCTAGGAGACAAAGACTATGGGCTCGAACAATCTCCATTTTTAAAGGCTTCTACAACTTCTGCATGACATATTTAAGCATCAATAACTCCATAAGGGAATGCTGTTCTTACTTGTTCCACAACTTTTGCATCTGTTCACATTGGTGAAAATCGGTGTGAAACTAAAACATTTAGGGCATGTTCACATAGTCATAGTGACACAAATGAGGTTAGAAAAGCTCCACACCGTCTCACTTTCTCAAGTCTGTAAGACTGATTTGCAAGAGGAACTAGGCTAGAAACCGTTTCACAAGTACTATGCCACTGAAGTTCATAACTTTAGTAGCGAGTTAAAATATCCATATAAAATATGCTTGTGCTTTAGCGTATCCATGTACGTCAGCTATGAAGACATTTTAGGATAACAACTGAATGTGTTTACCTTGCTAAAAATGAACTGTGGGCAGCTGTAGCGTTCGGAAAATCAATAGTTCCCTGTTCAAGCACTTCACAGCCGGGATAAAACTTTATGCTGTTGGGATTGGGAGTTTCCTGAGTTTGAATAAACATCGACTGACCTAAAATGATAAAATATTCAAATCAGCAATTTCTTTATCAATGACAACATATAAATCAGCTATGATTAATTTCGAAGTTCTCAGTTAGAAGGTCGATCGAACAAACGGTTGAAATGCTTGAAATTATACCAGCACAGTGTAAATTGAAGGTACAATTCATTCAGGAAAAAGTTGTTTTGACATGCTGGTAAATAAAAAAACCGTCATCATTAGCAATATATAAGTTGTAAGCTAAAAAAATGAATAATAGATTTTGGAAATAAAATTAGCTTTTTGCAATATTCAGTATATATAATATATAAAATTTTGCAACTCATGTCATTTAATGAAACCTGATGTATTGTTGTAATTGAAGAGATGCTGCATGTTACATTACACAATTAAATTTGGCAATACTAAGCCTCCTTGGTATATGGATGACGGCCACCAGAAAATTGTTTCTGGACAGGTTAATATCTGCCATACTTACCCCAACGAATCTTCCTTCTAACAGCAGGCATGCATGATCTGAGCACGGCTTAGGCTCTTTGATAACATTCCAAGGCTCCATCCCAGAGCTAGTTTCCAATCCAGCCACGACTATATCTACCTTAAGTTGGCCGCTGTATCATGGCTTGCAGAGTATATAAAAGATCATATACATAAAATGACTTAGAAGTAATGTTATACGGTACCCAAGTGTTTGTAACTCACTTTGTTGAGCAAAGCTCAAGGTCAAAATCCGAGTAAGCGAAGTTTGGGGACTTAAAAGACATCTTCTGTGTGCCAGACTAGATAGATGTGCCATTTGAAAAGGCTCACAGCTAGTGAATTTTGAGCATCTGGTAGACAAAGTGCGTTGTAGTAGTGATCGGCAGAGCAACCTGTAATGTAAAGCATTCAGAAAAGTTTATCTACCAGAATGTATTGCAAAAGAAGGCAGTAGACTCGAATCCAAGACACTGAGCTAGAATAACGACACTCGACCAGACCACTAACATAGCTCAAAAAAAGCTTATAACACAATTTCACAGTAAGTATTTTACATGCCATTACTGCCAATATTGTTCCGTGTAGCACATAAACATAGGGGTTTTCAGGCAAGTGACTAGAAACTGCAGACACAATATATATTCGCATAAACATTTTGCAAAGTATCGAATCAATTGCCAGGTGTCGGATTATTAATTGGTCATTTTCTTTTAAAAAGTAGTTTACAGTCGGTGATCCTTATAACTTAATTTCACAGTAAGTATTTTACATGCCATTACAGCCAATATTGTTCCATGTAACACATAAACACAGGGGTTTTTCAGGCAAGTGACTAGAAACTGCAGACACAATATACACATTCGCATAAACATTTTGGAATATATCGAATCAATTGCCAAGCGTTGGATTATTAATTGGTCATTTTCTTTTATGAAGTAGTTTACAGTCAGTGATCATTTATCACATGTGTGTCTGTATAGCAAAATCGTCCATAAGTCAGCAATTAAGCTTTTCTAGTTATTCACATATCCTGAATCTCCATTTCATGAGGATCATTTTCATACCAAGCTCATCGCTCTATGTTATTTCTAAGCTGAGATAACACACATTGAAGTTGAGGTGCACGCTACACACTGAAAACATAACCTTGAGAAAACTTGCTGATAAAGTTAGCCATTGTTTTTTGTCACAAGACTAAGTGAAAAACCATTACTGTCGATAATGTATGGTGTAATGTACAGAACATTATCGAATAAGCCATCACAATTCAGTTCTACTATAAATTCATGTACATAGCATGCTGTGCCGATCATTTGATCAAATAGTACTTATTATGTTCTATGAGCCTGTCTCTACGCCTTCTTGCAGAGAGTCTGTACAGTTGCAGGTTTCTTAGTTTCTGATCGTAATGTCAGCCGTTGTGTCCTTCAATCATGTTGACTGTACCCTCTTGTACTCTTTCGAGTTGATTCATATCTTTGATAAAGTGCGGGTTCCATACTTGGCTAAGACATTCCAGATGTGGTCGTACCAATGTCTTGTAAAGAGGAAGTATGACTTTTGCATTGCGGGATGTAATGGTTTTAGCTATCATACTGAGGATTTGGTTGCATTTTTAGCTTTGCTTGTAATGTGGCTAAGGAAATTCAGTGCGTCATCGGTTAATAGTCCTAAGTCAGTCATCTTATCTACATTGGGTCAACTATCACTGTTGAATGTGTACTAAACCTGTCTGTTGTTTCTACCAACATGAAGAGTTTTGCATTTGGAATCTTGAGTATTAAACTCGATTTGCCAAGTGTGTGACCATTGAGAGATATTGTCAAGGCCCTACTGAAGTTCCTGAATTTGAAGATTTCAGGTACAGATTGTGCCAATTTTGTGTCATCAGCAAACAACAGAATGATGGAAGTTAGATCATGGTCTATGTCATCGATGCACAATAGGAACTTCAAAGAGCCCAGCACACTCCTTTGCAGGACCCCAGACAGAAGAGAAGATGTAACTGATGCCTCACTCTGGATCTCTATGTACTGGATACGATTAGTCAGCCACTACCAATCCACTCAAGTAACTTTCCTGCTATATCATAGGATCAAAGTTTGATCATCAGTTTGGCATGAGGAATTTTGTCGAAGGCTTTAGCTAAGTCAACACGCATTCCTTGTTCAAGCTTGGAGAAAACAAATTAAAAAAATACCAGAAGGTTACTTGTGACAGATCTGTCCTTTAGGAAACCATACTGTGATGAACTGATTAGCTGTTGGAGGTCTAGACCTGTATAATTTGGCTTACTATTAGCCTCTCTAGGACTTTGCAAATAATACTAGTGATAGCAATGGTCTATAATTTGCAGGTAAACTTCTTGGTCCCTTTTTGTGAATTGGACTTATTCTTGACAGTCATCAAGTACAATTCCACTTTCAAATGATTTCTTGGAAAGTAGCAATAATGGTTTAGTTAATGCAAAGGCAGACTTTATTAAAAAAGGATGTGTCTGATCAGGTCCTGGAGAAGCTTTGTGGACTAAATGTTGGTGCAAGTTAATATCCTCCAGTGTTTCCAGTGTCTTAGATTCTATAGTTGGCATCACAGATAAATCTTCCCTGGTATATACGCTGCAGAATTGTGCATTGAGGAGATCTGCCATTTTACCAGGATCAGTGGTAGTACTTCTGTTATTGTATATAAGTGGTCCAACCACTGGCTTGCTTACACGAGATTGATTCAAATACTTCCAAAACAATCTGGAGTCATGAGGTATGTCCTCTAATTGTCTTTTTGCATTACAAATTGTTTGTTGAGTGGGCCGCTGTTGTCTAGCATATGTTTCATGGTCACAAGGATCATTTGCTGTACTATTGTAGTATATTTTATGTAGGCTTTACGTCTTTCCTTGATTGCTTATTCACACTGCTTGTTAAATCACTGTGGCTTGGATTTAGACTGAGGTGTGTAGTGTGGAATATGCTGCGAGATAAAACATTTAAGCCTGTTTAAAAGTAGTTGCCATCAGTATTTAGGTCTACCATCAGGTGACTCCAAAAGACTGCAAGGAATTTGCCGGCTATTGTCATGTGCTCTGTTTTAAAGTAGTTATATTTTGGTTTTGCACTGGAGTAAAGCACTGAGCTGCAAAGTGTACACCGTGTAATGATTGCATGATCTGACATTCCAAGGCATTCGCGGACCTCAGCATGTAAAATAAGAAGTGGATCGGTTGAGCGGACTAAGTCAAGTATGTTTGATCCACGCGTTGGCGCGTCTATGTGTTGAGTCAGAATCGCATCTTGAACTGCAGTAATGAACTCACGATCACCCCTGAATGTAGTCCAGTCTAGTGGGTTACTCGGCGCCCAACACAAATAGTACTGACATAAAGATATTTCATAGACTAGCTCTTTGCTACAGCCTGTAAGCTGTAACAATTCTCTCATAGCCTAACATTTTTATAAAATTAAACTAAAATACCTTTGCATTTTACGTTGCAAAACTTGGCTACAAACATTCGTCGCCATGGCTCGTTTCTTTTTGCTGACGACCTTCCACGGACACAAATAATTGAAAAAGCAATTATAATTCATTAACAATATCTCAACATTTTGTTAGTGACAAGCAAAACTCTTTCAGGATTTCCTACTTTATTACTATTGTCTGTTGTTTCCTATTCTTTCTAATTATATATTTTTTATTTTCTTTAGTTTGGTTTGGTAGGTTGCGCCTGGTAGATGTAAACAAACATGGCGGCTGCAGTTTGATGCATGGTTTGTGATGAAACAACGATAATTTGCATTTTTTGCCCTTTTAATCAAGTATTTTACGCAAAATACGTAACACATGTAGTAGCAGCATACGAGACATCAATGCTTGTGTATGATTACTTCTGAATTTGATAACAGCAATGTTTCCTAGAGTTGAGATCTGCAGAAAGTCTTTCGCTAATCCTTTTGATTCAAGTCTAGTCATTTTATTGTTGCTTTTATCACTGGTTATAATGTGTAGCGCTTACACACCCGTTTGCTCGTACGTATTTTTACTTTTGCCATTCTCTCACGATTGATCCATAGTTTTAGGGTATTAGTGTTCACGTACAACTTACTTCAGACGACGTATAAGAACTGTTAATGCTAAACTCTGCTTGAATTCTTACTATGTATGTTACTGTGAACTGTAATAATAGGTATAATAATAAAAAATACACCGAGTCATAAACAAACTGTTTAGGGTTGTTAACACAAATTGGGCGACACGATAACAATACGATAGTTTTTTCCAACGATACAATAAGTATAATCCATTTGTTAGAAGATATGATAACTTATTTCAAATGACAAAAATGATACTGAAGTAGGTAATTTATGCAACAACAGAAAGTGTCATTTTAAGTTAAAATCATTAAGTACTTCAGTGTGTTCAGTGCTGTAGACTTAAATGGCTGCTAGTTATGAAACACAGATTCAGATATAGTTTATTTCCATAGTATTATGTCCTAACATCATAAATTAGTACAATAATAAGTTGCTTAATTGTGGAAAAAGGATGGTGAAAGAGCAAAAGCAGTCATCAAGTCAAACCATCCTTATTCTGTGAAGATATTAAGATTACAAGTGAAGCATGCTTTGTTATGAAATCAAATAAAATGAAGCAGTAGAATTTCAAGTGACCAAATCAAGGTGGAGCTGTAAAGTAATTCATGATTTTCAAACAAACAGGAAAAAACATAAAAGCAAAATATAATAATGGACTTACTCAAGCAAATAAATCATGCAAAGCTAATTATGCACAATAACAAAACATAAAGAGCTTTTAAACAGAACAAAATAGAACTGCCCCCAGTGTGATTATAGTGTGATAATGATTATGATAACAATTCATGCAATGAAATATTAAATTATGAACAATAATTCATTAATCAGCAAGAACTAAACCATGCAATGCAAATAAAAAAGCAATATAATTTGAAACAAAAGCGAAATGAAATAAACAGGACCGGCATTAAAGTTAATTACATGCTTGAATATAAATTTATGGCAAAATATTTTTGATCAGTTAATCAATCTGTAAAATAAACCATGCATAGCAAATATTGAAAAAAAGCAATATCAAAACAACAATTAAAGCAAAATATGTCAGTTATATGCTTGCAATCTAATTTTGCTGTCACAAAACAGTTTTTGACCAGCTTAATGAAACTGCAAAATAATTAGACCATGCAAAGCAAATAATGCAAAAAATCAATAACAAAACGATAAGTAAAGCAAAATAAACAAGAATAAACTTTAGGCAGGTTAATCAGATGTAGCAATTAATTAACCCTTTCACTACGTAGTTGCTTTTTAACTGGGCCGTATTGCGCTTTGCACATTTGACAATAACTTCTTGTGATGTGTTACTAAAACTGAATCTTTAAAATAAGCAAATATTCGTCTGTAATTAAACACTAATATTGAACATTAGCTTTATTTGTACACATGCACACATACATGCAAACTGCACACGTGCATGCATTCACACTCCCACACACATTGTTTTAACAGCTATCTAGAACGTTGCCTAGTTCATTTTTTCTTGTTTCCAAGCAAAATCCTGCTAGTAAATCACTCTACACCCAGACTAATGCATGACTAAGTAAAGTCCACATAAAACAACTGAAGTTACTAAACTGATTCAGCAAACGGCTTTGCTTTACACACACACACACGCACACACTTCACATGATGGTTGTAGTTAAGACGCATTGCTGTGGTACACTTAATCTTTAACCTGCAGCAACTGCGCATACACACAATGAAACTGCGAAAAGGCTTACTGTATTACATCGTGTTTAACTGACTTATTTTGATTTCTCAAGGGTACACAGTTAATAATTTTATTCCGATGCTTTTTAGAAAAGTGTGCCGTGTTACGGGTTTGAATGACGACTGTTGGCAGAATAATTTGCTGTTCTTCTCTGATCAACTTGTTCAAGCCGTGTATAACCTCACTAGTATTATAAGTCATTTAGGTAATGTATTTTACAGATATAAGTACATTTTTAGCTTGCTTTCGAATTTTCATATATTGCATTTGCACTTCTTTACTATTATTTTCTCTTGCGCTGTTTTTGTATATTTTACAAAAATTTTGGAAATACTGTTAAAAGGTAACGTTAACTCACCCATTAAATTAATGTCATTAAATTTCTTTCCTCTCTAAATGCAAATTGATAATATATTATTTATCTGTTTATAATTATTCATATATGCTATTTAAAGGAAAGAACAAGTCACTGAGCATGTTGTGTTTATTTTACTGTTATCTTTTAAACTAAAAAAATATAACAAAGATATTTGCACAAACTGCCTATAAAGCATAAGTTTAAAACATACTACGTCTGAATAGAAATGGTGGTTCCTGCCATTCATGCGAAAATTAAGAGATAACTGGGAGACTTCGTGACTTTTCGTAAGTGCATCGTGACTTTCCGACAGCTTTCCGGCGCCCATTGGTGAACTGATTGCGACTTTTAAAGTGATTTTACTAATCACATGAGGTGCTTATTGCGGTACTATTAATAAATCCTTATAACATTTTTCGCGAGCATTAAAATAAGTCAAACTCTCCAGAGGATTTGGCCTTTTTTTAATTTGAACGTGTGTGTAATGCTTGAAAGTAACTTATGAAAGTTAGTGAGTTAGTTCACTACCAAAAAAGAAAAATACAAATTCCTTTGAGAAATTTTGTTACTTATTAAACCATCTAAATTACGAGCATATATAGATTAGAATAGTTAAAATTTAGGTAAAAAGATTGATTTATTATAGTTCAATAGTGTTAGCTTTTGACAGGAATCGTTTTTTACTGCTTTTTGGACTTTAGTATACTTATCAGTGAAGCCTTAGTTCATTAACTCCTACAGGACCATAAGAGTTTGCTGCATTTTGTGTAGGTACATGAAAAACTGCTCTCACTAAACAACTAGTTTCTATTCCTTACATAATGTTTGCTTACATTACAGATGATTAGATGTATTAAAAATCTATTTTTGACAAAAAAATGGAAAAAAGCTTTCTGTAACTGAAGTGTTTACACTGTGACAATGTACAGTATCATTTGTGTGAAATCTGTTAATGCAGAAAATTTCAACTATGCAGACACAGTGCTGTGATACACTATTTTAAGTCTACTCTATTTTTAATCAGAAATTCCTCTTAAAAGATTAAACGACCTTAATTTGTCCTTGGCTAATGGTTAACTTTTCCTGGAACTATGTGGAGCAGACAGTTCTTTTGGGCTGTAGCAAGCAGGTGATCAATAAAGTAGTGTGTACGATCAAGCAAGTATACGCCAGATTAAACTACTCAATAGGCTAAGTTGGAGTGCCTGAAAAGGGCATGTTTTTTTAATTTTATCCAGTTAAATCACTTATAAATATTTAAACAAACAGCATGATCGGATAGTCGAGATAAAAGTCATAGGTCTTTAAGAGACCTATTTTGAGTGGCGTGGTGCTGAAGGAGTTAATGTTTGCAATAATAATTGTGTTTGTTTCAGAGGCATATAAAACATGGCACGATGGTATATCTGCTGGCATCGAGAGCAATGAATATGCAAGAGCTTTTAATCAAAGCATTAGTATGAATACGGGTCATCTCTCATCTGAGGACTTGCATCAGATATTTAACGTGATCTTGTCTACAGTGAGTAATAGTATTCGTTTTTGGTTGTATTGTAAATCTTTGCTTAGCGATGCTAATGAGTTCCAACAAAACCAGTAATGCCAGTGGCATAGCTAATAGGGGCACAAAGGGAGCAACCAGTCCCCCGAGGACTTTTTTCAAAATTTGTGCATTTTCAACAATAGAATCATTACTGTATCTGACCAACCTGCCTCCCGTGTTTTTGAAATGAGTGTGCATTTACTCAACTCATTTGTCAAGGTTACTTTGTCAAGTAAGGATTAAATTGCTCCACATCTAATTATTATAATATATTCTTGTCATACGATTGTCTAGACACCATTGCCAAGCAATAGGCCTACTGATGATTATATATTGCAAAGGCAATTTTCGATGTCTTTGCTTTTTGTTATGAGAGCGTTCCATCATGTCTGTTGGTAAGACTATTTAGAAAAACAATTAAGACTATTTAGAAGAACAATCAAACTATTTTAGATTTTTTTCTGGTAAAGAGTGTCATCAAGAAAAACTTTTTATTGTGTTTTGATGTTAAATACAAAATAACAATTACGTATTTCCTTGAAAACTGCATCTTCTTCGTGTTTTGATTTTAAACACAAAATTAAAATTATATATATCCAATGCGTTAAAAATGGTTTGGTGTGTGTTGCAGTGCCTTTGTGCGGGGATGTGCGTATGTGCGGGGATCCTCCTCGCAATGACCAATCAGATGCAGTATTTTGGCTCTGAATGCGTTTCTATTGATGGCTACCTGGAACTTATTCCCAACCTCAGGGGTATTTGCACCTGAAGTGCATAATATTATGCGGGGCATCCATGGTACCCAGAAGGGTTAGAAGAAGTATGACTTATTAGTTTCCCCAATCCAAAAAAACACTTAGACAAGTGTCACCAATGGACCGAAGTACGCGGGAGCAACATGAACAGATCAACCTATTCAAAATTAATAAAAATCCTGCTGTCTGCTCAAAGTTTCCTAATGTTTTATTGTTACTGCTAGCTACATATAGAAATGTGACGTGCTGTATCAAGATTTAACACACTGCAATAAGATATTTCAGATACTCTACAACATAACATAACATTTTGTTCATTGCGCATGATTGTGTGAATGAACACTAGTCTATAGTTTTGTAATTATTAATATTCACAAAGTTTAGTTCAACTAACTAACTTGATTTTTATTTCATTTATTCAATTTTTGTGTTTTAATTGCAGAAAATTAAACCACTATATGCAACTAACAAAATTCACTGGTATTAAATAGTAATAAATACTGCTGCTTAAACAATCTATGCTATTCAAACAAATTTCAAGTGAAACTGATATCTCACAAAAAGAACCAAAATTAACTTGGGATTATTAGACATTATTTACAAGTTGCTTATTAGCTGACATGTAGACATTGTATCCTTTTCCTACTGTTAATAAATTAAACTGCTATAGGGCCTATGCTGCTACCAAAAAGTACTGCATAATATGTAATAGTAACAGTAATATTATTAATAATAACAATATAGTAATAAATAATGCTACTTCAACAATCTTGTCAATTGAAACAAATCTCAAATGCTACTAATATTTCAAAAAAATTATTGAAGCAAAAAATAATGATTATAGTATCTCCATTTTTTTACATCCATATTTGATAGAATGTAAACAATGTATGCCTTAATAGTGATGCAGTACAATTTGATATACTGAAATAGTAAGCTTTTTCACAGTTCCAGCAATTGATGCTGATCGTGAAAAGGTCAAAGGTTAAGCTAACAGACAACTCTTTTGTGTACACTTGACAATGCCTCATATCTCAAACTTTTCTAATAGTAACAGTTCTAACAGCTAGCTAGAACCTTACTTAATTCATTTTTTCTTGTTCCCAAGCAAGATCCTGTTAGTAAATCACACTATGCACAGTCTAATGCATAATTAGGTAAAGTCTACGTAAAACAACTGAGGTTACTGAACTAATGCGGTAGACAGATTTGTTTTACCCACATGTCATGTGACGGTTGTAGTTAATATGCATTAGTGTGGTACACTTAACCTCTGACCTACAGCAACTGCATGTGCGCACAACGAAACTGTGAAAAGGCTTATTATTATGTTCAGAAACTAGTGCAGGTATTTGTGTATGATGTAAGTATGTATTAACCAGTAAGTACTTATTTAAATGTTGCAGGTTTGGGACACGGTGAACAGCACGGACTATCAGGAACTGTCGTACAATTGCCCGCTACCGTTGGACTATCCCAACAAGATGTGGTCATGGCTAGCCATCGTCTGCATCATCGTGTCATTTCTTGTTACTGTTAGCATATTGCTCTATGCCGAATCCCTCAGACGCGAGTCTCGGCAGCTACGGCTCATGTATTACCAGAGCGCAGTTGATTGACATACGGCATCTTCGAGGATGACGAGGCCAGCAGGGAATCCCGGAACATGGAGAAAGTTTTCTTCCATCAGTAGATAGCTGTTAAACTGTGTTGCACTAATGTGCTGTTTTTTGTTTAGTTCAATTCATTGTCTTTTGTTGGAAATTATCTCTAAAGTTGTGAGAACTTGTGACAGAAGTGAGGCTTTCTTAGCCTGTCTGCTTTGTTGAGCATTCTTCAATGAAATACTTTTGTGTTGTTTTTAGAATAAGAATGAGGAAGCAAACTCATCTGCTATACACACATTACACATGCAATTAGTCATTTCTATGTGGTTTTCCATTTTTGCCTTTTTTAACTTTTTGTGTATATTTTATATGTTGTTATAATTGTACTACGTTAGGTTACCTTTGATTATCCTAACTGACACTAATATAATAACAAATTATTGTACTGCCATATAATTTACAACTCTCTCTCTCTTCCTCTCTCTCTCTCTCTCTCTCTCTCTCTCTCTCTCTCTCTCTCTCTCTCTCTCTCTCTCTCTCTCTCTCTCTCTCCCCTCTCTCAGGTTTTTCTTACTTGTTTTTCCTAGCACGTACAAGTTATATCTAATATATGCAATGTTATTAAACTTTGCGCTTTGCTGTTATAAAGTGTTTTCTTGGATCTGCCTTGTTAGCTTTTATAAGTAGTGTTTGTTTTTTGCATAGATCTTCCATTAATGTTTACGTAATTTATTATCGTTATTGTTCTGTTTGTCAATATGGTTGAAAATAATTATTTTTTTACACTTGATAAGTAATTAAGTATTGTTAAATCACGATAGTGTTTACCTTTGAACACAATGTTAAGAATGTTTCACATTTAGCAGATCTGTTAACAAATTGGCTTTTTCAACTCGGAATTTTGCCATCTAGAAAGATAGGTGATTTGAAGCATTCTATTTGACTTTGAGAGGCAGTTACCGTTGCAATAGGTGTGGTAAATCCGTTGATGTTAAAGGAAAGAACAAGTTACTCAGTATGTTGGTTTTATTTTTACTGTTATCACTTGAACTTAGAAAAATGTAACAAAGAAATTTGTAGAGAACTGCCTATAAAGCGTAAATTTAAAATATACTACCTCTGAATAGAAATTTTCAGGCGTGGTGGTTGCCACCATTTGCTTGAAAATTGTGAAGTGATTTTTCGTGAGAGTGTTGTGGGTTTAGGGCATGCTGCTTAAACTAATTCAAATTTCTGCAGCTCACTTAATGTTCATGCAAAAATACTACAAGATTAGCTATGTAATTTTTCTGCAAAAGCTTATTATACTTTTGATGAAGATTGACAAGGTACTATGTTTCTTCAATCAATGAATGACGTCATTGGAAGAAAAATTGGCTTTGAAAATGGGAGCGCCCAACCATAAAGTGATCACGACTTTAAAGTGATTTTACTAGTTGCATGAGGCGATTATTGCAGTTTTACTACTAGATTCTTCTAACATTTTTCATGAACATTGAAATAAGGCTAACTCTCCAGAAGACCTGACCTTCCCTTTAAATAGTACAATTGTGTCATTGTGGACAAGAATTTCTGGTTTTTTATTTAGTTTAAAGAACGCTAGTTAGCTAGTTTATGGTACCTTTGCCAGTGATTGGTATGTCGTTCTTTGAATAACATATTGGTATGTTTACCAATAGGTGTGGCACCACCTATGAAATAATATACTTATGTAATAGAAGCCAGAATAACTGTAACATGCCAGTACATTTGCTAGACCTACTGTTGCCTCACAAATTGTAGGTGCAATGTGTTTCTTTTGCTGCAGTTTTGGAATATTTTTGCATAGAGAAGTAAATATAATGGCAGCTATGCAGCCTTCATCGAGCTTTCATACAAAAGTCTGTTGTTCACACCTATTCCTACAAGAAATATCTTTCCACCAAAATTACTTGATTTATAGTCGTGTTTTGCAAAATATGTCAGCAAGTGGCAATGATTGTAAATGCATTTATGCCTTATTGACTTTATCACATTCACACGTTGAGTTTCTGTGACTCTTAGTGAAACTTTTCTACTGCTTTTCACAACTTCTTCATTGTAATATCTGTAAATTTATTCCATCTATGTTGAAGCAAAACCGGACCCAATCTTGAACTGCAAATTAAAACAATTTACTCCTTAAAATATTGAAACAGAACCTATTTTTTTCAAGAATGACTTATGTGAAAGAATTATTATCTCACAAACGCAAGTTCGCATTCATGCAGCTAGTTCTTCACTGTTACATGCATTTCACCTTTTGTTACTTAGATGGGCACTAGTGCCTGCATCTTGGAAACAAGTTACACAAAAACTAGTTGCTGTACCTCTCGGTTCAGAACTGTTCATTTGTGATGTAATGCCCACGTTCGAGAGTTCATGCATGAATACAGTGGTAAATTTGAAATTTGAACTTTTATCTTGAAACTTGCAGAGTTTTATCATAACACTGAATTTCTTTAACTTTTGCTTTGTAAACACTTGCAACATGCTCATCTAATGCTTGTGTTGCTGATAATTATGTTCATTTGTGATGTCATCAATAGTTGTGCTACCGTTAATTAAGCTTTTAATCTATTATTTAATTATCAGAAACGCTTTTGCGTTATTAGTGACGTTAAAATATATACTCTTTACCACATTTTAAAACAGGGTGGTATATGAAAAAACATCCTGTTTTCCTTGTTTTTGAAAGTTTCTTGTACGGGCACATGAATATGAGCAATAATTATGTATTGTTTCCAAGAATACTTTGACATCGCGCTTGTATTTTGTCGTAATTATGTATCATTTACGATGTAAAACATTTTCGCTTTATCTTTACTGATTTTTGTCAATCTACAGAGTAAGATCGCAAAGTGTTCATAGTGCTGTAAAAACCTAAGCTAGGCAAAGGCACCAATAATTTTTGTAAATAATAAACGGATTTAAAACCGATGAGGTACAGTCGTACATATGGAGTAACTGGAATTTTTTCGTTTTCGTAAACCAGTCGTATGATACTGCGCATGCGTGTAAGCAACTACAAGTAAAACTAGTACAAGTTTGAAGTTGTCATTTTGCAAACAGGTTGGAAGCTGGGCAAAGACATCTATAGCTGACAAAAACTCAGTACTGCGGAGACTTCCGCATAGAAACAGTACTGTGAAATCAATTCTGTATTCGCCATTCTGTATCCACGGATTGTGTGGACAGTTCAAAATAAGCTATGCTCTAAAATATTGAAAATTGCAACAGCTTTTTTAAAATCAAAGCTTAGATTAAAATTTTATTTATTTATTAGTGTCAAAAATATATACAGTACAAGAAACAAAACAAGACATACACACAATTTCAATTTTGAAATATACAAGGAAAAAACAAGACATACTTACTATTTCAATTATGAAATATAACGACACTATATACAAACAAAACAATTACTAATAAAACAGATATTATTAAATCTTCCTGTTAGTTATATTAGTTTTTTAATGGAAAGTTTAATGATCAGTATTTAAAATAAATTGTCATTCATTAGGCCTCATTTTCAATGCTATGATCATAACATAGTATGTTGCTCATTGTGTCTTAAAAACGCTTTTTCAATAATCAATAAATGCTTTAAATACTTCTATATCATTACTTCCCATCAGGAATAAAAATTTATCAGCACCGCCCATAAGGAAAAATTCGGGTTTAATTACATTGATGCGATTATATAATTTTTCTCTAAGATCATTGTAATATGGGCATTTTATAACGAAGTGTAATTCGTCTTTGATTTCATTTCTTAAACAGTATGAGCATATACGATTCTCAGCTGGGATTTTTTTTTTTAGGTTTGACGGACGTCCCTCTTTCAATACACAAAGTATGAGAGCTGATTCTCAGTTTTGTAAATTTTGTTATAACATATTTGGAATAACCAGAAAGTAAATAGTTTTCTAGTTGAAATTGTTTTTTGAAGGTTTGATACGTTTGCAGGTTATTTTCTCCCTCAGGTTTGTTATCATTATGGATTTCTTCTTTCCAAAATAGGGTTATAATCAGTTTTTATTTTTTCTACTTATTTATTAAGTAGTCGCTTAGGTGAAAACGTCTGGTTATTGCAAACATTGTCAAAGCCATATACACATAATATATACTAAACAAAAGTAGTCCAACAAAACAGTTTTCAGCTAAGTTTCGGTTTTCCTTATAAGCTTGGTATACATAACTATCATAAGGTTGGCTAATAACATGTATCCAGTAGCGGATTGTATCCTTAATTACTTTAATAAAAATGGAGAAACGGCCCAGTTCTGCCCTAGTCGCATATTTGCTTCGTTTGTTATTGACATTCAAAAGAAATCTGCATAATTTAACATTGGGCTCTTCGCTTGGCACACTGTCAAATTTAGTTTGAACATGCGGGGAATTGTTTTTAATTTTAACAATGCCAAGTCCCCATACACAAGAGTCATATAGCATTATAGGTTCTACAGTATGTTCACATAATTTGATAACAGTATGTGGGTTTGCGCAGTTTGAGATGTACTTTTCATGCAGTAAAAAATCTTTAGGCCTTTGTCCTTTAGTGTGGTACAGCTTTGCCTGAAAGCACCAGACGCAAAGAATTCGACCCCTAAGTATTTATGGGATTGGACTATTTCCAGCTTATCAGACCCGTGGGTAAAGTTTAAATCTTATAGAATTCTGCCTGCTTTGTTAAAAACAATAATTTCTGTCTTTTTAGTGTTAACTTCCAGAGCCCATTCGCTACAATAATTATTCAGCTTATTAAGGCATTGTTGCAATCCTAACTGGGAACAAGAAAGTAAGACCATATCCTCTGCATAGAGAAGACAATTTCAGAATTGCTTTCAGAAATTTCAGAAGATGGTTTCAAAATTGCCTAGACTGACAGGATCTGGGTTCAACGTACACCCTTGCTTAACATCCAAGGAGGATGGTATATCTTCTGTTAATCCGCCAGCGAGTTTGACGGAGTAATTCATTTTGGAGTACATATTTTGCAAAATCTTAAGGAAATAACCACCTATATTATTTTTTAGCAATTTAGAGTACAATCCAATTTTCCAAACTGAATCAAAGTCTTTGCGCAAGTCAATGAAACAACAATAAAGTTTATGATTTCGTTTCAAAAAATTATCGATAAGTGTTTTTAATGTAAACATATGGTCATTGGTGCGACAGCCTCTTTTAAACCCTATTTGACTTTCATGGAGAATGTTGTTATCACTCAGAAATTTTTGCAACCTATTTTTCAAAATTTTCGCAAATAATTTGCTTAAGCTGCTTGAAATGGCGATTCCTCTATAATTGTTTGGGTCTGTTGCATTTCCTCTTTTGTATATTGTGATGATGTAGTTTTCCTTCCACTGGGTAGGATAGCAGGAACCAGAAGAGATCAAATTGAATAATTTACGAAGACAAGGAACCGTAACTTGGCTTGAAGCTTTGAGCATTTCGTTTATTAAACCTTCTGTACCAGCAGTTTTGTTATTTTTTTAACTGTTTAATAGCAGTCAGGATTTACGTATCAGCTATTTTATAATCTACCTGAGAAAAAGAAGTGTAATTTTCTTCAACATGCTCGGACAGTTTTTTAGTTTTTCTCCAATGGCTATCGTTACCATTCAGTAAAGTTCGAAAATGTTCTACCCAAACTATTGGTTCAATGTCATTTTTCTGGTTTCTGATGATATTTCAGGTGTTTGATTAGGTTCCAAAAAGCCTTCGGATTTTCAGTTTCCAGTTCAGTTAGTTGTTTCATAACACGGGCTTGATATTCCCTGTGTGCTTTCTGCTTGATCTTTTTATAATACCTCTGTTCTTTAAAGCACAGCTCTCGTAAGTTATAATTATACGGGGCGCTTTGCAATTTAAAATGTACTTATTTTAGTCGGTTGGGGGCTGCTTTACATTGGCTGTTAGACCAATTCTTGCTTGGCTGGCGTTTTTGCTGGGCGTAGCGTTTATTTTTATTTAGACCATTTCTTTTAACTATTTCAGATGCAGCTGTAAGCAAAATGGAATTAATGTTATTTACAGCCGCTTCAATCTCGTTCTCGTTTATATTATAATTCTGTTGCATGAGCGCAGTGATTTGGCAATTTATTACGCCGGATTTCAAAGCATTTTTAAAGAGTTCCCGAGTTAAGTCATTCCATCGCATTTTTTCTGGAAATTTTCGTAATTGATAAGTAATGTCTTTTTTGGCATATATTAAATTTCTCAATATCATAGAAATTTGGCAATGATCTGACTCGTTGACTTTTCATGGCACTTCAAATGCCACTACTTTATCTATCAAATCATTACTAACAACAGCGTAATCAATGACGCTAGAGCCCCTAACATTATGAAGCGTAAACCTGCCAATAGAATCTCCCAATGTACGCCAATTCAGAGTTCTAAGACTGTACGATTTACGTATTTCAAGAAGTTTCTGACCATAATAACAATTACCTCGGATAGTTAAATTTTGTTAAACTTTCAAAGCTACGCGAGGCTCAGCGAATCCACTAAGACTAGCAATGGCGCCTTTTTGTCACATTCGCGTCGCCGATGAATAGGCGCGGTACCGTGATAAGCATGATCATGAACTGCAGTGTTCGTGTGTGACATCACATCAGCGTTTTATAACAATATTCGCTTATGCAATCGTGCTGGACGCGCAGGGAAGATGCCTCCCATTGCACAAGTTGTGGTTAATTTGTGACGTAAGCGATAGCTGTGTTCGGTTGCCGTTAATTAACTTTCCAAGGTAATTATTCAAATAATGGAGACAATTGCTAATTTTTATACGCAAGAAGATGTATATTTTGGACAGTAAATTAAAATGAGATAAAGTTTAATCAATGGTCGGCACAAAGTTTGCTTAACTAGAATGGGTCACTATAATGCTGGTGGGTCGTGGATGTCAGTCGTATCGAGTCTGAATCAAGAGGTCTATTGCTCACAAGGCAAAATTTTGTGACCCACCCACAGTTTTGCTGCAAATCTTGTAGTTATTAGAAATAACAATCATTTCATCCATTAAGACCCTAAGACATCATCCATTAAGACCCCATTCTTGCCTACTTTTTGCGGCACAGTGGTCTGAGAGAAAGGCTGACTGAGTGGTGAGTGCAGCACAAAAACGTCGCACGATCTGCTTTTTTTCAGAAAAGAAAGAATATTTTGCGAGAATGATAGGGCTTTTTTTAAATTCTGCAGAGTTAAGGGGATATTGGGAAATATTGCCATAATATTTGGACAATTACTACGCCTTTTCGCAGCTCCAGCGGTTTATATTGATCGTAAAAAAGTAAAAGGTTAAGTGCACCAGACAAGCATTTGTTTATACTTGGAAACACCTAGCAGCTCGTGCTAGTGTAATTAACAGTTTTAACAGCTAGAACGTTGCCTAGTTCATTTTTTCTTGTTCCCAAGCAAGATTCTGCTAGTAAATCACTCTACGCACACAGTAATGCATAATTAAGAAAAGTCCATGTAAAACAACTGAAGTTACTGAATAGATGCGGCAGACGGCTTTGCTTTACCCAGATGTCACATGACGGTTGTAGTTAAGACGCGTTACTGTGGTACACTTAATCTTTGACCTACAACAACTGTGAAAAGGCTTATTGTTGTAAAGTAACGGAATGAACTCCTAGCTAGAGCATGAGACGTAATCCCTCTCGCGGAATATTCAGTTCTGACTATTTGACATTTCCCTCAAATGCGTAATGCGTTTTATGTAAGTCTAACTTTACCAGCCACGTTAAACAAATAAACCGCTTCTTCGATCAAAATCCTATTCTTATGTCACAGTTTGCATGTGAAATACGTTATTATGCAGGAAAACATGAAAACAATCGCGGTTCTCTCAGCCAGTGTTTGAGCAAAACAGCTAGACATGCATTTGCCATTACGGCATATATAAATTATGAGAAATAATAACTTTGTGGTCATTCTTGAGACGAGCAAAAAGCGTGAGTGGAAATTCAAATGTAAAATACGAGGGAAATGATTCGACGTAGTTGCAGCTAAAAGTGAAAATCTGTAAAGGAAAGAACAATTCACTCAGTACGTTCTGTATATTTTACTGTTATCAGTTAACTTAGAAAAATATAACGAATAAATTTGCAAAAAACTGCCCATAAATTTAAAATATACTACCTCTGAATAGAAATTTTCGAGCATGGTGGTTGCTGTCGTTCGTTTGAAAATTGTGACGTAACTGGGAGACTTCGTGACTTTTCGTAAGCGCGTCGTGGCTTTCCATGAGCGTTCGCTGCTGAAACTAATTCTAGCTTCTGCAGGATACGTAACGTTCAAGTAAAAAGATTACAAAATTAGTTTTTGTAAAAAAAATCTATTTTTTTGTAAAAACTTGTTATAGTTTTGATGAAGATTGACAGTGCACTATTTTTCTGCAAGACGAATGACGTCTTTGGTGGAAGAACGGACATTGAAAATGAGAGCATCCAAGCATGAAGTGATCGCGACTTTAAAGTCACTGTACTAATTACACGGGGCGTTTAGTGTAGTTTTATTACTAAATTCTTCTAACATTTTTCGTGAAAATTGAAATAAGCCTAACTTTCCAGAAGGTTTGACCTTGCCTTCAAAAAGACCGTCGCTTATTTTCCATTAAAAAACATTTCTTTTTATTACACTGATATGTTGGTAATGGCTGTGTTATTGTAGTTGCAATTACCACACATCGAGGTCATTTTATTACAAGATAACAGTTTATTATACTCCTTACAAAAGTTTTGTTGTCCTCCATTTTGCGTTCTTTTGCTTAGATTATGTATTTAACTATTTTTTAAGATTCTGTGACTTTATCTTGACTTTTTTCCTACGATTTTTTCCTAGCTAAAATTGTGACTTTTTCCTGTGACATTATTACCAATCACCCAATACACGCCTAAAATCAATTTTACTGCTCGATGCCTGTTCACTCAAAGTCAATGAGACGGTTATAGACCTTTTGGGGTACCTATTTTGAGTGTGTCCCTTGAAAGCCCGCTCCCATCACAAACGGGCAATCATTTTGTGTAAATCTAGGCTCATACTTACGACATGCAGGACGAAAAACACGTTTCTGATGAGGGGGTTGTTTTATCACGACTTCACATAGTTCAAACGCATTTTCAGTGAAGCAAGTTTTTAATTTTACTACAGACTTCATTGATTCATATGAATATTTATCCTGTTTGTAGAAACAAAAGGGGCCCATGCGCTAAAAAATATATATATATATATATATATATATATATATATATATAGAGAGAGAGAGAGAGAGAGAGAGAGAGAGAGAGAGAGAGAGAGAGAGAGAGCGAGAGAGAGAGAGAGAAAGACAGACAGACAGACAGACAGACAGATAGAGCTTTTGATTACTGGAGTTCCTGCAGCACATAAGGAAACTTACACAAAATTCTGTGTTAGCGCGCATAGATTGATATACCAGACCTAAAACTCCTGTTAATATGAGAAAATGTTTATTGTCAAGAAAGGACTGCATTCTTAAATCAAATATCAGATATTTTTCAGAATTCCCGTCCATGTGCGATATTGATAAGTTTATATTTTTAAACAGAAGTGGAGATGTGGAAGTTAAGAAATAAAACTATAATTATACGTGATTTTAAATTAAGACGTACGAAATAATTTTGCTAAGAAATAATGTACTCAACCAACACTGTGATATACATGTAGATGTGTTTGTTAATTATTGTATTTTTTTTATATTAACTGCGCTTATAAAGAGCCCCTTATTTGTTGGGACGTGTTCCTGTATGTGTGGTTAACATAATTTTCTGATTTGTTAACTGTACTTGTGTTTATATTTGTGAAATAAAGTGTTTATTATTATACATATATATATATATACTTTTTAGGTGATTTTTATTTGACCCGTATAGTGAGTAGCACCAATTATTGTTTGCATCGTTTCTGATGAACTTTGTTCTTCTCTTGTTTTAATTGTTAAAATTTGCGTCCACCTTTATTTATGCCTGCCAAAAATTCAAAACGGGTTTTTAATAAACAACTGTGCAATTTATTGATACTGTATTTGTACAAAAGTTTAAATTACTATCACTGTATGCTTTCAATTTTATACCAAATAAACTGCTTAAATAATAATCAGTATACAAGCTAATGAGATTTTCACTGCCTTTATATTAAGAATTTAAACTCTCCTTTTTGAAATTCATGTTTTAAATGAAGAAACACGAGTTCAGGGCCTCAGGCCCAGTCTTCAGTAAAGTTTCTGTGCAACTGAATGTGACTTCGAAACAAGCACTGGGAACAAAGTCAATAAGTTACATACATGTATCAGACCAAAAAATTATGAGTGAAATTTTCTCCTATTTCGTATTTATATCATAGATTTTACAAGTATGAAAAGAATAAACATGAAAGTGTTAACAAATTCTGGCACGTTTATAAACAGATGATTAAAATAAACAAACTTTGCCGGGCATAACTTTACCATAATGTCTGTCTATACTGTGCTTTGTTAGATACCCACTTTCATGGCTTCCAATATACACGAAAATTCAATTACATACTTTTTGTCACTACAGATTTTATCATCGTCTTTATATTAGCACAGAGTTGTGATCAACACTAACATTTTAAAACAAGATCTCTTACAAATTCTAAACTTCAAACGAAACCGGTGTGAACGCTTTTTTTCTGATGTGAAAGAGGCAACAATGCGAAGTCCACATGCAGGGCGCGTGCGCATAACCTTTATGTGATTTGGTGAACGAGTCCGTCTATTTGCTGTTTAAGTTAAGCTTGTCTCGCATATGAAGTCTCTATTAATGTAAATTGTGAAAATCGAACACCTTGTGTTAGCTAAATTATAGTATTGGTTCTTCATTTTGCTTGTGGCGGGCGATGTGGTACCAGGAGTGTAACAAATTAGGGGTGCGTGCAGTCCAAAAGGTTGGGAACCAGGGTGTTAAAGGATACCTTAATAGGATTTTGAGCATGCAGATTGTGTCGTTCGTGTGCGGATTAATACATCAAACTTTAGCAACACGGCTATAAGGTCACTTGTAAACTGTTTTATTGGTGCGTCTAATTCTGGTTTTCCACGTAATCTAGGATTATGCATATTCAATTAAAATTAAACAAAATATCCTGGCAATATTTGAAACTTAACCAGTTTTGACGCGTTGATTGGCTAAAACTAGCAAAAATACCAAACTGTAATATTATAATGCAATTTCAAATTGTGGCATGTTAACTAAGGCCCATTTCACAGTGAGGACGCGAGGCAAATTCCTCGCGCAGTTTCTCATGAGGAATTTTGCCGCAAGCTAGAAGCTATGCATCCTCCTCGTGAGGAATTGCGCCGCATAGTAGATATACTGCATGTTCCATTTTCTTGAGGAATCGTCCTGGAATTCAGTCTTAAATTTAACTACTCAAATACATCATACTTATTTAACGAACAACAATTAACATATTTCAGCCTAACAGCCTAAAATTATAAGATTAAATTTTTGATCTGTCTTTTAACAGACTAACGATTTTATGTTTTATTAATGCAACATCGAAGGCTATATTCGTGAAAAAGAAAAATAACGCATCCGTATATTTATTTTATACATGTATATTTTCAGTATATAAATTATGTAACTTAATTTAGACAGGTTATACAGCAATAAAACTCGCAAAGTAGCTGCAGCTAACTGGGCGCGCGGTTTCACTGTGAAATGAACTTTCTTGCTACACGACATTTCGAGAAAAATCGGAAACTTTTAGAAAATTTTCTGATTTTCTGACAGCAATTTCACGTGTCATTTTTCCTTGCGTCCTCATTGTGAAATAGGTCTGAGAAGTATATAGTTTAAAAAATTGCTACTGGCGTTTATGTAACTATGTACAACTGTACAGGTACTTGAAGTAATTGCGTATATTACATGCTGCGTATATCACTTCTCATTTTTCTACAGAGCACTTTGGTTTGAATGCTTTGAGCTAAGCTAGTATACAATGTTAAAATGTTTATAACACAGTGTAACATAAAACCTTAGTGACAAGTGTTCTTGTAGGCGACTTGGGTGAAATTCTGGGAAATTAATATGGTGCTAGCTGAACACGATATCCTCTTGCAAGTAGAAAAACCAGTAAAACACGTTTGCAATTGCAAAACAAATTGGAAAGAGAAATCTGGATACTTTGTCCAAAAGGTTCTCGTATCGCTTTGGTCGCGGCACTTTCGGTCGCTTGGGAAAAGGAGGGTTCTCCGGTTTGCCCCCCGGAAGTCGTGACGTCAACCGATTGAACCAGCTCCTGTGTATTGGCTCCCCGTCATCATCATGATCGTCATAACCGTGCTCGAAGTGCCGGTGGCGATGACGGTGACGGTGACGGTGATGGAACTTTCCAAGATGGCTGCCTTCCACGTGGTTGCTGCTAATTCCGATGCCTCCAAATTCATCCTCTGTCATTAGCTCATGGTTTTCCTCATTCTGGATTATTGCTTGAGTCTCGGGTGTACACTGGAAAAAATTGGCAATTGGTTATACATTCTACTGATGGCATTTGAAGTCAATTTATACAATAGATGATTGTAAAACCACAACTCGTGGCTGTCTACTGAGAGTTATAGCCTGCTAATAAATGAGTGCCCATTTTGATATAGACTATGGCATAGAAAATTGCACTTTGCTATTATCCATTTGAGATAATATGCTTGAAAATTCAAATATTGGGCAATACTAGCAAAAAATAATAATAATTAAGAAACGCAAACGTGAAGTAGTCGTAGTCGTTTTGGGAGAATTCGTGAATTTATTCGTTTGTAAACTTGTTAGAAAGATCAGATACTGATGATGACTGCCCTACTTTGCCCGTTGTTTCTCGCTGACTTCCCGATTTTTCTTTCAAAGGTGACCTTAGACTTTGACCTTTCAACTTTTCGTCTTCTTTCTTCAGAGTTTCAGAGTATGAATAATATTAATCCTATATTTTGCTTCGAGGTTTACAAACAGGAATGAACAGAAAAAGAATAAGTTAACGGTAATTGGCATGGCCTCTGTCTCAGGAGCTATTTTTGGCATAAATCCAGGTAAAAAGTCATAGGTAAAAAAGTCACAGCAAAAAGAAATAACCTTAATCCTAACTTTAGCAAAAAATTAATTGTGCCTTTTTTCCTAGCCAAAATTATGACTTTTTCCATAACCATTTTCGTGTGACTTTATTACGCTGGTAGAGTGGGTCACGCCAATCATACCCGAGAGCTTCTTTCTTGGTTGTAAACATAAAAAGTCTGTTGTTGGGTAGAAATAATGGCAGTGGACATTCGTCTTTTAGTAGAGAGAGAGTGCGTGACGTAAGCAAAATATCCAGAGGACGAGGCAAAGCTGAGTAGTCACAGCTGTGCTTAGTGACGACAGTTAGGTAACAAGGCTGGTCAGTAACTGAATGGGTGACTTCCAGGAAGCTGCTTCTGAGTGGTGCTTTCAGTGCCAACAGCTAATTACCTGATAACCTGAACATGACCAAGAAACGGCTGCTGGTTGGTGTCTCATCTCAGAAGCTTGCTCTTAAAAAGTAGCTAAGTTATGGTACTTCCACACGTATTATGTCATTAATGATGGATGCCGGTTTACAGATTATCGAATTGTATGAGATAAAACATGCATTTATTAAATCTTCTAATACGGGAACCAGTACTGAACATCTGATCCTCCTCAAAAATCAACTAGATGAAACGTGTAAATCAGACCGCACCGCCGTTTCTATTAAAACCATCAGCTGCCGGAGGGCATTCTCCAAAAGAAAGCGAATTCGAATCGAATCTGTACTTTCGAACTCGAGACAAATCGAATTTCGAGATTTGGAATCCGAATCAAATTTGACTTCAGTTTCAAAAATTTTAGAATAAATTTTCGAATTATTAATAAAAAGTGGTCTCACGGAGATCATGTATATTACTAGATTTTATTCATCAGCAAAAATAATATTTATTTAAAAACTGTGCAGCGAAATCGAGGTAAAAAATTGGACTGATTACATGACGTTTCAAACGTTTTAAAGATAAAGAACGTATGTAGTTGAAGTGTTGAATAAATCGAGTTTATATTAGGTTCGAATCGAGTTCGAACGTTTGATGGCCAACCAGCGAAGTTCATCCAATATAAAGCTGCCAGCATTTAAAGAAAGACACGAAGATTTTTCATATACTACCTCATTTTCAAATCCGATAAAAAGTATACGTTTTAACACCAATATTACTACAAAAGCGTTTCTGATAATTAAATAATAGATTAAAATCTTAATTAGAGCCCAACTATTGATGACATCACAAACTAACAATTTTCAACAGCAAAAATATTCCATGAGTGTGTTGCACGTGTTTGCGATAGCGAAAATTGAAGTACAGTGCTACTATAAGATATTAAGGGTGTTGTACTAAAACTAGGAAAGTTTTAAGATAAAAATCCATAAATCAAATTTATCGCCGTGCTCACGCATGAGCCGTCGAACGACTGTAGTTCGTCACAAACTAAAACATCTGAACTGAGAAGTACAGCACCTGTTTTTTGTGCAATGCGTTTCCGAAACGCAGGCACTAGTGCCCGTCTTACTAGCGAATGGCGAAATGGCCTAACAGCGAAGAACTAGTGGCGCGAACGTGAAATTATGTTTGTGTGGTAATAATTCTCTCACGTAAGTCATTTTTGAAAAAAGTAGTATGCTTCAATATTCTAAAGAATAGATTGTTTCGACCTACAGTTTAAGATCAGCATCTTTAATCAGCATCAGCATCTGCAATGTGAACCGAAATTCGTTGCCAAAGTGAGCCTATGTCTTACGTATAAAGAGCTCCTCTACTTTATGTGCTTTGATGTAACTCATCAGGATTGGCGCTTTATTCTGATACAGAAATGCTTGCGCAACTCGATAATAACTTCAAGCTGTTAAGGAAAACTGGCTTTCATGCAATTTTTTTGGGACTCCTTTAATCGAATTAATCCACGCTTTGATCATTCGCAGACACTTCGCTTTGACTCAGACAAATATGCATTAGGAAAAGGCCCAGTGGGACCACGGTTACATGCATTAAGAAAGGCTCCTGTGGGACCATAGTTAGGGAACGTTGACGAGTCCTTGTTAGTATGCTATTATGGTTGTCAGAGTTTGATAAGTGAACAAAGACATCTGTATAGGATGAGAGAAGAGGTGACTCCTTTCATAATGGGCAAAGGTTACTAAAGAACGACATCCAAACACATTTACAGTGCACTCATCTGTTGTCCCCTCTCCGTCTCTCTCTCTCTCTCTCTCTCTCTCTCTCTCTCTGTCTCTCTCTCTCTCTCTCTCTCTCTCTCTCTCTCTCTCTCTCTCTCTCTCTCTCTCTCTCTCTCTCTCTCTCTCTCTCTCTCTCTCTCTCTCTCTCTCTCTCTCTCTCTCTCTCTGTCCTCTCTCTCTCTCTCTCTCTCTCTCTCTCTCTCTCTCTCCCTCTCTCTCTCTCTCTCTCTCTATATATATATATATATATATATATATCTTTTTCTCCCTTCCTTTCCCTGCATTTTTTGCTCCATTCCTTTAATATTCTTGTCAATATTTCTGCCTTCATTCATTCATTCATTCATTCACTTTCATTCATTCATTCATTTATCCATCCATTTTTGCTTTTTCTTGTTCTCAGAAACTGAACTGTGACATTTTTACGTTTTTCCTGGGGCTTCTCTTACGCACAAGTTCAGAGTTACAATTATTCCGGATACAAAACGAAACAAAAACCTGCGCTTATCTCTCTTAAGCCTAATTAGCATTTAAATTAAAAACGAATAATTATCGAGGAAATTACGGATTTGATCCGCTCGTCAAGAAGCTGACGTTGTCACTTTAACTAATTTTCTTTCTACGTGATAAAAATACAAAGGGTAATCTGAAAACTCCTTATACAGTTGAAAACACGAGCGGCGAGCTACCCAGACAGCTCTAAACGCGAATTCCTTTGCTTCAAAAATAAAATAGTAAAATTAGGACTGTTCAATTGTATCAAATATTTCTTATAAGCATTACCCGTGCTTCTTCATATTCTTATTTAGCGAGTTTATTCTTCTTTTTTATTATCCTCCTACATCTCTTTCTTTTATAGTTTTTTCTGCAATCATCCAGCACTTAATGATAGCTTCTATTTAACACAAATATTTGTTTTGAGACCAGAGAATCGAATTTACCAGCGTGTGGTTATGCATCCAACAAAGAGATTTAGCCCGATTGAACTAGACATCAAACCACGGTAGATATCGACATCAAACCAAGGTTTCAGGCGGTTACCCTTCCATCTAATGAACAGACTCGGCGCGAACTATCATAACCAATCAACACTAATATTCTCGCCTACAGAGTGAATGCTGTGAGAAATGGAGCAAAATATGTTTTACAAATAACATAAATCGGCAGTGAAAGGGATAGTGCGATTTTCGTCATCGAGATTATTTTCCTTACAGCTTGCATGGACCACCGAGGTTGCCCGGCCGTCGCGACTACCCGAGCGCTACAGATGTTGCTTGTACTTGGACCATTACAAAGCATCTTTTCGATGCTTACTGTGTTAATTCGAGTGTCACTGGTGACTTGGGGTCAGTGCAGTGCCCAAGTGAGGCTCTGCTGGTCCTAAGGCACATTTTGACAAGTGGACTGAAAGTACAGATATTTTGGGCGCCCCGACAAAAGGAAAAAAGTTAAACTTAGTAACAGAAGATGTATTACGCCAAAATTTCGAACAACTAATATTTTCTACAGTGATTACTTTTGGTAAATATGCCCAAAATTGCCCTTTGCGCGCTTTTGCTGTAAACCTTAGAACAATAAAAGGTCCTCTAAAAAAACCAATGATAGATTAAGGTCTTAAAGAAAAACAAAGCGGCAGCTAGAGCTTTTAGTTCAAAAAAGCAAATGCAATTATCACGTGATTAACAACAAAAATAATGTTATTCATCAAACACGTTAATATAAAATTCTCCACAAACGTTAATGCCTGAATAGCGTCCTATTCATTCGTCGTCGCGTAGGTCACAATAAAAAATACAACACATTTATTTGCATAAAAATAAAGAAAACACTTTTTGGCCATTCGCTGAGAAGTTATTAAAGTTTTTTATTTTACTTTTTGTGGCCTGGATATTTGGCAGGCTTTAAAGCATGTGTTTGGTATGAGTAATGGTTAAAGCGGCTCTGTTTCAGTGGTTTCATTTACCAGAGCCAGGTGGCTTGTACTTCTTAGGCAATAAGAGCAACATGTTTATTATTCCTATAAAAGTCCGTCACGTCTGTTAGCTCTATAATGCATGCTTAGTAAAGTAACGCATGATCAAGAGTAAACTGAAAAAAACACGAGTTGTCACGTCAAGAATCTTTCACGACAACACGATAGCTCTTTCAGCGAGGAGCTAGTAACTTGGCAGCTCCTTCAGCGAGTGAGATGTGTCTATTATCCCAGCGATGATGGTGAAAAACCATGCATCGTTTATTTATTTATAAATCTTGCTGATTATTTATTTATAAAAATTCTGACATCTGTTGAAAATGAGTGGCTTGTATCTTTACTTCAGCGCTGTCATGTTTAGCTTTTGTTGTTGATGTAAACGGTAGGTACACATTTAGTAAAGGAAACAATTTGTATTTGTAAACAGAGGTATGTCAATTAGCCTCAATATGCGTAATAAATGTATGTATAGTTTCCAGACGCATTCCATGTCTCTTTTTAATCGCGAGCTGCACGGATTTTAAGAGGTACACATTTAGTAAAGGAAACAATTTGTATTTGTAAACAGAGGTATGTCAATTAGCCTCAATATGCGTAATAAATGTATGTATAGTTTCCAGACGCATTCCATGTCTCTTTTTAATCGCGAGCTGCACGGATTTTAAGAGAACCCTCATTTTTGTTGGGCGTCGAGTTTTCTTAGGCAACCACATTTAAATCACGTTAAAAGAAAGGTGAAGCCTTCCAAGAGCTTATGCTTATTTCAATGTTCGCAAAAAATGTTAGTGTCACATACTGCCTCATGCAGCGCGCCATGGTACAGAGCAATGTGGTACACAGCGAGGTGGTACATGGTGCTGCGGTGCACGGTGAGGCGGTACATGGTGCTGTGGTGCACGGTGAGGCGGTACATGGTGCTGTGGTACACAGCGAGGCGGTATATGGCGCTGCGGTACACAGCGAGGTAGTACATGGTGCTGCAGTACACGGTGAGGCGGTACATGGTGCTGTGGTGCACGGTGAGGCGGTACATGGTGCTGCGGTAAACAGTGAGGCAGTACGTGGCCCTCGATACATGGACTATTTTGTTGAGACGGTACACTGGATGTCAAGCAAGCGCAAGTGCAACACCACATAGCGTCCAAATAATACAAACCTGAACTCGTTCCCAAAACACGTCTCTTTCCTTTAACTGCTTCTTCCATTCTCCTCCAGTGTCTTGCTCAGAAAAACTGACGCATGCGTATTCGGCTAGTGACAAAAAAACGAAAGTGAAGCAGAGCACAACAAACCAGTCTAAGGCGGTTACACCGGCGTTCATGGGTAATCCAGATCGTCCTACGAAGCCCAGCGTTGTTAGTGTTAAAACAGTCAGTACTCCTGCAATATAAAAACCGAAAAACGTCCTTCTTCAATATTAATTTTATTGACTTTCTTCGCTAACAGTAGAAATGTTATCTGTAAAAATGTAAGAAAATGCGATGCATATTTTACGTTTGATGTTAGAGACAACTGGAGAAAAATCCTCCTTTATTAACCAAATTTAAGTGTATTTTATATTTTCCTTTTGCAAAATGCGTTGTAAATATTGTGTGTTGTAAATTTTTAGTTGAAGTTTGTAAAATGTGTTGTAAATATTGTGTGTTGTAAATTTGTAGTTGAAGTTTGTTTGAAATAAAGATTTAAAACAAATCAAATCAAGATCTCTCTCTCTCTCTCTCTCTCTCTCTCTCTCTTTCTCTTTCGCTCTCTCTCTCTCTCTCTCTCTCTCTCTCTCTCTCTCTCTCTCTCTCTCTCTCTTTCTGTCTCTCCAGGCTCCGCTCTTTGTTGTTTTCGTCCGTACTTTGTTCCTTCGTTTAACTATTGTGTGATTTCCTTTCGTCTTTTCTTTCTTTATTTCTTTCCTTATTGCTTCTTTGTTAATTTTTTCTTTCTCTCTGTTTTTCTTTTCTACCCTTTCTTCTTCTTTTTTATTTTTCCCTCTTTTTGACTTATTTCTTTACCTACCTTAGGCTGATTCTACAACTCTCCCTCATTCCTTCCTCTCTTTCTTTTTTTCTTTCTAATTCATTTTTTCCTTTTCCTCTCCGTTTCTCCTCTACTTGTTGACGACACAAATGCCACAAATGGGAAGCTAAAAGTTCGCTTTCTACGAAATTAGTTTGAATCCAGTGATTAAGGCGATTCAACAGACAAGCAGATTTGTTGCGTGTTGACTCTTCAATTTCTTTCATTAGACATTCGCTGGACTTCCATGCAGAGTAAATTGGGATTCAATAAAGTCGTAAAGAAAATCAATTAATGTCACAGGAGTCCCAAGACATAATTGCTGTGATCAAACTCAGTTAACCCAGCGTGAACCTTTGAACTTCTGCTGGACGTGGTCAATTGTTGACATTTAAGGAAACAATTTGAGCAACTTTCTTGAACAAACAGGCAAAAGTGAAGAAATCTTTCACTTTCATACCCAATTGATAGAAGTTCACGCCAGAATTGAATTGAATTACTGAATTATTTATCTATTTCAGAATTCTAGTCCATAAAACACAAATACGTAAATAAGTACATACATGGATAAAAACACAACTAAAAACTATTTTTAAAACTTATTTATAGTATAACACATGGGTATTACGCATTTATAAATAAAAGCAGTTCTCTATTTACTAAAAATATAAGAATTCATACTGATATCAGAATTTAAAATACATTTTATTAAAATATTACGAGAGTGATGTAATCGGTTTTTAAAAGAACAAACAGCGTTTCATGTTACGATAGTGGTGCATTTACAAGTTGACACACGTTTGACTAGTGCTGGAATCCTAGGGCAGTGAAAATAGCTTTCTTACACACGTGATCTACCGTATTTTCCCGTGTATAAGAGACCCTTTTTTGCTCAGAATTTTCACTTTAAAAATAGGGGGTCTCTTATACATGGGAGTAAGTCTTTTCAATAAGATGCATAAATTGTGACACTAATGATTTTAAAGAAATAAGTGCTCTACAACTGTTTTGCGTGTCGCGTTCGACTATGAAGCGGTTGTAAGCAATACAAGCATCGTGACACAGGCATTATCTCCTCGTTTTCTCTTTTCCTGTTACAGGTTTGCAGGTACGCACTTTAATATATAACAGTACTCTTTTTCTACAACACATTAACTGGTTTTATTTTGTTTTCAGTACCGCACTGAGTTGAAAAAAGTTGTACTCTACCCTCTAAAAATGTCCGTCTGAAAAAACTTTTTTCCAGAATTTTTGCCTAAAAATTGAAGGGGTCTCTTATACACAAGGGTCTCTTATACACGGGAAAATACGGTAGGTAATTTTCAGTTCTTTAATAATATAGGTATTGTAATTTCTCCACAATCGTATACCATTGTTGCGATCAAAATTTTACAAAAATTTTTGTTGTTCGTATTACTAACAACCCCCAACAGCAAGACCAGAAATCTTCGTTTTTTTAACCAGAGTCATTTAACCCACCACGCCATTACCATAGACACATATTTCAGTACCCTTTGCATAATTTTTATTGGTTGATTTTGAACGTCATGTTGATGAAAAATTTCTGATAATACTCTTTCTCATCATTTCACTCCATAAAAACGCAAATTTTTTATCACGCGAGAAAGTTCGAGAAAGCGCACTCTTAATCACGTGACCAAAATTTGAAGAGCTGAAATTGGAACAAGAGACTTGACAGATTTTAAAAACTCCTCCAAGATCGTGTAAGACAAAAGAACAAACCAGGGCGTGTTTAGTAAAGTTAATGTTAAAACACTCAATTTAGGACAATCTATCCATCTTCTTTGCCGCTTCTTAATGTACAAGAAAATCCTTCACTTAAATCTAGCTTAAAAAATTCGTCTGAAATTTTATACCGCTTACACACCTTTTTGCATACGCATAAAATTACTATAAAGTAATATAATTTTTTAAGGCGATTTTCTGAAATCTACTTCAGGTACCCTCAACTTGTCCTTTAACGCACTTTTTGCAAGAAAAGTGAGATTAGGAACCCGGGAGGTTTTTCGCATTGTCTACAAGGCCTTTGAGGGTCGAACCGAGTCTTGTCTGAAATACACATTTGTAAGACACAGATCAACCGAATGGACCGTGTGGATTAATATGGATCAATATGTGGATTGTATACAGTTCCTAGTCCACGTGAATATGTATAAACTCTGACAGTTATCTGGTCTGATCCAGTGTGAATGGAGAAATCTAGTACTGAACAGGCCCTGCCAGTGTGAATCATGCATTAATCACATAACTGACGAGGCCAAACTCACCTAAGGACACTCTTCCTGCTGATGCATCTTTATCAAGCCAGAATGAGATGAAAGACATCACAACAATGAGTGAACAGGGCACGTACATCTCTAACAGGTAGAAACCAATATGGCGTTTCAGGTAAAAATTGACGATTAACTTTGACGACTGAAACCTTGCACCTGAAAAAATGTAAACGTGTTTAAGCGAGCCGAGGTTACGTTTATTAATTAGAACATAATAATTATATGTGAATAGAAAGAGACGTAAGACAAGGCAAGGTAGTAGACAAGTTACAAGTCAAGTAACACAAGACAAGAAAAAAGTACTATGAGGTAAGATAAGGTAAGAAAAAGTAAGGCAAGGTATGGTATGGTATGGTAAAGTAAGGCAAGGCAAGGAAAAGGTATGTTAATGTAAGGTAAGATAAGAAGAAGCTAAAGTAAGGCAAGGCCAGGCATGATAAGACACAAGGTATGGACTGCTCCTTGATAACTAAAACTTTTGCTGTAAACTATATTGGAGAAAATAAATGATCTATGCCTATGCCTATGTAAGGTAAGGCAAGGCAAAGCAAGGAAAAGGCAATGTAAGGTGAGGGGAAGTAAGGTAAGGTACGGTACGGTAAAGTAAGGTAAGGTAAGGTAAGGTAGGGTAGGGTAAGGTAAGGTAAGGTAGGGTAGGGTAGGGTAGGGTAGGGTAGGGTAGGGTAGGGTAGGGTAGGGTAGGGTAGGGTAGGGTAGGGTAGGGTAGGGTAGGGTAGGGTAGGGTAAGCTAAGCTAAGCTAAGCTCAGGCCAGGCCAGGGCAGAGCAGGGCAGGGCAGGGCAGGGCAGGCCAGGCCAGGCCAGGCCAGGCCAGGCCAGGCCAGGCCAGGACAGGACAGGACAGGACAGGACAGGACAGGGCAAGGCAGGACAGGACAGAGTAGGACAGAGTAGGACAGAGCAGAGCAGAGCAGAACAGAGCAAAGCAGAATAGTACAGGACAGGATACACTGAGAAATGACAGGACATGCCCCGAGATGGGATGGGATAAGGCATGAAAAGATAGGACAGAACTCCTAGACGACTCGAGCGTTTGGTGTCACCATAAGACAAAGATTGAATACGTCTTGAATACAGGGATGCTGATTCTTTATTTAACTTCAATAGTCTTTTAGCAGAACAATTAATCTGTGAAGAATACATACATTGGCAAAATGAGCTATAACTTAAGTACATTATTGTAAGTCTGTTACATAACGTACTTCATTAAATTCAATAGTACTTCAGTACATGTATACGTACAGAAAAGTTAAAAAGTAGACAAGATATGTCCAACCATCATTGCTTATTATCGTTCGTGTCCAGAGCATGCGTTCATTGATAAAGTTGTCAAAATTGCTGAGGTCAGACTTATTGTTGGAGTTTAATAGCCAAATTATGGAAAATATTGAACTATTTAACAACATAAAATGCATAAATCAAACACAAAACACGGAAGAAATCTTACTGAAAATGCGCATTCTATTGTAGAAACTAAACGACAGGTTATCAATAAGAAATCGATAATCAATGCCGCGCTATGCCAGACTTTAATAACTTATAAGCGAAGCGCGAACATAGCGGCATTTTTCAAAGAAGCATAAAAATGGGCTGCCTCTGACAGCGTCCATCCATTCTCGCTCCTCCTGGAGTCTCTTTTTAATTAAAAACATTTTCTGCCGCTTGCAAAACATCCCTCTTTTCAGACAGCATGAAGATAGACTAGCAGCTTGATGGCTGGTTTCATTTGCAAGCAGTTCATTACTGAAAGCTGGGCAATTTGCTACGCTGAGTGTAAATTATAGCACAACTAAATGTCCATGGCATATACAACTGCTCTAGCCTAGCTGTCTGTAGTCCATTGAGCTGTCTGTATTCAGAAAACGTCTGTAACTTCTAAAAGAAATTTCTAAACCAGTACACGTTTACGTTTGAAATTATTCTTAGTTTCAGCCAACCTGAAGTAAGGTATAGTTTTTCAATTTCAAGTATGTTTCACACATCACAATATTGCTGATTTACTTGAAAGCAATAAGTATAATAGCCTATACGATGAATTAACGATGTCCGTTTTTCTTCTAAGCATGTCTGTATCTGTCTGCCTGTCTGTCCGTCTGTCTGTCTATCTATCCGTGTGTCTGTCTGTTTGTTTGTCTGTGTGTATGTATGGGTCTGTCTGACTGGCTGGCTGGCTGGTTAGCTGGCTGCCTGTTTGTCCGTCTGTCCAACCGTCTGACAGCTTGACTCCCGTTCCATATTTTGAAAAGCAGAAGCAGAAATACAAAAATAAATCCGGCCACAAATCTAAAGGTAAATCTATAATCAGCTTGTGGAATGACCTACCCATTGAAACAAAAAAAGCAATAGCATTTCTACTTTTAAAACTTTATTGAAAAAAGTTACGTATAGTAATAACAGACCGGTCAACAAAGAAAACAAAGTAAATAACAAAACAGACTTCATTATGCCATCCAGGTAACTGACATTAAACTTTCATTTTTCTTGAATCATAATTAGTTCTAATTGGTTCTTAAAACGTTATGTAAATATGTATATTGCATTATAATTAGCGAGATGTTTGTGTATGTTGTAGGTTTTAATTGGTTTTAATTGGTGATTATGTGTATTGGTTTTTGTGTTGAGAAGTATGTTTTTATGTGTTTATGTCGTTTGAATTTGTATTATATAATTGTATGTATTGTTTGATGTTTGAAGTCGTTTGTAATACGTGGCTTAGTTTTCTATTGAAATGTTTGTATTTGATGTCGCTTCTATTGGCATTTGTATTTAACACTACTGCAAACAGCAGTTTTTTAACTGGTTATACATAATTATTTTACTTGTATACATGGTACTTGTGTATGTAATACAAACACATATGTATATGTATACGTGCATTATATATGTATATACATAATGGACAAAACGGTTTGATCTAACCTTAAGAATTGCTTTCAGCACCTAAGCTGCTAGTATAATAATCTCATTAAGAAAATGGCTCTTACCAGAATTCATGCCTAAACTCTTGCTGGGTTCTGTGGTATTTTGGCAAGATATGTAACTGAGGTCATACTGAGACATCAGAAGACCTTTGGCTTTTACCACTGAGGCGTTGTTGCCTTTACTCCACACGTAAACCACGTCTTCGGTTGTGTAAGCGTCTACAACAACACAAATAAAAAGGGTTAGTGGAGATGACCGGAAGCTTTTAACAGATGAAAATGACAAAAATTGTGTCGTATAACAGGTAATTAACGGTACATTACAAACGTTTGAGTATTCGTTTAGTCATTCCGTCAATCCGACCGCTGTCTGTCAGTTCAATTCAGTTTTTCCTTATTTTAGTATAAAGTTATACATACGGAACGGTGTAATTAAGACACATGAAATTTGCAAGCTATTTGCAGAAAAACAAGTTACAATGAAGGCTGTTCGTCTACGATCTGGGCCCAGATTCATGTACGCGTCGTAACTTAATGTGCTTAAGTGCATTGTCTTACAACACTTCTAAGACAGTGTCGTAAATAGTATTCATATAACTGTCTTAGGGTGCACTTGAGTCACCCTAACATCTCGTTTGTTTTCGTAACTTTGTTGTTTTTTATTCATACAATTGTTTGCCTCTTCATTAGCTTTTCCGGACTGATTGGCTCGTTCAATTTAATTTGTGACTTACGCTCCAAAGATCGCAAGAACGAAACTCGAGGTACCTGTTTTAAGTTTGTTTCTTCCTTTAAGAAAGGTGGTATTGTTTTTTCATACTTTAGTTATTAATTTTTTATTTCTTCATTTGTTCGCACGTTCACGGTCCGTCTGTCCATTTGTCTGTGCCCCTTTCGCTCTTGATTTCGTTTGTTTAACGCAAAAAAACAAGCAAGTACTTACAACTGCCAAACTCAAAAGGACATATTTGTGTATCCAAAGGAAACTTGGCCAGAATCATCGGACACGCCGCCTCAACTGTGATCCTGAAAGAAGCCATTTTGATTGACAAACAATACAGCAACGTCCGTTCATAAATGTTTAATTTAAACTAGAAAACAACGAGAAAACACGTAAAATCAGCAAAATCGCCGAGTTTTTTAAAACTGCAAATTGCCTAACGCGCATTTTCACCGTAAAAGAATCGTAAAACTGTAAAAATATTGTAATTGTCTGTATGGAAAAATAGTTTCCGTTGCGCCACACAGGTCTTGAACGCTTGTTGGTCTCTAATTAGCGAATGGCGAAGTACGTGCAACAGCGAAGAACTAGTGGCGCGAACGTGAAATTGTTTGTGTGGTAGTATAATTTTTTCATGTAAGTCACTTTTGAAAAAATTGTGCGTTTTCTTTCAATATTTTAAAGAGTAGATTGTGTTGACCTACAGTGTAAGATTAGGCCCGGTTTCGCTTTAAAAAACAGTACGTTCGTTTGAATACTTTATAGATTACATTGTTTTGAACTAAGTTTAGTTTGAGTTTAAGGGTACGACTCCATGTGCGTGATGCGTGTACAGCAGCTTGTATTTAAACACCTGAAAGTCTTTGCGTGTGTACGTAATGCGTGATGCGTGATACGTATTCAAACAAATGCGATGGTTGTCGACTGAATGCGCATCATCCATTACCTATTACGAATCGCGCATTACGCGCACATGGCGTAATGCGTGATTAAGTCGTAGCTTAAGATTGGGTCCTGTTTTTTTTTACGTTTGTCAAACCCACCTCATTGAGTATTGTATGGAACCATTGGGCGAGATCCGGAGAAATTTGTTCGGCGTGGTGATGGCGTGAATTGTTGACTTTCTCCCGTTTAAAAAGTACGTGTCCGGTTTCCAGATCTTATGCAGGATTTTTATGCTAACCGAAAGTGTCTCGTTGAACTTGTTAGAAAAGTCCAACCTCTTGTCCAGCCAAGCCTGTCTGAAGTAACAGTCAAACTGGTAGATCTGAAAATAAACAATAAGAAGCTGTTGACACTCAAGACTTCGGGGCCAATTTTAGAATTTCGGGACAATTTTAAAAAAACAAGTAGCGACGACAAAAAACTTTACTGACTCCTTCAGGACCGTAATTGTTTGCTGCAGTTTACGTGGGTTCATGAATAACTGCTCTCGCTAAGGAACGCTTACATCATATTTGATAATTTTTGTAGGATGCTCACAATGGATTTTCATGCAAAATTATATATGAAATGCATTTGCTTACTTTAGATAAATTAAAAATCGATTTCTGACGAATTAATTGAACAAAGCTTTCAGTAACTGCAGTGTTTCCACTGCAACAATGTACAGTATCACTTGTGTGAAGTTGGCTAATGCAGAAAATTTCAACTATCCAGACACAACACTTTCATACATTTTGGCCTCAAGTCTATTCTAGTTTTAAGGAGAAATTCATGTTGGAAAGTGAATCGACCTTAATTTGTCCTTGGCTGATCGGTTGCTTTTTTGGAACTCAGTATAACAGTATAATTCTCTAGGGTTGCAGTGAGCAGGCGACCAAAAAAATAGTGTACGATCACGCAAGTGTATACTAGAATACTAAGCTACTCAATAGGCTAAGTTAGAGTGCCCGAAAAGGGCGTATTTTTCTTAATTTTATCCAGTTAAATAACTTAATGTGTTTAAACAAATAGCATAATTGGATAGTCGAGATTCTACTGAATAGAACAGTACCTAATTTGTGATCATTTAGTTATGTCTGTACTCATACAGTAGCAGAAAATTCATAGGCCTTATAAGACCTATTTTGAGTAGTGCGGTCTTGGAGGAGATTGGGACTGTGAAAACAGTATAACATCAACGTTGGAGTGCATACCCCATGCTCCAGCACATGTGTTGCATTGGGACACCTCAAAAATGTCACTTTATAGCCGAGGTTTATTTTGTTTTTCATTGTTTATGTTTCTCTGATAGTCCTAGTTTTATATTCCGATATAAAACGATTGTATTCAAGGCACCCGCAGCTATCACCAAGACAGAATTTTGACCAACAACGATATTAATTCAGAAATCTAAACTCCACTTAAAAATTACCAACAGAATTGTTGTTGAGGGCTGAAATCTAAACAGAAAGTGCAGAGAAACCATTAAAGGCAACTGTCGGCAATTTTGGGGGTTTTCAGTTATTTTTGATTTTAATATTAGAGAAAAAAGGCGGGAAAACTAGATTGTTGCATAATTTGCCCCAAGTTCAAATTTTATCTCAAAGTTTCCGACCCAAATCTGATTTCCTGAAGTTGTTTGTGTTGAAGCATCTTTCTACTTTGATGTATTGTTACCTAGATAGAAACAGATGAATAAAATATGCGAAAGTGCACTTACTCATAGTTTGAGAATGAACTATAATAATGTAGATTTCTCAAATTTACAGTCATTTTTTTAAATCTGAAGCAAATTTGGTGTGTGAATTTGTAACAAAGGCGTTAAGTAGTATCTAAATTATACTATAATAAATATATCATATTATAATGCTGTAATAATTTATAAAACTGAATGTAACATCCAGTTGTAATGGTACATAAGTGAAATTTTGTGGAAAATAATTTGAACACTTCGAATGTTGTTTTTATGGACTGATTCTGCTGTGACCATCTCCTTGATTCTATGTTTATATCGCTATGTATTAGCTACATATCAGTTCCTATAACTACGTATTAGCTCCCCCTCACAATAGAAACCGTTAGTCAACATAAACCTAACGAAATCCCAGCCAATGAAACCTAGTGTACACAATGCGACCTAACCAAACAAGATCTAGAAGACAAAACACATATGATTTTACACTGTAGTAGATATGAACAGCTAAGAAACACCCTTATACAGAAATTAGCTCTTTATATCCAAACTTTACTTGCTTATCAGATGATGTCAAACTAAAATTATTGTTAAGATCAAACGATTCTGTAATTCTTCAAATTGCTTGTAATTTTGTTTTAAGACGTTTCAGTTCCGGATGTAATTATTATAAATTTATATATATATATATATATATAGTTCGTTTTTTAAATTTGTAATCGTTTATGTAAATTAAATACTATATGTGTAAATAACTTAATTTTGTTGAATATTACTGTTATACCATTGGGTCTATACATCAAAGTTTGATGTTTTGTCTATGGTTTGAATTATTGAATTCATCTTGTATTCATTCTGCCGTTACTAACCTAGTGCATGTTTTATAACTTTATATGTGTATGTATTTATATATTTGTAAACAGTATATGTATTGTGTGAATTGTAATTGCAATTACCCAATAGATACGTTAAATATGTTAAATATATATCAGTCAATAAAAAAATTATCTATCTATCTTTGTGTATTAGAAGCTCTGACCATCTAGATCTCTCAGTTCGCATGGTTTATAAACTACTCTTATCTCTCACTGACTACTTCATTCGTTTCGGCACTTCCTTTTCATATTTTCATAGTGGAAACCTTTCCTACATTATAATTCCCATGATTATTACCCTTCAGACTGTTTTATTAGCCAATTTATTATTATTAGGACTTTGACAATGTCACGTGGAGACGATTTATAAATTCAGCTCCGTAAGTTAATTGTACGCATATCGCCCGAGTCGCAATTTCCGCGCCATTTACAGTTTGTTTTATAAGACCAACACACCATAAAACATACATTAGTCTTCATGAATTTTACTTTTCCGCTTTCATATTCGCTGTAATTTCTGCAACAGTTGACGCTCATAAATTAAGATTCATATGTTTCACCCTCAAACGCATGGTCACTTGAGATAACGCCTCCTAATAAATAATAATAGATCTAGTTTGCGGTGTGATACAAGGAGGGATTAACTGACATTTTTGTGTGAATCGGTGCCTGGAATGTCAGGGCTCTGACGCAGCATTGTCACGTGCCACACCAATTCCTATGGTAATACTCTGTTAAGCTTGTTAAACTGCTTGCCGAATAGTTTATAATTTTCTTTTCTTTTGCTTTGTGTTCTTTTCCGCATTTTCCCTACATTTCTTTTATCGTTGCGTGTTTACGATGATATACACCATATACTATAATCATATGCTACCATCACCACCACCACCGTCACCGCCACCTCCACC
>JAQGDQ010000545.1:41503-101503 GCA_030141605.1 Tubiluchus corallicola | reverse complement strand
ATAAATGCAAAAGTGAACAGCATAAGCATGTATTGAGCTGCCGCGAGTGTCATAGATGATGATGATGATAAATCCTTATTTGTGCCATATATATATATATATACATACATATATATGTTATATATTTGCAGAACGATAATTCTGCAGTGTAACATGATATAAGAGTATATATACAGCACGGTCAATTATAATCATGTCTTAATACATGTACCACAGACATGCTTATAAGACATTTTAGGAATTATTTATAATTAAGGTCCATAATCACTGGGATTACTTAGATTACACTATTAGGGAAGTATTAAAAATGAAAAAACTTTTCTACATACACGCTTTATTTACAAATATATAAGAACAAGGACTTTTGCTAAAATGTACGATAAAACCAGGATAAATTTTGCTTGAGTTATACGTATATAAATATATATATACATATTTGTGCGTGAGCTAAAATTTATATTGTGTTACGCATTTAACCCTTTCACATCCCTCTACAAACTGATAAGATAAAATAAGTCTTGGAGATACAACAATGTCTGATATATCTGGTATAACAACTGAATTGAATTGAATTGAATTAAAATTTATTTTCTCCATCTACAAAATGTACAATAACCACATCCAGTCTGCAAGGGTGCAATAGTGGAATATTTTACAAGTAAGTAAAGCCTAATTGCTAGTAACAAGTGAAAAAGAGAGAGGATAGCGAGCCGACCAAAAGGTCATCAAGTCAGCCATCTTTTAATGGGTTAAATGATCACAGGTAGGACTAGTGAGCGATGAGATACAGACAATTAATTAATTTAACCAGCTTGATTTCCTAAATTGAATAATTGAAATAAATAAATTAAATAAACAACAATAATAATTTTTGGATCAAGAAGAAACGATCCATGATGCTCGATCACGTTGTTGTTGTTGTTGTTGTTGTTATTGTTGTTGTTGTTGTTGTTGTTACATTTGTTTCTGAAAGCAATCATAGGCTACAATTTTCATCATGGGAGGCTGAAATTTCTGTTCGAAGTTACTACGGGTCATTACTTTTTTCATTTTCATTTTCTCAATACAGATCTCTCTGCGGTTTTCTTTCTGATATACAAATGCATTCTATGATAATGTGTAACATGTGTTTATGACGAGCTTAATGGTAGCGTGCTCGCTTCCCTCTCGGAAGGTTTCGGGTTCAACTACCGACTGAGGTATACTAAAGACCGCTGGTTCTTCGACCAAGCGCGTAGGTTTACCAAGTAACATGCGGGTAATAATAATCGGGACCACCCTGGATATGAGATACTTAAGGTGTTATCCGTGGACAATTTATTTATTTATTTAATTTTTATTTATTGACCTTTATACGTATATTAAAATTGTATGAAAGAAAGAATCAGCAGGCGCAAGCGCACTTATGCTAATCCTATAAAACATAAAATGATGCAGAAAAATAAAATCAATAAAAGCAATACCTTAAAATTTAATATATCTCATTAAAAGGCTACTAGTAACATATAAGTAAATATGAATTATGCACTATATACAACACGTTTTATACAATAATATGGCTTGGAGAGAACCAATTACGCCATTGACAATCTCACATGTTTCGGATAAAGTTACAATAAGGCAGTAAATTAACATTAACTAACCGATTGCTAAAAACTGACAAACTGGTAGCATCAGATACATGAGAATCCAAGCATTCCAAACGTTTACAATTCTGTTAGCAAATGAAAATTTTGAGACGCTTAATCTCGGAAAAGACGTAAACAGTTTAAAGTTACGACCACGTATGGTTGGTTGTAGAATACTGGAAAAAAAATCATCAAAATTTAAACCCACTATGTCCTAAACGAAATTACTGTTATTTGCATTATATTTTTTATGCAAATCGGACATCGTGACAACAGCAAATGCTTCCTATGATTTTCTTACCGAAATTATTAACTTATGAGAAATGAGCAAGTAGGATATGAATACATTAGTTCCCCAAGCATTGACGGAGAAAACGCCTTTTATAACTTGAGTTACCAGTACTTTCTATAAGGCCCGCTAGAGCGAAAGCTACTGAATAAATATTATAATGTTTGAGACTATAAAGGGCATTACATTTTTCTCTGTTAATGATGACAAGTCTCATGAGAGCTCTCTCGTATTTCCTGTCGCCAACCATTGTTTTGAAGAAGGAACTTTTTCAAGCTTGTTTTGCGTCTAGACGCGACGTTATACAAAACGTGACAAATTACTTGTAAGCTTGTTAAGAACTCTCATATACCATCTAAGATGTCATTCGTTACTAGCAATGAAATGTGAAGAAGACTATGTCCACGGAATGTTACCAAGGTTGTCTTAAATGCCACATCTCAATCGCAGCAGAATGCATACAGAATATTTTTATGTGAATTTACTTTGAATTTATTTATTTATTTGGAAATACAAGCATACCCTATATAGAAACAGTGAGAAAAATATACAGTTAATATTAATGATTTGATATTACAGCATGCATATAATATAACTAAAGGCAAGAGCCAGGAATAAAAACTTGCGCCATAGTATAGATGCTTGCGCCATAGTAAGCTCGTCCAAGTAATTATTGGAAAAAAAGAACAAAAACCGAGGGTTTAGGCAGTACTACTTCGGGACTGCACCATTCAAAATAGGTATTATAAGATCTATGACTTTTGTATGAGCACCTACATAACTAAATGATTACAAATTAGGTGCTGTTCTGTTCAGGAGAATCTCAGTTATCCAATCATTCTATTTGATTAAAGATTTGCGTGGTGATTTAATTGGATAAAATTATTAAAAGCACGCCCTCTTCAGGCACTCCAACTTTCCCTATTGAGTAGCTTACTCTGGTGTGCACTTGCGTGATCGTACACACTATTTTATTGATCGCTCCTGCTTGCTGCAGCCCAAGGCAAGTTCCAGGAAAAACCAACTGGTCAGCCTAAGAGAAATTAAGATCGTTTCACCTTTTAACAGGAATTCCTCCTTAAAAATAGAGAAGACTTGAGGCCAAAGTGTATCAGAGTAGAAACCTACAAAAATGATTAAATACAGCATAATCGCTGCTCAGTGAAAGCAGTTTTCCAATGAACCAATGCAAAATGCAGCAAACACTGATTCTCCCGGAGCAGCTAAAAGGAAAAAGTTGCGCAAAATAAGGATAGAAGTGCTGATAAATGAATGCTAGACACACTAGTTACCCTCTGATTCCGACCAAGCTTGATCACACGTCATCGCATATTTTTACTTTGTGAAATACTTACGTTTCTGGTTTCTGACACTGGCCCCAGGCTTCTTACATTCATCTCTGCTTTGATAATCAATGGAGGGCCTACAAAACCAAATAGAAAATGTTAAAAATTGTGTCATTACATTTATTTTCAGGCTAACAGAAACGACTCAATGGAGCATGTCGTTTCTCCTATAAATGTGAAAATATTTTGTATTAGTTTCTGTAAATCCGGGTGAATTTCTCTAAGAGTATTGTTAACTTGATCGTTGCAGTAAGCATCATTTATTTCGATGTAACTTTCTTTGGATGCATCATTCACTTCGACGTGAATTTCTCTGGATGTATCATTTACTTCGACGTGAATTTCTCTGGATGTATCATTTACTTCGACGTGAATTTCTCTGGATGTATCATTTACTTCGACGTGAATTTCTCTGGATGTATCATTTACTTCGACGCGAATGTCTCTGGATGTATCATTTACTTCGACGCGAATGTCTCTGGATGTATCATTTACTTCGACGTGAATTTCTCTGGATGTATCATTTACTTCGACGTGAATTTCTCTGGATGTATCATTTACTTCGATGTGAATCTCTCTTTTTGTATCATTTACTTCGATGTGAATTTCTCTGGATGTATCATTTACTTCGATGTGAATCTCTCTTTTTGTATCATTTACTTCGATGTGAATCTCTCTTTTTGTATCACTTACTTCGATGTGAATTTCTCCGGCGCAAAAATATTAGCGCCAAACTAGCCTAATGAATATTTTGGCTTTCTAAGGCAGCATAACGCTAATGTGTTTTAACACCCGGTCTGAATAGGGCAAGCCTGTTCTGAAGTGGCTTTGCCATGATCGTTGTTAATTAGGTGTTACATATTTCCGCACAATAGCGTACGATAGGGCTTGCAAGCGGTTTTACGTAAAACGGTTAAAACCCACATAATAGTTCGAGTTAAAGTTATTATCAAAAGCTCTTTATATGCTGTTAGGCAAGGCGGCGTTTCTTTGTGCATAGCTGAGTAACGAAAAGTCCTAGGATGAGCTCTCTTCTTAATCAGACTTCAGAAGCTGTTGTCTTTATCAACTGCCCTAAGCGCCCGGAAAACACTCAGCTCAGAGGACAGTAAGCTTGACAAATTACACGTTTTCATCTTTTGTTTTCGCTGGAGTATTCCATAATTATGTGAGCTGTGCCTCGCGTTGCACTGCCTTTCCATGTCCATTAAGTTTTATTAGTCGAATAATTAGTCGGCCATGATGCGGAGAGACAAAATCGTGTAGTCTTTATTTATTGCCCTTTTAACGTCGTGCAGAACGCAAAACTTAATTGCTTTTAAATTAGCAAACATTAAAGCATTAATCTCAGCATTGCCCTAATAAAGGTCATCTACATTTGCCTTTTTAGTATATATATATATAATGTATGTATGTATATGATGTTATAGATATAAACACTATAGAAATATTTGTTTGGTAGTCGCGGTGGTCTTCAAATGTTTGAATTTTTGTTGCCGAAGTTGCCGAAAATCCTGATGTAGTAGACGATTTAAATGAATACCCAGATATATGCTTAAGAGCATAGTTTTGCAAAAGATTTAATTTAATAAATTGTTCTCTTTTTGTATTATGAAACATTCGTGAAATATTTTTTACAGCTTTAGCAGCGCAGCCATTTTAGGTCCTACATGTATCCGAATACATAAAACACACTGCAAGTTTTTTCTGCATTATAAAATGATTCTTACATGAGTATTTAATTTGAAATAAACAAGAGCAAACAATCACTGTCCGCCCAGTTCAATAGCGAAAAACGCCATCCAGCTCTGGAATTCACTGCCAGTTGAAATCAAACGTATTAAATCATTAACCGCATTCAAAACAAAAACAAAAGCACTAATGATGTCAAGATTTGAATGCGCAACTTACACAATTTACACACTAATGCAGAATTCATTTACTCCAGGCCACGTTAAATGACTTAATTTTACTGATAGTCAGTTTGTAAATATGTAAAATATGTAAAGTTTAAGTTTAACGTTATTTTTTATTTTTTACACCTGTAATTTGGACTTTAAACTGACGCATTTGCCTCCAACAGTGTATGTTTTTAACTATCACTGACTAAGTATCTTAATATTTTGTTATGATTCTCAATATATTATGGTAAATAGAGATATTACTATACTATCTCATAAAGTACTCATAAATTAGCAATTGAAATCATTAAATATCATAAGCCAAAAAATATCTGTAGAACAACGAGTATGAAAAATTGTTTTGTGAACAAAGTAGAGGATGAATTGCATGTAATTACTGAATGTCCACGCTCATGTAAGAAAGGAATGTTTTTGTATTCTTTCTGATTTCTGTCCTAACTTTCATTATATGTCTCCTAATGAACGGTTCGTGTTCTTAAATGCGTCACAAGATGTAGAAGTTATTAAAATTAAAGCTAGATCCGTCCACAAAATATTTGAAGATAGAACAGACTGAGATAACTCAGTACAAGCCTGAATGACTGACATACATACATGTAATACAAAGTTAATGATATGTATGTATGTTGCTCTGTTGTATGCGTTTTTTGTGCCTGAACCCATTTTACCACATTCATGTGATTCCTTTATTCCGCAGTATAATGTTTCTTGAGTCTAGTTTTTTCTTTGTTTCTTGTAATTTGATTTACTCAATTGTTCAATGAATATGGTTAATACTATATTATTTTAAAACTCCGCCAAATATTATACAATAATAACTTGAGTAAGCGTCCAATCGACACACTCGAGGGATGGGGAGTGTATACTCTACGTGTCGCTGTATACACGAACTTTGGCTTCTGGCAAGGCATAGCTTAAAGAAAAGGACAAGTTACTACGTGTTGGGCTTATTTTACTGCTATCATTTAAAGCTAGAAAAATATGACAAATAAAATAAAACTGTCTATAATGCGCAAAGTTAATTTATACTACATCCGAATAGAAATGTTTAGGTGCGGAGGTAGCCGCCATTCACTTGAAATATGGTGACATAACTGGTGGATTTCGTGACTTTTCGTAAGCACATCATGGCTTTCCTCATGCGCTGCTTAAAATAATTCAAAACTTCTGCTCCCTGCCTAATATTCATCCAAAAATATCATAAAATTATCTATCTACTTTTTTCTGTAAAAAACTATTGTACATTTGACGGAAAGTAACAGTGCGCTGCTTTTCTTCAGCTGACGTCATTGGTGGAAGAATCGGCGTTCAAAATGGACGCGCCCAAACGCGAAATGATCGAGACTTTTTACTTACTAAATCTTTCTGATATTTTTCACGAACATTGAAAAACGCCAAGCATCTCAGAAGCGCTTGACCTTTCCTTTAATATTATTCAAGACTACGAAGTGTCCTGATACCTAATTTCTTTGACATCCTGTTTCTTGAAATACTGATAATTGCGGTTGAAGGCGGGGTTTTATTTCTCTTTTGCTGCTTCCCTAAAGGGCTGTCTCTTGATTTCTGCGAGCACACATCATTCTCCATTAACTGGGAATCGCCTGCAATATTTTGACATTTTGATGTTGTTCGATGGTGTCCGCTGATGGCTAGACTACAAAGAAATACATTCGCCTACAATGAATGCGTAACGCTTATTGCTGGTATTTTATAAAATGCAATTGGCCAAGATGTTTATGCATTTAAACAACTTTAGGTCACTAAGTGTCTTGATTTTGCTTTAGTATCTAGGCGAGCAGGCCTGTGCATTCGGACAGAATCAGTGAAGTTTTGAAAGAAAATTTAATTAACTTTTCCAGAAAGAAGTAATTTATGCGGTTTCTAACTATTAGTATATCTATCCTAGACAGTAATCACTAACTGCTCTAATTACTCAATCATTTTAGCAGATTAGCAGATTTATTCGCCATGCTGGGTCTGGCTGTTTACCTAGCGATAGAGAGAAGTTGTATTGACATGTGAACGTAGCAGTGTTACAACGTTTCGTGAATCAGAGAGGTAAAAACAAAATCCAAATAGTAAAGTGAAACCAGGATCTTTCTTTTGGTCAGTTAGTGAATTTAAGAACACAAATAACTTCTAAAACCAAAATGTAATTTGGTTTGAATGGATTGATTAGAATGGACTGTTACCAGTCAATAAATTTACTACTACTACTACTACTACTACTACTACTACTACTACTACTACTACTACTACTACTACTACTACTACTACTACTACTACTACTACTACTACTACTACTGCTACTACTATTACTACTACTACTACTACTACTACTACTAATTTAACGACGTTTGCTAAACACTATTCTTACAATAAGCTAAAAAAATATTCGTCATGAAATTTTCTATCACTTCCATGCTGTCTTATTGCATACAGGGCTCGTATTAACAGTAACACTATAACTTCACTAACTAAACAAAAGCTTAAATTACTTTACGTTGTCAACAAGATCAATAATATATTTTAGTGAGCCGGTGCTGCCACTGGGATGGTAATACAGTAACGCTTTGCCAGTTGGCACAAACATTTTAAATTATTAAAGGAAAAGAAAAGAAAAAAAAAGTATATCCCAACAGAACTTTCCACATAAAGTTATATTAACTAGCATTGCACTTACCTTTTCAAAGAATAATGTAATTGGAAAATAAAATTCTTAATAACTTGAAAATTTCGCACCGCCTGGTAAAACGTCACTGACTCACTATCCCAGTGTGCACCACTAACTCACCAAAAAAAAAACACATTATTGACCTTATTAACAATATAAAGTAATTTATACTTTTGCTTAGTTAGCGAAGGATATGCAGCGAATGCTCTGATTATTTTTTTAAGTTTTACGCAATGTTATCTAAATATGTATCAGACGACTTCCGGCTGCGCCTAAAAGAGTTTAAATTTACACTTAATTTAAAGTTTTATACAGTGTTGTTGCAAATGCAAGCTCTGTGCGCAATAAGACAGCATGCATGTGACACAAAATTTCAAGTCGAATTTTAAGCTTTGTTTATGAAAAGTGTTTTCTTGTGCTTAAGGATTTTCTTTTTCAGTAACACAAATCTTTCAAGACAGGCAAACATACTGCAAAGTAACATGACTTTGTGTCTAAAGTTTTTTGAGACATACTTAAAAATCCCTTTTCTTCCGGTTTTCTTTCGTATACAGAGTTATATAATCTGTGAAAGGCATGTAGGGCTTCACCACTGTCTTCATCACAGTTAATTTAGTTGAATCAGATATGGTATTAATAGCCAAGCAAAACGAACATTGACTGATATTACTTTTCGTTATTTCCCAGTAGAGATACGTGACAGCCATATTACAAATTATACGACTTTTCAATTTTTAAATAACGACAATGCAGGGTAGAAACACCGCCTGTAGGAATGAATATTTGCTTACTGTGCATCTAACCCAAAATAGTATCTACTAACTAACTTGCAGCTTGATCGGCACACCTATTGTTCATACAGCCTACACACAGTTTAAATAATGGTACAATAACATCATAGTGCTCTGTATACTGTGTTTGTTACTATAAATTTGCTGTTCCTTGCAGGTTTGTAAAATAAAAACTGATTCTTATAAGTTTATTTGCTATAAATAGAAAAATACTATAGTAAGAAACGTTTTTATTAATAGATAAATCATTACTCAGCAATAACCGTTCTGTTCGGAGTTCACAGTGCTCTGCTTGCTGAGGCCACTGGCTGTCTACTGTACTGCGGCTGTTAATTGCCGCTTCCTAACATGACGTCACAGTGCTGAGTGTCATGGCGGGCAGTAATATTTGTGACAGTACCAACGGCGCTTAATTTAAGTTACCATATCACATAAAATCATGCATCCAAACTGTTTTAAAAGTTACGAAATATGTAACTCCGCCTACTTTTTAAAAGAGAATAACATAAAAATAGTGTCATAGGACCTTTAAATGCAAACGAACTATTAAACTACGTATAATTCGACCACTTATAACTCGAACTCTTGCATATCTCGAACAGATCTCGTGGTACGGGTTTTCCCTTTCATTTTTCTCTTTACCACGTAACTCGAAACTCGTAACTCAAAATCTGTAACTCGAATTATCACCAGAATCGAATTACTGGCACAAACCGCCCAAGCAAGAAGTGTGCACCATAAGTAGTTTCAGCAAAAATGCTAAGATTTCTTGTATTACCTTTGCTGAATGCTGAAAACAACATGGCTTAACTAACGTGGTTTAATAACTAAATTACAATATTATGATTGCTAAATTCTATTAACCATGCTACTCACACTACAATAGAGGTGAACCAGTTAATTTTTTATTATTCATAAAAATTCTGTTGTTTGATATCTGATTAAAGGCTCAATTTGTCATTTTCATAGGCTGTAGTTTATTGTCCGACGTTTGACGAGCACTCAATTTTGTTTTTTACGAACAATGTCTAACTCGAACTTTTGCATAACTCGAACATTTTCGGACCCGAGGCGTTTTTTGCTGTATGATCTGAATGTAACCGTGGCGTTCTCTGCCTATTTTTAGCCACACCACGCATGGGGCCTCTGCATAAAATCCAAGAAAAGCAAAATCGTGCTAAATTTAGAGTGGAATCGCAACATTTCTTGTAAAACTAGTCAAAACATGGCCTGGCTAGCGTTTCACCCATCTCCCGCAGGTCTTGGTAATCCCCAAGATTTCCCAGATTGCCACGGGCGGGTAATTTGAAGCCCGACAACGGCAGACGCCCAAACCGATGACTGGGACGCTTTATTTATGCTGTTTTTCTGGGCGATTCCCGTCCACAGGGGCAGGATCAGGATTTGTCAGTGGATATTTGATACAACAAGATCTCGGTTTATTTTGAAAATAAACCTACTTTCGCTTGAAGCTCTACATAGTCACAGCTTACCTAAAAAAATAGAACTAGTGAAGTAGTAGACGCTTGTACTTGCCTGCTCAGTTATCAGATATTTTTCTTAATTTGCATTGCTATCAATTAAAATGGTATTAGAAACGAGTTTAACCTGTGAGAGTAGATTTAAGGTCAAGGTTAAGGTCAAGATCACAATCACATAATTTGCTAAAACCACAGACGCTGACATTCTTAGCACTGTAACCTTCAAATAACCTTCAACTTTAGTACAACAGTCACAGCTAAATGGATCTCTACTCCAGTTTCCCTATTTCTTTCTAATTTCCCCGGGTTGAAAATGTAATTGTGATTATGTTTTTGAAAAGAACGTCGATGACCTTGACCTTTAACCGTCTTCACGTAATTAATAGCCATAATTCATGCAATTCAAGTTAGAAATTAAGAGATTTTAAAGTACAAGGATATCATTTCAAGGACGTAAAGACGTTGATTGAAAAATGATAAGAGGACCAATAAAAGAACTGATGATTTTAATGACAAAGTTACTATGAAATATGTTTGACTGTTTTCGAATCGTAGGGACACAAAGACGACAGTGGCGACGACGACGAAAGGACAAATGGACAAGCAAGCAAACTAAAAATAAATTACCGGGCGAAGACGCGTACTAACAAATAAACAAACGAAAAAGCAAAAAAAAGTGAACAAACGAACGGAAACACAAACACGCCAAGTTTTAAAAATATAACTTGCCTCTATTTTTGTTCGTATTTACCGATTTTTTTACCAACGTATTTAAACCACAAACATTGTTTTATTTAAAAAATACGTGTATGCTTTGAAAAATGATAAAACAATTGAAAAATGCTGTAAACTCTTTCAAAGGAAAAGTCAAGCCTTCTGGGAGGTTAGGCTTATTTAAATGTTCGCAAAAAATGTTAGAAGGATTTAGTAACAAAATTGCAATATGCGCCACGCTTAGTTAGTAAAATCACTTTATGTTTCATACGCTCCCATTTGCAATGCCCATTCTTCTTCTAATGACGTCATTCGTCCTGATGATCAATCTTCGGCAAAAGTATTTACAAAGATTTAGATAGCTAACTTCGTAATATTTTTGCGTGATCATTATGTAAGTTGCAGAAGTTCGAATTAGTTTACGCAGCGCGCCCTTACGGAAAGCCACGACGCGCTTGCGAAAAGTTACGAAGTCTATCAACTACGTCATGATTTTCATGTGAATGGCGGCAACCACCAGGTCTGAAAATTTCTATTCAGAGGTAGTATATTTTAAATTTATGCTTTATGTGCAGCTTTTTGCAAATTTCTTTGTTATATTTTCCTAGGTTTTAAGAAAGAGAGGATGGTTTTTAAAAAAGACCTCATTTTCAAGTCCTATAAAAAGTATAAATTTTAACACAATTAAAACTGCAAAAGCGTTTCTGATAATTAAATAATAGACTAAAAGCTTAATTAACGACAGGCGAGCACAAATATTAATGACATCACAAACTAACATAATTTTCAACAGCAAAAATATTTCACGAGCGTGTTTCACGTATTTGTGAAAGCGAAAATTGAAGTACAGTGCTACTGTAACATATTCAGTGTGTTGTGTTAAGACTAGGCAAGTTTTAAGATTAAAATTCAAATTTCAATTTTACCGTTGTACTCATGCATGAGCTGTCGAACGTGTGTAGTTCGTCACAAACTAACACATCTGAACTGAGATGTACAGCACCTGTTTTTGTGCAAGGCATTTCCGAAATGCAGGCACTAGTACCCGTCTAAAGGCGAAATGCATCAGCGAAGAACTAGTGGCGCGAACGTGAAATTGTGTTTGTGAGGTAATAATTCTTTCACGTAAGCCATTTTTGGAAAAATGGTATGTTTCCTTTCAATATTTTAAAGAGTTGATTGTTTTGTCCTACAGTTTAAGTAAGTTTGAGTTCTCCAAGAGCAACAGATTCTTTAGCACTTGGAGGTTTCAGTCGGAATCTTCAATGTGTCTATAAAGTCAATAGAATTCGAAATCTGCAGCTTGCACAGTCCGATTTGGCATGTTTTTAATTTATTAACATATAATAAAAAGTGAGTTTATGGGTCCATTCGGTTACTCGGTTTTTACTGGACGACGTTAAAGTGGTATAAATTTTGCGAGAAACTTTCCAATACATTCCGTCTTTGTCCTTTATAAAGCAATATGTGAAAATTTATGCATCAGTTCCATCTCTGCAGACCGAATATTGCAAATGAAAATAAACCCGATTCAAAGCACGGAATACAAACAATGGCGGATGCAGAACTAATTGACACTCCTGCGAACACCCCATGACAGGAGAATATATTTGTTACATATAAAACATATTTGTCCCTGGCTTTCCTAACTTTTTCTACGGAAGTGACGCTGACGTATTTCCTGTGCAGCTGCTAGCTACCCCTAGCGGTCACTGACAAATATTTGTTAGACCTGTATCCGCCTGTGTAATGCATCAACTAGCAATTGGAATAGCAATTTCATGTGTGGCCATTTGACAGAACTTTGGTCTTCTCACCAACGTTAGATAACTAGCGAGACCCATACATCACCCCTAATGGTTTCGTTTAGCTATTGCATACGTGAATTGAAGGTTTCCCTGCTTGCTGACACGCAATGATTCGACGGACACGTAGTAAAGTCAAAAACGATGAATGACCAGAAGAATTACTGCAAATTAAATCAATTTGCTGCTTTCTGAACGAGTTAATCTTAATACGATAGGCGTAAGAGGTTTGGCGATCAGTGACATTTAAAGAAAAGGACAACTCACCACTCAATATGTCCGGTTTATTTTATTGTTATCATTTAAACTTAGAAGAATGCAACAGAGAACTTTGCAAAAAACTTTCTATAAAGCATAAATCTAAAATATACTACCTCTGAATAGAAATTTTCAGGCGTGGTGGTTGCCGCCATTTGTTTGAAAATTATGACGTAACTGAGAGACACCTCAAATGAAAGTCTACACGAAAAAATGAAAGAACCTTGGACAAGAAAATAAAAAGACGTCGTTTAAGATGGATTGGGCATACGCTTAGAGTACCTGATGATAATTCAGTGAAAGAACAAGCAATAGCACCAGCCAAAGAACTGCAGGAGGACAAATATTAACATAATTAGATTTTGCACAGAAAAATTTAAACACTTCAGCACTAATTCTTAGAGATAAATGCAATTGGGATGTTGCAGAGAGTAAAGAGTCCTGGCATAGGGAGGTAAACAGAATCATGCCCTCTGAATGTATGATTCATTGGATAATGATGTCGAAGTAATATATACAATGACGTCAGAACATTGTTGGCTCTGCAGCAGTGACAGAGTTTATATTGAGCAGTTTACGTTACTGACACACCATCAACTTTAGTCGCCTAAACTGTAAATGAACAGGCAAACGTGCGAGAAAGCAATACCAACACTATATCATTATGTGCACTGCAGTAGCCCCACATAAAATAAAAAAAATCAGCAAAATACAAAATCAACACAGAATTATTTATAATTTCAACTTTTTCTTTCCCGATCCCAACCTAAATTCTATCCCACAATCGTTGCTTCCCCCGTGAAGCCTACCCAAGAGAAATTATCCTACGAAGCACTTCACTCACTCTCACTAGGAAAAAATGATTGAGAACATCGCTATGCAAATAAGTGGAAAAGGCTTGATACTTTCTGCAAATAATAGCTTTTCCCCTCACGAAATTAAACAGTTCTGATATTTGATTATGCAGAAATTCGACATTGGAGTCATATGTTAGTGGAGTGGGTGATGGCACTAATATAAATTCTATACGATTCGTCATTATTACATGGTTGTATTAGTTACATTTCACGATAGTGGCTGTGGTTAAGCAACGCTGGGCCAGGTTAGTAACTGGACAGCGACTCTGTCATTGTGCTGGTTAACGTCGCACCTTTAAAGGAAGGTAGAATGATTTTTCATATAGTGCCCCATATAGGACCCAAGAAGTTTTTTTGTTATCAAAACTTTGTGTTACAGTATCATTGGTGGTGACGATGATTAGTGCTGCTTCGCATACTTGCTCTGGTATATGAAAGTCCAATTCAATTTCAACCAAATATTAGTAATCAAGTGTTTTCATGCCACATTTGCTATATACTACCCCATTTTCAAGTCCGATAAAAAATATACTTTTAAACATAATTAATACTGCAAAAGCGTTTCTTAATAGATTAAAAACTTAATTAATGGCGGGCGAACCCAACTACTGATGGCATCACAAACGAACATAATATTCAACAGCAAAAATATTCCATGAGCGTGTTTCACGTGTTTGTGAAAGCGAAAATTGAAGTACAGTGCTACTGTAACATATTCAGTGTGTAGTACTAAAACTAGGTAAGTTCTAAGATAAAAAATCAAATTTCAAAATTTACCGCTGTGCTTACGCATGAGCTGCCGAACATGTGTAGTTCGTCACAAACTAACACATCTGAACTGCGTTTCAGCTGTCGAACGTGAATAATACGTCACAAACTAACACATCTGAAATGAGAGGGACAGCACCTGTTTTTTGTGTAATGCGTTTCCGAAATACAGGGGCTAGTGCCCGTCTAACTAGCAAATGGCGAAATGCATGTAACAGCAAAGAGCGACGCGACCGTGGAATTGTGTTTGTGTGGTAATAATTGTTTCACGTTTCTTTTCAATATTTTAAAATATAGATTGTTTTAACTTACAGTTTAAGATTAAGTCCGGTTCTGCTTTTAAGGATTGTTCTTGGTAATAAGTTAGGTCCTGTCAAGGGTCAGGCAAAATATTGCAGAGATAGGCCTGATTAGTAAAAGGTGAGTGCTTGGGCACCGCTAAGAACGACGCAGTTGGGGCAAATTCCTGTCACGTAAATGGTCACACAAAAATAGTCAAATTAATTAGTAACATGTGGGTAAAACAAAGCCGCCTGCTGCACCAGTTAAGTAACTTCAGTTGCTTTACGTGGACTTTACTTAATTATGCATTAGTCTGTGCGTAGAGTGATTTACTAGCAGAATCTTTTGGGAACAAGAGAAAATGAACTAGGTAAGGTTCTAGTTAGCTGTTAAAACTGTTAGTATTACAATAGCATGTGCTGCCAGGCGTTGTCAAATGTACACAAATGCTTGTCTGGTACACTTAATCTTTGACTTTTTCACGATCATAATCAATCACTGGAACTGTTGAAAGGCTTCTTACGCTATAATGGTCTCCAAACTATAATATCAAGCTAATTATACTTTACTGCTTTTCCAACAAAAGAGGTCCCATGGAAGCGCCACCCAATGCCAAACAATGACTTTTCTGTTCTTGTAAGAAAATGTTTTATAAAACGTGAGACTATTTAAAAGAAGTGTTTTCAAAATCGATTTCGTCTTGTAAGGTTTGCATGAATATATTGACTCATTTACGCAGGTTCTTAAAGTGTGTACTGATCTGTTAGAAATAGCATTATAGCAATCTGGGAATTCCTGGGCTTTTTATGTCGGATATCAAACTGAGTAGTTACAAATACGGCTATAAAAGATGCTGCCTAGGAAATGATGAATGCTCACCTTTGGGAGATAGGGAATTCCCGCCCACGCAAGAGTTCTGCCTTCTCGCGCTTTTCTACATTGATAGAACAATAGAATCGTGATGGGAATATTTCCTAAAATCAACCTTTTACGTCATATGAAGCAGGTCTGACCTTACATGGGGTTCTAGAGATTACGTCACGTGTCAGGCTGTGTTGCTGCGTAAATTTAATACTGAAAATTGCAATAATTTATTTGTTAAAACTAATACCGAGTTGCTTAAGTTAGTGCTTACACTGACTACGAGTGCTTAAGTTAGGGCATGCTACCTTGCTACTCAAGATTAAATAATGGTACTCAACATCAGTAACCAAACGCTCCAACTACAAAAATACTTGATACTCAAACGTGAGTAACTTGGTGCTCTAAGTGAGTAATACGTTATTCAAAATGAGTTGGTGTTTAAATTTAATAAGTCAGTGCTCAAAATGAATAATTTGATACACAACGTAAGTAATTTGGTAATGTTAAAAAGAGAGATAATAATACTAAGAAGAACAAATTCGCATTCAAGATTTAAATTTCATGCTCAAAATGAACAACCACTCTACACGGTCCTTCGAAAGAATGACATTTAAAACACTGAACTCTGTCCACACGACCAGTTTTCACTGGACAAGTTTATACTGTTTGTAAAGGGATGTAAAAGGATTAAATGCATAATACAACATAAACTTTAGCTCACGCACACATATGTATATATATATTTATGTACATATATGTATAACTCAAGCAAAATTTGTTCTGGTTTTATCTTAAATGTTAGCAATCGTCCTTGTTCTTATGTTTTTGTAAGTAAAGCGTGCATGTAGAAAAGTTTGTAATTTTTAATACTTTCCTAATAGTGTAATCTAAATAATCCCAGTGAGTGAATTCTGTTACTATGGATCTTAATAATTATAAATAATTGCTAAGATGTTTTATAAGCAAGTTTGTTGTACCTGTATTTAGGACATAATTGTAATTGACTGTGTTGTATATATACTCTCATATACATGATACATGATATCTCATGATACAGTGCAGAGTTATCAGCCTGCAAATAGAGGCCTTACATATAACTCTGCACATAGCTATTTGTTGAAGAGGTGTTCTCTAACTTCTCTTCATTTCGAAACTGTTAGCGTGAAAATAAGCTTTGTTTTACCATGTGCTGCAAAGGGAAGGTGACATCAAAGAGAAAGGGACTTCGGCAAAGAAATGAAACAAGAACGTATTATCAAATATTTCAGCAATTAAAAGCAGAAGCGCAAATGGATTTTTAAATTACATTTGGATAGCACCAAGTGTGTATCTATTACTGGATAAATTTTCATCTGTAAATATTTCAGAAAGGGTTGTCAATGCACCATAGCTTGCGTTTTTACAAGTTTGAGTACGAGCGCAAGTTCGTGTACGTTTCCTATACAAGTCTATAAAACTTACGTATGACTTACGGAATTTCTTCATTAATTTCTGCACGTCGTTTATTAAGTACAATTTATGCAGTCGATTTTTGTTAATAATTCATTATTTTAGTGAAAGCGTGCCATTTACGCATGCGCTGTAGATGAATTCTTCTAGCTGAGTCACCAGCGCGCTTTATTATTGGCGATTCATTACGAGAATGACGAGAGACAATGAGAGAAATCAAGACTAGCTTGATATCGACAAACTTGAACGACATTCAAATTTCACTGTCATTTTCGGCGTCCACGCGGCCCTTCAATATTGACAAACTCGATAATGACAGTGTATTGAATGACAGTAATTTGAATGACAGCATTTTGAATGACAGTGTTTTGAATGACAGTGTTTTGAACGACAGTGTTTTGAATGACAGTGCCTTGAATGGCAGTATTTTGAATGAGTGTTTTGAATGACAGTGTTTTGAATGACAGTGTTTTGAACGATAGTGTGAGCCCATTAATACATAAAGTGGGAATCTTGGAAGCTCTAAACGAGGCCTTCATCAGTAACATCGATTGATAGAATACTATAAAAATAAAGCAGTACTTGCCTTTGTGCAATTGTTTTGACAGAGAATGATTCTCAATATTCTTTATAGATACTGTGAAGACGTCTCTATTGTAGCAGGAGCAGAACCTAAGCCAATCATCAAGGCTGGTACACTGAACCTTACCGATCTGTGCATTTTTATTGTCTATGTTGGTAGTCTATGTTGAGTAGCTATGTTTATGAAATGTAGTAATACTTTTACTCGAGCTGAGTAAGAAGCAATCTGATAAACTCATTTTAGAAATTCGAGTTTAGAACTTGGCTTCCTTTAAATCTGAAAATCTTTGTGCTACTATTAAGGCAGGAATTTAATTCTATTTCAAATAATTTAATTCATCTTTTTAATCATAAAAATTAACCAGATATAGAATTTCACTGCAGTCTTAAAATTCAAATTCAAATTTTTCGGCAAATGAAGATCTTAGTCGCGGCAGTCTTACACGCTGTTTCAAATGCATTAACTTAATTGCACTTCCGACTGTACGACATATTTCCAGAAATTTATTTCTTATCGTAACCACAAAATTATTACGAATAAGATTCCCAACTTTAATGGCAAATGATTAAAGTCCAACTTTGAAAAACATTCTTGCAAAACTTTAAGGCAATAACTCATGAACTGTACTTTTATTGGTTTTCTGGGTACTTGACCTTTCACTGTATTGAAAATTGTGTCCATAGATTGAAGTCATCTTATATTTCCACTCGTATTTTGGACAATCTTCTTGTAATAAAGAATATCTCAGTTTATGAGTTTCAATTTCCCAAAACACTGTTTTTAAGAGGCTGTTTGGCCAGTAAATGGTACATCCTACAGGCGCACGGAAACTGCAGAAGAGGATATTGACTTCTCATCACCAACACGAAAAATGAATTCAGCGAAGTAAAAACGATTTCTGTTTTTCTATCTGCGTAACGAAGATTTCGTTCATTGCTCACAGGTTAGCATTTGAAGTGCATTCGAAATAGAGAGAAAAGAACGACTAAAAAGTGAGCAGGAAAAAAAGAGACCAGCCCGTGAAGAAAAAGACAATAACGTTGATGACTAGGAAGAAGAACAAGAAAATAAGAGAAGATGGGGGTAAAAAGAAAAGGTGAGGACGAAGATGATGGTGATGATGATAATGATGATGACAAAAAGAAGAAGATGATCATGATGACGATGACGACAACGACGACGGCAATGATAATGATGATGATGATGATGATGATGAAGATGATGATGATGACGATGACGATGATGATGATGATGATGATTACGATGATGAAGACGATGACGACAACGACGACAGCAATGATGATGGTGATGACGATGATGAAGACGATGAAGACGATGATGACGATTGTGACGATGATGATGATGACGATGATGATTTATTAAAATTGTAAATATACACACCTCCCATCCCAGGCCGCATTGCCTTGTCATATCTGGAAGCGTTGAGAATTGAGTCGAGAATTAGAGACACATTTCGAGCCGTGTAATCCACTAGTGGTTCCGGTTGAATGATTGCCCCGCTAATGGCTTCCGACCTGAACAAAATTAAAAATCGTTTAAACTTATGAACTGTGGCAAAAAAGTGAAAGTTGAACTGAAGTCGAGTTAGTTGCAAAGTTAAAATAAATTGGCGATCATTTATTTGGAAAGAATAACATTTGGTGGCATCCTATATACTCATTGTTTGAGTCTTTGGGGTTCGACTTTAACCATTTGGCCCCATACAGAAATTGTTGAATGAGCGGCAGGAATAAATTGCATAGTGTGTGGTTAGCAACTAAAGTTAATCAACACGAGATCACTCTGTGAATAGATGGGTGACCGCTGTGGGTGGTTTACATCCATCATAAAGACACGTCTACTGGTTCATTACCTCACCTTGAAAGAGTAACTTTTATAATGAGTCATATTCTGGTCCAATCATAACCGTCCACATTGAAAGGGCCCTGCTAATGAGTGCTGGATTTCAGCTTGTCAAAAGTCAAGCTGTGTAAATGTATATATAAAAAAGTCCAGGCTTATATGTAGTTAAAAAGTTCACCAACGTCAGCAGTTCCTTTAGGGTAAAGAGTTGACCACCTGTGCCTCTCAGTGATGTGTGATGTAAAGTAATATAATTTATCAAAATGAACTAGGTTGTAACGGAAGAAATTGCAGAGAAATCTACAAAATAATTTTACCTAACACATGAGAACCAAAAAGAACACAACAGGTAAACAATTAATGCAAGTCTTCATAATGAAAAGCCACAGCAGTAAGCATTATAAGAATAATACACAACTTCTACATTTTTCACAATTTACAATCTACAATAAGGGAAACCAGCAGCATGTCATTATGAAAGTGACAAGAGACTAAATCCATTAGGAACACTACACGCCCTGAGGAACCTAGTCAAACATTTTTCAAAATACAGAAATAGATAGAGTGTGACATGGTACCACCGACGATAGTTGCGTGTTTAGAATTGGCGGTGCTTCAAAATGTATAAGGCCTCTGCTATCTTGAGATTTTGAACATTACTTGCACTATATAAAATGTTAAATGCAGAGTTGAAACTATCCCAATCACCTCCGCGTGCAGTATATTGAGAGCCAAACTGGCCTTTGAGATGCTCGCCAATTCTGGTACAAAGATGACGCGTCGTCTGACTGATGTCAGACGCCTGGCACACACCACAGGTGTACTTATACAAAACATTAGAATGTAATAATTTCTGAGTGCCTTATGTTACTGGCCGACAGGAGAAGCGCTTCACTGTAACCAGAACTACACGCAGTGGAATGGGAGACAATCTATGTAACTGCTACACAATGCAGAATGTATTGTATGAGCCCCCCCCCCCTCCCGACATAATATAACTTTGTTTTTTGAGACATCCTTTAAAATTCCCTTTTCTTCCCCTTCAAATTCTTTTCCAGATCGGCCAACTGGCTGTTAACATCTGGTAAGGATTTCACGTTGAAGACGTTTTGATCGGAATTCTCTCTAAACCACAATTTCCGACCATTTAGCAAAATATTTAATTATTTGAGTAAAGGATGTTGAGTAATTCTTTTACAAAACCTGTCAAAATATTTATTGTTTGAAAACTACTGATGAACGGGTTGACTGATTTGCCTATAAACTAAGACTAAAAATAAATCAGTCATGTGGATTATCTGGGGCAGGTTTGGAGTTTTCTAAGCTGGAGGGTTAAATTTATTTTAAATTTATTTCATAAATTTAAAAACACATAGCATTGCATCAAAAAATTAAAAAATATTCACTATACTATAAAATTACGATAGAAACTAATAACATATTTACATACATACATACATACACACCCAGACACAAAAACATAAAAACAGAAGACAGTTCACTAAAAATATAATACACAAAGGCATAAAACCTAATAAAAATCACCTTTAAAATGGTAAAAGATGTTGATTCCATAAAGCAAAACATACCCTAGTTTGTAGCAGTTCGTTCATATAACTGTATTGTGATATGCAGAGTAAACATACAATTTATCAATTATATTATTAGGTAGTTTTGCCAGCCCATATATAAAGGATTCTCTTATCTTTAAAGAAATTTAAAACGGAGAGACACTACTCACAGTAAAGAAAAAATAGCTTACATAAAACGATTAAAATGACAGTAGCTTAAAAAATTGCAGCTTGTTAGTTTACTGTTGAAAATGGCAATGTTTGGTGCATTAACCATGTCATAGTTAAGTTCATGCCAGATAGGGACTACTTTATTTGCGAACGAATATTTGTATACACCTAATCTAGAATAATGTTTGAACAATTTGTAATTGTGATAACGTAAATTTTGGGTAGCAGCATAATAAAAGAAATTATCAAATGACAAATCTACTAAGTTATGGCATATTTTATAAACTGTCTTAGGTCAGAAATTATTCGTCTGACTTCGTGTGGTTGTAAATGTAAAATATGCAACCTGTCCAAGTGGTTAAAAACACCAAGCTGACAATGTACAAATAATCTGCGTATCAAATATCGATGAACACTCTCTTATAGCATCAAGGACTAATGGAGTAAAGCACTGTAAATAATACTACTAGACGAAAAACAAAGGTTTAAAAGCAAAATCTCAAATGAGTACTAGCCTCACTGTTTCACGTTTGTCTTCTTCATAAGTTGCTAAAAATAGTAAGTAGGCTACTAGCAGCAATAAGTCATTACTGGCCAAAAACTGGCCGATTTCGAAAAACCAACAAATGTCGATTTTCTTTATTCTTTTGCGGTTGGTTTTGCTGAATCGATTTTAGGTTGTTTTTGTAAAACCCAAGTTTGGACAGAACCATTGATGTTGCTACAGGTGAGAGGTTTAGCTGTCAGCCGTGTTCGTATAACATTTGGGATTTGTGTTACTTCACCAGTGCACAAACCGCCAGATTAATACTTTGCTAATTGTACTCTTTACCAGTCTGCAATTCGTCAGTTGTAGCTTGCACATTTCGTTATTGCACACTCTACCTATTCCATATTTTGCCGGTGCGCACATTGTCAGTTTTACATTTCACCCTTGTACACTTTGCTAGCTGTACATTTCGCAAGTGTTCTCATTTCGACAATAATCATTTTGTCAGTACATATTTTTCCAGTATGTACTTTGACTATTGTGCATTTGTCAGCGTTATTTGTACATTTCGCCAGTTCCGGTTTACCAATTGTGCGCACTTCGTTAATGCGCACATTGCCAGTTGCTCATTTCGCCAACGAACAGTTTTACTGTACACACTTTTTCATTGCATAATCTCTAGCTTTGCATTTTGTCAGTAAAAATTTCTGCTAAAAATTAGTATTATTAATTTCGTACATTGCCATTAGAACACCATTTTGTCATTTGTACAGTTTGCCAATCTACGTCTCGTCAGTGCACATTTGCAATTATTTAACTAGCAAAAGGTGCTAGATCATTTTAAATATTAGTTTGTAATTTGCTAGTCTACTGTGAAATAGTCACAGGCAAAATGTGCAGTGGCACTGGCACTGGGGGATTAGGTTAGGTTAACTGGCAAAATGTATACTGTTAAAACGTTTACTGGCGAGGTAAGTGAAAATATTTTAGTCACTTACCGTCCCGTGAAGAGGTAAACATAGTGTTACAGACTTACAGCTGTATAGTACTACTATATCATTGCTTTATTACCATTACCTGTCACTGTATTTCAGAAGAAAATTAAAAAATAGCAACTTTAAAGTAGAAAAAAGGGTTTTTTTTATAAAACTTTTCGTACAAAGGGCTTGCCTGTTTGAAAGATTTATGTAACTGGAAAAGAAAATTCTTAATAATTTCAACTGTTCGTGCCAACTGGTAAAACGTTACTGGCTGCCCTTCTCGGTATGCATCACACTGATTCACCAAAAACGTACTATTAATTTTACTGACGAGATAAAGTACTTATACTTTGCTTAGTTTGCAAAGAGTCCTCTGAATGCTCTGATTATTTTTTCAAACTTTACACAATGTTATCAGTACTTATTTCAAATGACATCGTTTAAATGGCTACGCCTAACGATCATCGCGGGAGTTTAAATTTACATGTTTTATACAACGTTAATGCTAACGCAAGCCCTTTATGTAATAAGACAACGCGTAAGTGATATAAAAGTTAAAGACGATTTTTTAATCTTTTACTTATGAAGAGTGCTTTCTTGTGCTTTAAGTGTACAGGTATAATGTAAACAATGAACAATTACGCAAACACCTATATACTGCAGATTCCTGTTTGCTGCTGAGTTTACATTGAGCAGGTGATAAATACAACGTGATGTCTGCATAAATGGATGCTAGCCCTATCTTCACATGAGCTGTATAATAAACGCTACAGTTGCGTTTGCCTGAAAGCCAAGAGGCTGATTTACAATGCAAAGTCGTAAAAAAGACGGCACATTTGTAGTTCTTAATTAGCTGTAAAGTCGGCGAGCAGAAACTGAATGTAAAATGTGAGAGGAAAAACGGGAATTTTCCATCTCCGGCTCAAGGCAAGTGCAAAGTGAACAGGCCAAAACGCGTAAAAGAAGCGTAAAACGTTATCAGGCGCACCAGCGTTCGCGTAAAACGTTATAAAGTGCGCCAGCGTTTGCGTAAAAGCAAATCAGGCTGTACGCGTAGAAATAAAGTCAGGCTTGCTTTCCAGGGAAAGAAAGAGACCTGACCTGAACTGAATTTAACCGAATTGAATTGAATTATTATTATTTCATACAGCAAAGCTTTAGTACACAATAATAAGTTGGAGAGAAACATTTGATTTGATTTAATACTTTATTGCAAAATTACAAATCATAGTTCATATAATGTATATAATAGCGATATACATGTACACAATTACACTATTTACACGTAACACAGCAAATACAACAACAATAAAACTATTAATACAGGTATTAATGTAGTATAACTATTAATGTAGGATACTATAAACGAAACAGGCTTGGGAAGAGAGAGACAGAGAGAGAGAGAGAGAGAGAGAGAGAGAGAGACAGACAGACAGACAGACAGACAGACAGACAGACAGACAGACAAGAGAGAGAGAGAGAGAGAGAGAGAGAGAGAGAGAGAGAGAGAGACCTTAAAGCTGAAGGTATGTTATAACGTCCAGTGATTACTCTAAAGGCGAGAAAGCAGTCCCTATTTTTGAACTGCGTAGGTTAGGTGTTAATTAGCTAATGGTGTGCCTAATCAGCTAATTACTCATCAAATGTTCTCCATGAGTTGCTAAGTGAGGTGATAAAATAGCACCTCATGCTATTATAATATTCAAAGTTTAGCATTAACAAGGTGATCTTGCTCATCTTTTGTCACATTAGCACCACAACGCAGCTGCTCAGCATAAAATACTGCTCTTAGTTAACAAGTAATGGTCAAATTAAAGTGCATTAACACTTGTTGTAAAAAGACCAATTTAACAAGTTTAGATTAGAATTTGCATTGCGAATTAAACCCAATCTTTTTCAAACACTTATTATTAAAACAACACAACTTCCATTAAAACATTAATTTACAACTATTTAAAAACATGTCTCCAAACGTTTCGACTGCCAACTGCAGTTATCATCAGTGACAGACTTATACAAACAAACAACCAGTTTTATAAGCAAAGCGCCAACAGTACAGAAAATTATGCACTAATTATGCAGGTGCAAAGTAGTTCAATTCCAACTTTATTTTCAAACACTTAGCTGTATGCTGTATCTATTTCTTTTCTACAGTCCTCTTTATTTATTACATATTTGGCTTCTTGTAAATACATAATAGGTGAATAATTTTGTGTACTGCAGGCGTTCTGCCTAGAAAACTGGTTGTCTGTGTAGCCTATCGCTGATGATGACGGCAGTTGCAGTCGAAACGTTTAGAGACATGTTTTTTAAAAAGTTGTAAATTAAAGTTTTAGTAAAAGTTGTGTTGTTTTTATAATAATAAATACTTTGAAGTGCATGTATAAATTGACTTTTTTCAGACATCTGGCCTTTTATGGCTTCTTCAACTACATACCATTCTTCTGCAACTAATGGGCCTCTAATATGGCATCCCGGTTGAGAATTATGACTTTATGCGTCACGATGCCTGTGCTGCTGGATAGAGAGCAGCAAACGACGCCATATTGCAAGACGTCTTGTATGTCATTTATGTGTGACGTCATGCGTGACCCCTGTTTCACTCCTAAATACTTGAGTCTTGAAACAGAGAACAGAAGAATATATTATTGCAAGAGATGATAATCAGTCTTGGAAAAAGTGCAAGTGTATGGGCACTTTTCTAAACACCGAAGATGATATTAAAAATAGAAAGCAATAAGCAATGCATGCTTTCCTCCGGCGCAAAAATGTATTAACTAGCAAGAAATCTAGTTAAGACTTAACATAAAACATCGATTATTTAATGCTTACGCTACCAGCATATTTATGTACAACAGTGAAACATGGGGTATAACAAATACTCAAGAAAAGCAGATTAACACATTTCATGGAAGTCTTCTAAGCAAAGTTTTAGGGATAATATAGTCATACATAATCAAAAATGAAGATTTATACACTAGAACGAAAGCAATTTCTTAGAATTCAAAAGCCAAGATCCAAAGATTAAGATGGCCAGAACACCATCTAAGATTACCAAGGGAAGTACCAGTAAGAATCGCCTTAAAGGACTCTTTAAAATAACTTGGATAGCTAAGATAAATAAAGATGTACAACAACTTCAGCCAAATCTATCTTTAGAGCGGAAGAACTTATACTGCTAGCCGCAGATAGTTATGTAGAATACAGATCACCATACAAATGCAAATGATATTTTAGCACCAGAAGCAGTGTACTTTTAGATTAAGCAACTTTATAGCAGCACCTACGCGTGCCTCACAACGCGTTATTCGTGTCAGTAAATGAGCAATAATTCCTCTGCAATGGCCAACTTTGGGAGAATACTAACATTATATTGCAACATTTAACATAATTATTATCCCATTAACAAATCTTTTCCTCTAAATCTATCGTTATTACCGTCACAGCTATATACTTCCAAGTGAGAAGGGAATTGATAGAGACAGTGCGCCACGTTTTCACGGAAATCAAGAAAAATACCAATAATAGGATTTCTGCAATATCCGTAGCCAGTAAGCTTACATAGCCAGTGGCATTTTGGTGCAGTAGAGACTTGTAAAGTTGTGATTTTTGTTTTGATGGAAAATTCAAAAGTATGTTTAACGGGGATTCGAATGGAAAGAGTACAAAAAAGGAAAAATTGCACTTCAATAGATAGGCGACTTCAACACTAATCTGAGAATGTTAGGAAAGCAAGTTAAGCACTAAGCATGACAGAAACATAACAGCGAAATTTCTCGAGACATGATAGGGCACTTTTGAACAGAATTAATTGTGTTAATATGAATGTAAATGTGAATTATTTTGCTCTTTAGAAGATGTGATAAAATTGTCTAGTGTGGAAAGTTTAATTTGTCTCACTTTTTCTTTTCCACCTTCCATCTCTCTCTCTCTCTCTCTCTCTCTCTCTCTCTCTCTCTCTCTCTCTCTCTCTCTCCCTCTCTCTGCTCTCTGTTCCATATATTACCACTTTACCCACAAAATTGAACTTGTGCTTGTGCAAAATACACACCAATGAAAATTACTAGTAGCGGAAAGCAAAGTTGTTGTAGAAGATTGGGACATGATTTTGCATTTAAAACAATAATCATGAACGGAAAACATAAAAGCAAAACTTCCTAAAAATCTTTGCTTCATAATCGCGTTCATTTAAACATAATTCGCCGCGATTCTGCTGCTGATTCGATAAATTAATCTCCTACGTGCGCAAACAAAATTACTGTAAAGAAAAGAATAGATTTTCTATTAAAGCCGCGTCTCCAAAGCCTAGTTCTTACGTTGATGGTTGGGGCAGGACCGACACCTAGCTATTTGTAATCCTCTCAATATCCTCCAAACCTTGTGACTGAACCTTGTATCTTAGCCATGCGCGAATTAAATGTAGATCTTTCCTCAACCAAAATATATGTTTCACGACAACAAATGCTGTTAGTAGCAAAACAAAAATACATAAATTTTCAAGAATCCAGCAATTAGAAAACGACTGAGAGAAAAACTAATAATTGCGCCCACGCGGTTTGCAAATTTTACAATTTTGTCGGTAAAGGTTTCTGCCACATTTGTGTGAATTTTAATTTACGTCTCGAAGTGTAGAAAACTGTAGGGAATTCCATATAAAAATACACGCAACTATTTGGGATGTTCGAATGAGGGGTTTAATTCCAATATCTTTTGTGCGACTGTTGAAAAATGAAAGTGACGACAAAGAAATGATGCGGAATTTGACGCTGCAGAGGAATTTTTGGAATTTCCGATTTTTGAAATGTTTAAAATGACCACATATCATTTCAAATGAGCAACTGTGTAACAGAACCAAAAGAGGATTTTCAGAAAGCTAAGATGGATAGGACATTTAATGAAATTGCCAGAAATAACACCAGTAAGATTAGCATTAATCGGGGCACTGAAACCTGCTAAACGACCTCCAGGAAAACCAAAAACAGCCTGGATGAATTATAAAGATTTACAATAGCTGGAACCAAACCTAACAATAGCCTCACAGGAGCTGAAAAGTTTACCTGCAGACAGGAAACAGTGGAGTGCTCTAACAAAGGATAGAGACTCGATTGCTACAATAGATGTTTAGGGAAACAGAAGAAGAAGAAGATAAAATGTTTATTTTAGGATTACACGACAGCGCAGAGTACACGTCAGCCAAGATGCTGGCATTTTAATTTTATTGAAGAAGCAATGGAGGATTTTTTTTTAATGCGTTGACCTATACAGTATGGAATTCCACGTTTAATCACGGCATCTTAATTTTCAGATACCGTGTCCTTACGTCAGCTTCATCAACTGAATCAATTATTCACGCGCCGCTAATTAATTTTTAATTTCTCATCGATAATGTTGATCACACGTTACTAATGAGATGTCAAAACATGAATTAGCACTTTGCGATCAGATTTGATCATGTAATGCATTACACATTGTAACAAAGAACGTAGCAAAAGAAGCCACTTGTTCTTTAGCAAAAGAAGCCACTTGTACTGTCTGTAGCTTAAATAAAATGCAAGGACATAAAAATACATAATTCATCAACATACGCGTTCTGTGTTCTTGGTTTAGGGAGAAATACACTATAGTATTTTAACCTGGGCTAAGGTCAGAGTCACATGATCAGAGAAATGGTCACGTATCTTTGACTCCAGTTGCTGTTACTGTTATTGTTGGGCAACCATCACCATCAGCATTGTTATCGCTATCATTGCTACTGTTGCTTTGCTGTTGCTGTTGATGTTGATGTTGCTTGTGCCGTTGCTGTTGCTGTTGATATTGATATTGCTGTTGTTCCTGATATTGCTGCTGCTATTGACGTTGTTTGTGTTGCTGATATTGCTGTTGCTGTTGCTGGTACTGCTGCTGCTGCTACTGATATTGCTGTTGCTGTTGCTGTTGTTGCTGCTGCTGATATTGCTGCAGATGTTGTTGTTGTTGTTGCTGTTGCCGTTACTGTTGCTGTTGTTGTTGTTATTGCTGTTGCTGTTACTGTTGCTGTTAATGTTGATGTTGATGTTGATGTTGACGTTGACGTTGCTTGTGCTGTTGCTGTTGCTGCCGCTGCTGCTGCCGCTGCTATAGTTACTGTGTCGTTTATGCTGTTGCTGTTGTTATTGTAGATATATTGCAGTAAAACAAACCAATAGAAATGCTTGCCCAGGCGGAATTGAGTTACATCTCAAATCTTGAGATGCAGTTCACACACGGAAGCTGCAAAGATATTTTCACTGAGCAGCTCTAATAACATTATTCAGCTCAGCAGGATATTTCCCTAGAGCCATCATTTACCTTTTCATCACGTGTTTCTCATTTGGATTATTAGAAAAGAAGAAAATGCTAAATCTAACGAAAACATTATTTTTATCTGGCTATATATTTCATGTACCGATATGCGTGCTTGTTTTCAACACATTTCCGTGGTTTTTTTAGATATTTTTTTTATTTTTATAAACCATAAAAAAACACGTTGTAATTTTGTAGCTGCTATATATTTATCGCTTTAACTATTATCAATAATATATTATTCGTTGGCAATTAAGGGAATTAATGATTAAAATGCGTCTAGATATTATACATTTCCTGCCACCTACAATTTCATTCACTTACAATTTGTCCAAAGTCCATTGTCCGTATGTATTTTTGAACGTCACTAATGCCAAAATTAATGATATTAGTGTCTCAAATTTTAAATGGTTATGGACATCACATTCCAGCAAAACTCTTGAAGTCTGTCGGTCAGTTAGTTTCTGAAATCACCACCTCTCTGCGAGCATCCATTATGTCTTTGCTAATTAGATGATTACAGATTGGCCAGACAAGTTCACGTATAGTGCGTAGACCAGCATAGCAAAGCAAGTTTGTGCCCTGGTGAAAACAAGCAACCTATTCTCATTTCTTATTAAAAAGGATTTAAAAACAAGACAATCATGAATATTATTCAGTTTGAGAATACTATCGTGAAAAATATTCAGTTCGAAAATGCTATCGTGAGAATTATTCAGCCTGAGTATACTATCATGAGCATTATTCAATTTGAGCATAATGTCGTGAATATTATTTAGTCTGAGTATAGTATCGTGAATAATATTCAGTTCGAAAATGCTATCGTGAGAATTATTCAGCCTGAGTATACTATCATGAGCATTATTCAATTTGAGTATAATGTAGTGAATATTATTTAGTCTGAGTATAGTATCGTGAATAATATTCAGTTCGAAAATGCTATCGTGAGAATTATTCAGCCTGAGTATACTATCATGAGCATTATTCAATTTGAGCATAATGTAGTGAATATTATTTAGTCTGAGTATAGTATCGTGAATAATATTCAGTTCGAAAATGCTATCGTGAGAATTATTCAGCCTGAGTATACTATCATGAGCATTATTCAATTTGAGTATAATGTAGTGAATATTATTTAGTCTGAGTATAGTATCGTGAATAATATTCAGTTCGAAAATGCTATCGTGAGAATTATTCAGCCTGAGTATACTATCATGAGCATTATTCAATTTGAGCATAATGTAGTGAATATTATTTAGTCTGAGTATAGTATCGTGAATAATATTCAGTTCGAAAATGCTATCGTGAGAATTATTCAGCCTGAGTATACTATCATGAGTATTATTGCATTTGAGTACAATATCGTGAATATTATTTAGTTTGAGTATTCTAGCGTAGATAGATAGGTAGGTAGGTAGGTGGATTATAGGTAATTAATTAAATGGGTGAATTATTCAATTTGAATATACTATGTTCCCAAAGACCAAAATCTGCATAAAGTTATTAATGATTATAAACAGGCAGATGACACGGTTATTAACCGTCTCAAAAAATTTTAATCACTGAGTGAGGTTTGGGCTAATAAGTTGTCACCATCTTATCGTCACATAATATGTGTCTCATGTGATATATGACTATATGTCACATTTAGATAACTCGTACCTATTATTTTAATTAAGTAACTGACTAGTTCGAAGCTAAAACGCGTCTTTAACGCCACCAGAACGACAGCACTGATACGGTAGCAGTATTTGTGCGAATTAAAGCAATATCTTTGAGCTAATAAGCTGTCGATAGTTGTGTTCTCGCTTACGCTATACTCACTATATCTGTAATCGATAATCAGCTTAGCGGCTTGTCAACTCGGGAGACAAAGTCGATTTGACGATCGGCATGAAATATTGCAACTCTCTGTCATACAGTTTCAAAGCTTCGTGTCGCGTCCTGGTCTTAAATTTCAACCCTGTGGTTGCAAATGTATCAAGAGTATTAAGTCTCAGTACCAACATCTTGTTTAAAGCCTCAATTGTGTTATTCCGTGTAAGACAGCTGTCACGTCTCACGATAAACATGAACCTAACGTGCGCGTTTCTTACAAGCAGGATTGACACCAATAGCTCCTTTTACAGATAATCCATTTACCTAGCAGTTACTTGATCCACTTTTCATCCACATGCATATTAACACATGAATCCAAGCACTTTAAGTACCAAGCAAGATCACCCCTTCTCTATCATCTGTTTCTTCTCTTCCCCCCTCTCTCTTTCTCTCTCTCTCTCTCTCTCTCTCTCTCTCTCTCTCTCTCTCTTTATGTTTCTAAAACTGGTCGATACTGATATGCCTAACATTATTATAAGATTATTAGCCTTTTACTACTCTCGACAAACTATGTTTGTGAGGTGGGGAAATTTTTGCTCTAGCACATTTAAAGTCGCAAATGGTGTTCGGCAGGGTGCAAAAATGTCACCCATACTATTTAACTTATATTTCAGAGACTTGAGTTCTGACCTCACATCTACCGGTCTAGGTTGTCAGATAGGTGGTACTTATATAAATCACCTTATGTTTGCTGATGATGGATGTTTACTAGCATCCACTACTACTGCTTTACAAACTTTAGTTGATATGTATGTTGAATACACAAATAGTCATGACATAGTAATAAACGTCGACAAGACTAAACTCATAACAATTACACCCCCCAGTATGTGTGGGTTCAATTTCAGTTCACTTGAGGTAGCCGGTAAAATAATTATACCGTGTGAAACAGAAAAGTATCTTGGCCATATTATCACGAGTGATAACGAAGACGACATGGATGTTATCAGACAACGAAGTCTGTTTTGTGCTAGAGCGAACCGTATTCTTAGAAAATTTCATCATTGTTCACCTAATGTCAAAACTCATCTGTTCAACTCTTATTGTAATTCTTTCTACGGTATGGCCACCTGGCGACATTTTTATAACTACAGTCTCAGCAAACTTAAAGTAGCTCACAATATTTCAAAACGCAAACTTTTCAACTACCCATATGATTATAGTTCTAGGACCATTTCAGTAGACCACGATGTTTTATACTTTGATGTAATACATAGGAAAACTGCATACAGTCTATACAGTAGAGTAATGCAAAGCTCAAATCTTCTTATAAAGGCATTGAATAACAGTGAAGCATTTTACACTTCAGACATAAGAGACCAGTGGAGGAAAGTGTGTCAGGCTGGAAGCATGATATTGTATATATATATATATATTGTACTGTTATTTTATTTATTTATGTATTAATTTGCATGTGTTGAGAGGAGGTGTTGTAATTATTTTGTCTTGTACTTATTGTATGTCTTGTAATTATTGTATGTTATATATTCTATGAACTTGGTTCGAAATAAAGAGTTAAATCAAATAAATCAAATCAAATCTTTCTTCTTCATCATCTCTGCCTAACAACCCAACTACTTGCTTCTTGCTTGGTTGTCTCGTCATCTATACGAATTCCTAGCTATCTGTCATCCAACCGCCCACTTATCTGTTTGCCAAACTGCCTAGCTACCTACCTGCCTCCCTACCTACCAAGGCAACCAACCAACCTACCTACCCATTTACCTACCTACTTACCCACATATCTACCTACCTACTTACCTACCCTTCCTAACTACTTACCTACCTACGTGCCTACCTACCTACCTGCCTGCCTATTTACCTACTGATTTAACTACCTACCTGCCTGCCTTCCTATCTACTACATATCTACCTACCTGCCTGCTACCTACATAACTACCTACCTACCTACCTACCTTAAAATCCTACCTCAACATCGGCATACGTAACTATACATCAACTGTATTTACTTCTCTCGACTAATTCACGCTGTTTTGCGTTGTTTGAAATTGGCATTTGCATTATATAAACTCATACATGCATGCACATCAATTATTCACAATAAGTTGACACGATTGACAATAATGGGAATTCATACAATGAAAGCTTGGAGACGTTTTAAACGCCCATCTTCATAAAGCCTTTCCCTGTCGGTGGACCTGTAATTTAAAAGCAAATTAACTCGGACGAACAAACCTAATGGATATTTTGAATGCATTTTAAGGCATGTGCTATATCCTCAATGGGAAAAACTAATTTACTTTGCTGTTTTTCCTCAGCTGTTTTAACATAAGTGTAGTGGCAGTTCCAGGTTTAGGTGGCATCCATGTTTCCAGGTTTGGTGGCACCCACTTTCTATGAATGCAGTCTTAGTGAAAAGTGAATTTTGTTCTACTACGCACTTGAAAGACTCAAACTTAACAATTGCAAAAAGGTCTACTGCGGTGGCGCTAGTGAAACAGGTTGCTAGAGGATCCACTAACAAATAAAGAAGTCTATTACATGTTTATACCAAAATAAACTTATCCTTAAGGAAATCAATTTGTAAACATCAGTCTATGTTGATTTGTATTCTTATCAGTCTGGCTGGAGTCGATATCAGCACCACTAGATATCCTACGTCCTTGCTTTTCCAAAAAAAAAACATCTAAAATTCTTGTTGTCCATATTGGCATGAATCCGTCACTTATCACTAAATGACGTATTAGTTTTTTAGTTGCACTGGATGCATTTGCCTTGAACAATGTTGTTATTTTAACATTATACTGAGGCTACTCAATTTCACTGTAATGAGTAAATTATCTTAATGACAAATAAAGAATTAATATATATATCGATGTGCATCGGTAACGGTATCGGCTTCGCCAGATCACATTTTATCATTTCCTTTGCTGGAATAAAACGCCCAGAGATACCACACTCGGCTTGGCAGTCTAGTAAAATACAAAGCTCAACAGTCCATATTGTTTATGTTAATATGAATCTGTAATTTTATAGGTATGCATCGGTATCAGTATCGGTATCGGCTTTGTCAAATACACTTAAAATTAAGTCTGGTGCTCCCCAAGGTTCTACTCTAGGACCACTATTATTTCTTCTGTATATAAATGATATGCCATTAGGTTTCTCAAATTTAATTTTCAGACTTTTTCTAGATGATACAAATATTTTTAAGTGATTCAAATATACATAACCTGGAGAGTGTTATGAATAACCAGCTTAATAAAGTACCAGAATGGCTGAATGTAAATAAACTCTCATGGAATGTTAATAAATCAAAACATTGTTCTCCTAAGAGAGAACACCATCAAGAAATGTAACCATAGTTCTTAGTAATATGACTGTTGAAAAAAGTCTCACGTTAAACCAAAGCCGGACCAAATCTTAAACTGTAGATCAAAACAATCTACTCTTTAAAATATTGAAAGAAAACATACTATTTTTTCAAAAAAAATTACAATTTAGTTTACCCATATCTAATATATGATGCCATGTCTTGAGTTGGTGTATATAAAGCTAATGTGGAAGCTCTACAAATAGCCCAGAACAAAGTTTTTAAACTAATATATCATGTAATGTATGATCATCCTACAAATATAATTTACTTGTCTTTTAAAACTCTTAAAGTGAAATAAATATAAGACATGTATTGTCTTCTTTTCATGTATTAATATTATAATTCACTTCTTCCACCAGCTTTTCAGTCATACTTTAGTCCAGTTTCAAATCAACATGACACAAGATATTTAGTCGAAAACTATGTACTATCTCTTCCAAAAAGAAATATAAAGAACAGTCGTCAAAATATAATGCTATTAAAATATGGTCATATGAAATCAAAACTCTTAGCCTTTATCAATTTGAAAAAGAATCAAAGAATTACTTACTAACCTGATCTTAAGTTGCTAACAAAATTTTTCTTATTCAAATTTGTACGCTATAACTTATGAGAATCACTATGTAATCTTAATTGTCAATTGTTGCCCTTATCTGGAAGACTTGAAAGTATAATGCTCCTTCCTCTTGCTCACAGTGACTCGTATATCTTATAATGTGTCAACAGTTTGTATGTATGATTCACTGTGAAATAAATTATTAATCTAATTTATAATTCAATTATTTGGCTCACATAAACCCCCAAAGCTACGAATACTCTTCATCGAAATCACAAAATATGAATGCAAATTATCAACTTTAACATTATTGTCGCTATGACAATGCAAAGTATATACACCGTATTATACAGAGAGCTCGTTATTTCTCATATGATACTGCTCATTATTTTGAAAATATCGTCACGTGACCTGAAAACATCTAAAGCAACTTCCGAAAATTTAATAATATTTTCATGGCCTTTTTTCCGACGTTCCGCTTTCATTTTCTTCAAGTTTCGGTATTACGTTTGTTTGGAAAAGAAAATAATTGCGTTTTTATTTTTATTCAGCCTTAAAGATGTCCTTGGAGTAAACTATTTTGCTGTAATGGCGCAGCACTCTAATGGGACATATAATTTAAAGCAAAACCGGACCCAATCTTAAACTGTAAGTCAAACACTAGTTTTTCAAAAATGATATACGTGAAAGAATTATTACCACACAAACACGATTTCAGGTTTACGCCACTAGTTCTTCACTGCTACTAGTTCTTCACATTCATTTCTCCATTCGCTAGTTAGACAGACATTAGCGCCTGCATTTCGGAAGCGAACTGAACAAAAGCAGGTGCTGCGCCATTATAGCAGATTGTCATTCAGATGTGTTAGTTTATGACGAACTACACACGTTCAGCAGTCCATGCGTGAGATCAGCGGTAAATGTGAAATTAGAATTTTTATCTTAAATTTGTCTAGTTTTAGTACAACACACTGAATATCTTACAGTAGCACTGTACTTCAATTTTCGCTTTCGCATGCACGCACAACAAGCTCGTGTAATATTTTTGCTGTTGAAAATTATGTTAGTTTGTGATGTCATCAATAGTTGGGCTCGCCCACCGTTAATTAAATTTTTAATCTATTATTTAATTATCAGAAATACTTTTGCAGTATTAATTGTGTTAAAATGTATACTTTTTATCGGTCTTGAAAATGTCGTAGTATATGAAAAATCATTCTGTCTACCTTTAATCCATGTAGGCAGCCTGCAATTTGTTGATGCAGTTATTGGCACTGCTGCCCGACACGTAGCCTCCTTCGGTTCGAGTCCCTATAGAAATAAACTTTTTGATTCTTTCTAATTAAATTTACTTTTCCGAGTAATATAGCTATAAATTTTATTTTACTTTATTACTCACTTACATAAAAGAACTTTTCCATTTGTAGTTTTTTCGTCTTTAACTCTTTCAGCAATAATTAATTTATTGTGTGTTGTAAAGACATAGAGGGCCACATCATCATCATAAATTATCTTTACAACCTCAGAGTGTTGGTAAATATTAATTAAAATAATTATTTAAATGTGTGCTTAATGACTTGTTGTAATTATTTACGTGTCATTAACGTGTGTAGAGGCGCCTCGCCTCCTGCGCACTTTACATCGGCTCCTGCTAGTGATCAGACGTCTTTTTGTAGAAAAACTCATTTAACACAAAGCAAGCGGACACACACTACGTGAAGCTTCGCGCAGTATTGAGTTAGACACAAAATAAAAGCATTTATTTCTTTAATGTTCCAAACTATCAAGTATTTATAAAACATGAATTACTCCTTTTAGCGATGCTTCACGTGATTGATGTGACGTCAGTTAAAAATTTTTGCAGCTGGAAATAACAAATGAATAATGTATCAAACGAATAAAATATTATTATTTTTTATTATATTATCATGAGAACCACCAACACCAACACCAACACCACCACCACCATCATCACCACCACCACCACCATCATCATCATCATCATCATCATCATCATCATCAGTTATTATTTGCTTACTTATTTATTTATTTTAGAAAGACAGGCTTTATCGAATCATTCTCAGTATTATCACCTTTATGATTCTGACGAAGATGATGAGTGAACTCAATACTTGTTTACCTAATTCTGACATCTGGTAATCTGGCCACACCATTATAACTGGACCAGCAGTAGCATCGGCTGAGGCAATAGTAAAGAAAGGCTTTTGCAGCTTTTTTGTGCAGCTGTTCTATTTTGCAGCTGTTACTACAGCTGTTTGGGCAGCGGCAAAATGGAAATTAATTGCCTCATTACTTAACTAACTACATTAATTTATCTTTGGAAGCTCGTAAATATGGCTGCGAAAATCAAGTCAGCAGTAATAAATGTGACAGACTGCGAGGAGCAGACAGAGGTATTAAATCTAATAACATTTGGCGTGGAATTTGCCAAGCATTGGAACTGAAGTTATTTGATTTTCGACAATTAATCAATGAACTTTTGCCGCTGATGTCTTTGTGAAAGTTTCCAAATTTAATCTGTCACATAGACTGGGATGTGTGGAGACAGAAATTAGGAGACGAATTAATTAAATTTTGAATTGCGTTTATTCACCAATATAATTTAGTTAAAAATTACCGAATTTTTATGTCTCGGAGAAACACATTATAATTGTACGATACGGTACGATTTGATTTTGATACGATTACATTAGTCCAGCTAAAAAAGTATACGACGGATATTCCAACCGATAGAGGGCACACACATATTACGTGAAACTCGGACTGAACAGGCAAATTCGCGCCATTACAGAAACATATCCTGTTTTGTCTAGGGGTCCTCGACCACTTGCCCGTCTCATTGTGGAAATTGTGGGCAGAAAGCCGAGCTCTGATCCAGAAAATTCGATTAGCTTTATTAATATTAGATCGTATCACGTAAACATACGCATCTTAAGTTCAGAATTGCACAGTTTCTATATACTAATTTTACTGCTTTCATTGTTTACAGAAATTAAATCTTTAAGTTTCGTAATATCATTTTTTACATAGCCACGAGGTTCTTGGATGACATTGTTTATGAACATAAAAAGACAGCGATGTTCTGAGACGCTAAGTTATATGCAAACTACAAAGGAGAATATTGCTAAAAGCTTTTTATAAAATCTAGTTTGCTGACGATTTACATGTACTAATCATGATGGAAGTGCGTTCAAGTAAACAGAGACCATTATGTACATTAAAATAAGGCAGGAAATACAATAAACGTGTGAGAATCAAGACCCCCATGGAACACCACAAGCTAGAAGGTCTGTAGGTTCAAGTGCGTGGTCGCAGAGCAAAGCGGAAATCATGGAAATTTAAGCTGATCGGGATCCCAATGATACAATTTCATAAAGTTGTATCCCAACTGGGGGATTCTAAGTAATCGAATTTATGCCCACATAAAAGCGCTCACAGATTTTATTAAAGGCTAATCGGCCACAATCTTAAACTGTAGCTCAAAAGAATCTACCCTGTAAAATGTTGAAAGGGGCATACTTTTTTGTTCAAGAATAACTTACGTGAAAGAATTATTGTCACAGAAACGCAATTTTGCGTTCGCGCGGCTAGTTCTTTGCTGCTGAATGCATCTCGCCATTTGCTAGTTAGATGGGCACTATAACCCTTACATGTCGAAAACGCGTTGCATAAAAAACATGTGCTGTACCTCCCATTTGAGAGATGTTCGGCTATGACGTAGTACACAGGTTCGAGAACTCACGGCTGAACACAGCGGTAAACTTGAAGTTTTGAATTTTAAACGTGAAATTTTGTATATCACACTGAATCTTGTACAGTATCACTGTACTTCCATTTTCGCTTTCACAAACATGTGCAACACGCTCATGGAATGTTTGTGCTGTTGAAAATTATGTTCACTTATTACGTCATCACTAACTGGACTCGCCCGCCATTAATTAAGTTTTGAACCTACTAGTTAATTACCAGAAACACTTTGCCATTATTTTAGATGTTAAAATGTATACCTTTTACCTCACTTCAAAAAGGATATGAAAAATCATCCTGTTTTCCTTTAAGCAGTGCTACTAAGTAATGCCAATAGCGGTGACGATAGTGTCACCGCCTCTAACGGCGACGGCGAAGACAGCAACCAGATGACGAGGGCAATAAATACAAAAGACAACAGCTACAGCAACAGCGACTACAAGACTACGACAGTGACGATGACGACGACGACAAATGAGCTAACGACAACGACGACAAATGGGCTGCCATTAACCAGCAAAAAAATGTTGCAAGTGTTACAGCCAATACACCAAAATGTGATAACTGGATCAAGAAAATTGAAAAAGGCAAAATTTATCATACCATTAAAATATCACGTTGAAGATGCATTGTAGAAAATGAGAAACAGTCGCTGCAGAAATAGATTAAACGTTTCAAAGTCATTTGTCGAATAAATAAAACCAGTAGATATCCATAAATTTTTAAATTGAAGCTACTATTGTCTTCTGAAGATCACCTTCTAAATATTTCACTTGAATGGCTTTGGTGTCCGTCCAAATGTTAATTTAATTCAACTAACAAGTTCTTTTGCTGAAGCGTTTACAAATGATGAACAACATAGATCGTAAAAACTGTCGTTATAGGAGACAAAGGGTATCAAGTTTCCACGTATGTTTCCTTATCGAAAACAATCACTGTCTTTCCTGTGTCTCTGCTCTCTCTCTCTCTCTCTCTCTCTCTCTCTCTCTCTCTCTCTCTCTCTCTCTCTCTCTCTCTCTCTCTCTCTCTCTCTCTCTCTCTTTCTCTCTCTCTCTCTCTCTCTCTCTCTCTCTCTCTCTCGTTCGCTCTATAACGAGCCTGGCTAGTAACTGGTTGGGTGCCTGCTAGAATACTTGCCAGGAAAGCTGGTTCTGCGAAGTGTCATCTATCATACTACCCACAGTTTTAAGAAGACACGTAAGATAACTAATATTTCTAGAAAATAGAATTTGAACAAAAATAACTGAATGCTTGTTATAAACAACGAGTGAACTAAAAAAATTCGTTGTTTTTCTATTTATTTGCTTGCTGTGCGCAACACTGTGATGCTTGACAAAAAATTGCGTTGGATAAAATGACTAGAAAATACTCTTAATAAATAAAATTTTAAGTTCACTAACTAAGCAAAAGTATAAATTACTTTATATGGTCAATAAATCAATATAGTGTAGCTCAATAACTTTTTAAAGGAAAGGCCAAGCCTTCTAGGAGGTTAGGCTTATTTCAATGTTTGGGAGAAATGTTAGAAGGATTTAGTAATAAAACTGCAATAAGCGCCTCGTGTAACTAGCAAAATCACTTTAAAGTCGCGATCACTCAAAGCTTGGGCGCTCCCATTTTGAACGCCCATTCTTCTTCCAATAACGCCATTCGTCTTGAAGAAAAGCAGCATACTGTCGGTCTTCATCAAAAGTATAATAAGTTTTTACGAAAAAAAATATTTAGTTCATTTTGTAATATTTTTACGTGAATATTAGGTAAGATGCAGAAATTTGAATTAGTTTAAGCAGCGTGCGCTTACGGAAAGCCACGACGCGCTCATGAGTCTCCCAGTTATGTCATGATTTTGAAGTGAATGGCGGCAAACCGCCACGCCTGAAAATTTCTATTCAGGGTTAGTATATTTTTAATTTATATTTTATAGGCAGTTCTTTGCAAATTTCTTTGTTATATTTTTCTAACCTTAACTGGTAACAGTAAAATACAACCAGCACACAGAGTGACTTGTTCTTTCCTTGTGACTATTTTGTGACTATTTTCTTTTCCTAGAAAAGGCTCAGTTATACACGAACGATATTGTCAATTGTTAACCTCAACCTTTATTAATAGTTGGATAAAGTAAGTGTGTGTGGTGTGTTAACAGGTTTTATCCAGTTTTCATTATGGCTAATTGGGTGATGCCCTAAGAACAACCTCGTCTGACGCATTTCATTAGCTGTACCTTACTATGATCACTTCTGTCCAAAGAGTAGATTTAGTCTTTCATTTTCTGCACTAATCCCTCTGCTTCGCCTAGACTCCCTAAGCTCGTAACTCTTTACTTTTTCGTCTCAACTGTTTAGAAAGAAAACAAAAGTTGCCGACGCAAGTCAACCAGGTTTAAAAGTTCTAATCAGACACGCTTGAATGCACATCACGGTGACCAGCTAATCTAGGTGAAGCCAGACTGACTGCAAGCGCTTTCTGACTCACATGGCGTATGGCTTCCCTGTGGAGACCGCATATCCTCAAGCTCAGTCCAATGATCCGTCTATATTCAGTCTAGTCTCGCCAGCCGTCATTGTCTCTTAAACGGACGTGGCTGTATAACAACTTCTTAGAAAATGATTCAGTAAGAAGTTTTGTAGTTGTGAAAGCCCGAGATGAGGATGGTGATGAAACGATGTTAGATGTAGAGGTCGTTCTTCAGGGTTAATTGCTCCTGTGACACAATTTATGTTGTGATAAGTGAAAGCGTAATTGCGATGAAAACAGCTGTGTAGGAAGATAAATCGTCAAAGAAAGAGGGGCAGAGAGGGAAAATTCAATATATTTCAATTCAATTCAATCAATTTATTTCCCCAACATTCGTTTCACATTACAATAAATAGTAGTAGGAAATTTCAACAACATCTTAGTAGGAGTGGTTGATCAAAACCCAATTGATCACCAACGCAGCTGCTCCTTTTTTCTTAGTAGGCGCAAATGTTTACGTGATAAGATAATGTCCATTAGTTTTTAAAGGAACCGAGTTAAATTAGTTGGATACCTAAAGATACTTCGTCTTGCAAGCAATTACTATTTTTAAAAAAAATAACAGTAAATAACCGAATTGAAATTACGATGGATAATTACAGAATGTTGAAGCACTAAATTAGAATGTTAAAGCAATAATAAATTACTGTCGTACCATGCCTGCAAACTTTCTAATTGATCGTACAAAATTGTTTTTTAAAGAAAATTCAAAACTCGATTTAAATATCTTATATCAAACGATCCATAGGCAAAAACAAAATCATCTAGAGCAAAATAAATCAAAATGGAAGCCAAAATCAAAAATCAGGAAAATAGCAGAGTAGAAAATAGATAAAGAGAAGGATGGAATGGATAAAAAGAGAAGTAGGTGAGGAGAAAAAGAAATGTATCGAAAAAGCAAGGATTAAAAGAGAGAAAGAAAAGGGTGGGATAGATAGGAAGATGGGGAGAATAGGATGGATAGGAAGAGAAGTTGCAAGAGGGAAAGAGATGGGATGAATTAAGAGTGAAAAGTGCGAAATTCGGTGGAAAGGAGTTGTGAAGGAAAACAATGAAAAGTGAAGTATTTATACGTGTTTACCCTGTTTGCCTGGCTCTGCCCTGGCAAAGAGGTTTATGAATAAACGTGCAGCAAGGATAAGGATAAGCATTATTTGGTATCGTACCTAATTGCCCATGTAATTATACAATTATTCTGACTTTAATAGGCTTCCTCTAAAAGCTTTATAATGGGCGTTCAGTCCTTTGTGATTTGAGTTAACATAGTAGCCCGCCAAGCGCTATTTTATCTCCCAGCTCCTTATCTAGGATATCGTTTGGCAAAAGTTAATTGTGTGTTTAATTATTTCATACTGTTGTTTTAATCTAGTAATATAAAAGAAAAAATAGTGTCATAGTTTTTGTCAACACGCTTATTATCATCTACTAATCAGTTATACTTAAACATATTTAGGTCTTTATAATGTAATAGACCAATATATCTCTTGTATACTAATATCACTTAATACTATTACTTTCATATCGTCATTGTAAATATCATTATGCAAAAATCATGTAAATTACTTCTAATAATTATACGCACATTTTAATTCATCTGTTCTTTGTTTCTATCTAAGTAACAATACACCAAATTAGAAAAGTGCTTTAGCACAAATAACTTCACGAATCATACTTGGGTTCGTAACTTTGAGATAATATTTGAACTTGGGGCAAATCATGCGCACCATACGCACCAGTCTAGCTCTCCCGCCCTTTATCTCCAATACTAAAATCAAAAAGAATTAAAAACACCCAAAGTTGCCGATAGCGTATGTGTTACTTGCCAAGCGATTCCCTCAACCCAATGTTTCTGACGTACATACATACATAGAGACCGACATACTAATTGAAGAAAAAAATATTCGCAGGGCACCTATATTATATAAACTCCGCCTCTCAATTTACAAAAAAAATCTTAGGCGTGTACTAAACAACCGTGGGCGTGTGCAAAAGGCGGCTACTTACTTATCTAAATTAAATACTTGGGGCTTGATGTATGACGCAATCTTCATTCGTCAATGTCGTCGTTCGGACGCTGTTAGAAATTAGATTTGATTACGTTTGCGCAACAAGTTTCCAGAATTCTTCCAAATCAATTGGCAAAAGCTTGTTGAAAGCCCAGGCAGTTGCAGCTCATTGTAGCTTGAAGTGTCTTCAAGGAGATAGAGTTACATATGATCGATCGTGTGTTTCTTTACGTTAAAGTAATTAACCTGCCTGCCAACCAAAACTTAATTTGTTAATAATTAATCAACGTACAACAGTAGTGATGGAAAAAAATCAATTCTTGGAATTTTAAATACCAAACTTTATTCGAAAAAAAGAAAAAAAGAAAAATGTAAAGTCCAGCCGGGCCTGGATTTGAACTAGGAGGTTTGATTAGGAGCACATTGAGAAGACCACTAAACTATACAACCCCTTATTATAGTAGTTATCCAATGGAAATCTAAGGGCCCTTTCGATCAAGTTTGGCTGAAATTTTGATAATTTATTGTAGTCTATCATTACCATTAATCATATTTGTTGTTTGTTTGTTTGTCTAGCTGTCTGTCTGCCTGTCTATCTGTCAGTATGTTTGTACGTATGTGTTTGTTTGTATGTATGTATGCTTGTATGCGTGTATGTATACGTGTTTGTTTGTTTTTCATGTTTGTTCTGATATTTGTCTGCCACCCATTCGTTCAATGCGTGAGTAATTGTCTGGTTGGCAGGCCACAAGCCACTTTACTCATTTACTTGCGTAAATTGATTGCTTACTTACTGGCTGGCCGACTGACTAACTAACTGACAGGCACGCCAAACTGTTAAATTGTTCACTTATTATTCGTATCCCAAAATTACTACAGTGGCGCCTTCAAGAGCGTACATGAGCAACATAGGTGCCGCTGCGACAACACTTTCTTGAAAGCCTGTTTTATAACATCGTAAATGTATGAAATTATAATGCAAGCAAAGCATTTGTTACGTTAATTAAGTATGAATTTCTACTGGAGAAATAACTACTGAACAAAAGTCGCCTAATCAGGGAAGAAAGGAGATTCCGTCCCGTTTATGGTTATTTAATTATCGTATTTCTGCCTTTAAAAGCGTCAAAAACTTTTGCATTTATTCCGAGATTTACATTTAAGTGGAGGCTCCAGAACGCGGGAGCAATTCTACAGCTTGCCTCTCAACATTAAAGCAGTATTCAATGAAACAGACCTGGTTAGCTTATGTATAATCAGCCGTCGATGCCATTGTAGATAATTGCAGGACCACAGCATTACAAGTTAGATAAATGATGCGTTGGTTTTCTAAAATCACACCACCGTTTTGGTGCTGCTCTTGCAACCAAATGGTGACGTCACAAAACGGCGCTAATTTCATTTATTTCCTGTAATTTTATCGTTTAATAATTGCGTTAATTGTGGGGAAATTGCTTGCGAGTTAATCAAATTTGCATTTTGAGGTAATTTAATACTGGCTTTTACGAATGTGTTAGACAAACACTGTTTAGTTTATTTTTCTTCATAAATGCCCTAGCTAGGCTAGTTATTCAAAGCCGTGCTAGCATGCAAAATGTTTTGATATTGTATATACCCCAGGTTACTTAGTACCTTGACTGCTGTATTATTCTATGCTATTATTAAAGCCAGGCCATTTACTCATGTTCGATTAGCTGGCAACAATCATTTTGCTGAGACAGCATTAATTTGGACACGTTTGCTACTAGCAGTCATGCACTGCACAGTGAATATACTTTGAACATAGAAGACGACTACTCTATATAACATACATTCTCCGTAAATTAGTATCTATGTACAATCGATCGGTTATTTGGATGATTTTTGTTATGCCTTTGTAAGTAGTAGAATTAACCCATCTGTGTTTAGAAAGACAGAAATGTTAGCTCACGTGGCAGACGCGAACTGTGTTTTAATTCCCGTTAAAGCATGTTTAGTCTGAGTATTCGTGACCTGTTTTAAGTCTTTGAAACATGAAATAATTTCGACAAGCAGTAGGATTTTGTAGGTTTCCGTTCGCTAGCTTGAAGCATAGAAAGTTTGGTATAATTTTATGAGACTTAATTTTATGAGATTTTATGAGACAATTTTCAAGGAAGTTCACACCCAGCGCTGTTTTACCTGAAAAATACAGCGATGAGCAATCTAAAGAAATCTAAGCTTGAGAGTGAATGATATGCACATACAGGCTGAACATAATCCAGTGAAGACAGTTCTAAACTGAGTAAGTCCAATCAGAGTCTCTCTTTCGTGTTGTAGTACAGACTAACCCGTAGAAGATACTCCAAGCTTCTCACTTCACCTTAGTGAAACTAAGAGGGACTTGCTGGACTTACTAATAGTGACTTCTCTAGCACTATATTCTGCTCAGTTTGGAACTGTTTTCACTCGATTATGTTCAGCCTGTATGTGGTATCACTGTGCATATCAATTATTCTCAAGCTGTTCCAGCTTAGATTTCCTTCTTCAAGATCAGCAGCTGACGTCATCAGAAATCGTTATGACAATGGTGTACTCAAACACTTCAAAAAGTGCTCATCACTTTATTTTTCGAAAGGTAATACAGCGTTGGATGTGGACTTCCTTGAAAACTGCAAGTTTCATAAAATTATACCAAACTTTTTATGCTTCAAGCTAGCAAATAGAAATCTATAAAATTCTACTGCTTGTCGAAATTGTCAGTTTACTCCACTGAATCATGAATTAATTTATTTTAACGTCACTGTTGTTTGGAGGAATCACAAGCTTTATATTCGAGATTCCAAAGTCCAAAAATTAAACCTACTACCCAAGATTTTCTGATCTGTTATCCACAAATCTCTTTCTCATTCCAACTTGCTTTTACCATTCTTGAAATTACGATCAAGCATAGGTCATCCAGAGATACGCTTGTTGTTTCCTAGATACTAAGTTAAGTTAATCTGTTGTTATTGTTAATCTGAGTGATTGTTCATGACCAATAGCATTAATAATAACAGCACATTAACTGACAGTGTATCTAGGCAATATCAAGCATGTCTGCAGATGACATATGCTTTATTCTAATTTTAAAGATAGTAAAGATATATTATGCAATAGCACCGTTAAACTTGAATGGGTATTTATGTAGGTAATCCGCAGGATGCAACGGTTATCATGTCTGGACCGATATCAGAAATTCTGGGTTCAATTCTAAATGAGTAAACTTCAGATTTTTGTCCATTGATTTAATAAATATAAATCTTTTACTCACAGATTAGATTAATACTAATTTACTAATAATATGAAAAGTCCTGTCTCTTTAAAGCGATATACTTTCCCAGTTCAAAATGTTATGATATTTTATGATATGTTAAAACATGTTGTTTATTAGCGCAGATCGTATCGACAACAACTGTCATTTTCAATGCTATAAATCAAACAAAAACAAATAATTGGTACAATTGTGACACTACCAACCAAGGCATAGAATAAATTATATCATTTCGCAATCACAGGAGTAAAATTCAAATTGTCAGAATACAAGTAAAAATAATTTAGAAAGAGGTTCACATGTAAAAACTATAAAGAAATTTTAAGAATAGTACCTTACATAAAAGATTCAGACAAAGTTCACAACAGCCAACAAACAATTAGTTTAACAACAAGCAAAGTCGACAAACTGGGAAAACAAACCAAGCCAGCTGTAATAAGTGTCAGGGGTATAATATATATTTTACACAGTTTTGCATTTTCCACAGCCACAAGAGCGGACACAATATGAGAAACCTAAAAACTCTCCAAACAACTCAGAAACTCAATAATTTACAAAGACCACTACAGATAGTTCCATCCAATAATTATTTTACACATTCTTTCTACGTGATAGCCGTTTACTTTTATAGTTTTTTCTCTGTCGTTGAAATGACAGTCACGTATGTTTGTCTTGGTCGCCTGAGGGCGAGTTGAATAGCCGAGTGGTGACAAGTTTTCGCGTGCAACGTAAGAAAAGCAAAGACGTTGAGGTTAATCAGTAAAGATACGGCTAACATCTGAACTGAAATCTGTTATATGCCCTCCCTATTTATTTCGCTGTAGGGATCCCTATTATCACCGCTACTGTTTATTTTCTTTATAGCAGATATGTTTAATGACATTGACACCGAAGACCAAAACGCCGATGATGCCACGGTGTTTGTCACGCATAGCAGTGTTTATGAAGCGTATATTTTTCGCGATGTATCTGCAAGTGCAGTCTTCATTGATATTGTTCACGATATAGTATGTACAACATGTACTACCTTATATATATATATATATATTTGTGTGTGTGTGTGTGTGTGTGTGTGTGTGTGTGTATGTGTATGTGTCTGTGTGTGTGTGCGTGTGCGTGCGTGCGTGTGCGTGTGCGCGTGTCTCTGTAGTGAGCCTTAATATGTAGTGTATTTTTTATATGTATTGTACACTGTTACCCTGCAAATGGAGGGATTTGTATTTATTTTATTTTGAAAATAAATGAGATTTAATAAATAATAAATTTATCTCGCTAATAGAGATTGCATCATCTAATGCTGCTGGGATCTTTGCCATTTAGCGTCTCCTCTTAAATGTAATAAAGATTCCTCTGCTTGCTAATAGCACTTGCAAAACGTTAAGCATATTGTCATAAACATAATTTTACAGTCTATCGATGAAAGTCAACATTCCTTACAGTCATCACAATAAACATTGTTACAAATTATAACGCATCACACATCACATACACAGTAAAAGGCAATGATCTTATTTTAATTCATAATAGCAGAATCTAAACGCATTACACACAAAAGCAAGTATCTCTGCTAGTTAGATAGGTACCGGGCTCACCACAATCACTTGATCGAGTAAGCCCCGCCGTTACGTCCCGGCACACAAGTGAAGAAAGAGTGAACCGGTCGATTTCAGCACCAAGGAATTTCAGCAACCTTGTTCGTCTGGCCCTGAATAAGTGGCAATTTCAAGTGTGGACCACATTCCTCAACTAAGACCTAGCTTCACGTGAAGCCACCTTCCAGAATAATGGTTTTATTATGCATCTTTCGTCGAGAAACTTTTCAGCAAGGTGGCTTCTTTTATTGGATTTTTTCAGATGTTCAGCAATCACATCTGTATCGCATGCCCTGGGCTGAATACAGTAAATACTTTAATGCGTTTATTTTTCCTTGTCTGGTTTATCTTAGTGTATTTTAATTTCCTGTATGTACTTTTGAAATGATGGCGTTTCCAGCAAGTACGTCTGCTCAAAGTCGGTGTGTGCTTAAAGCAAAACCCGACCCAATCTTAAACGGTAGCTCTGCTCTAAACAATTTAGTCTTTAAAATATTGAAAGAAAACATACTATTTTTTAAGAATGACAAAATGATTATTACCACACAAACATAATTTCACGTTCCCGCCACTAGTTCTTCGCTGTTACATGCATTGCGCAATACGCTAGTTAAACGGGCACTAGCGCCTGCATTTCGAAAACGCGTTGCGCAGAAAACAGGTGCTATGCCTCTGAAATATGTTAGTTTGTGCCGAACTACACACATTCGGCAGCTCATGCGTGATCACAGCGGTAAATTTGAAACTTAAATTTTAATCATAAAACTTGCCCAGTCTTAATACACTGAATATCTTACAGTAGCACTGTACTTCAATTTTCGCTTTCACAAACACGCGCAACACGCTCGTGGAACATTTTTGCTGTTGAAAATTATGTTCGTTTGTGATGTCATCAATAGTTGGGCTCGTCCGCCTCAGAGACTGAGATTATTATTATTATTATTATTATTATTATTATTATTATCATAATTAATATATTATAACACAAAGGTTACTATTACAATTACAGTTTCGAGCACTAATTACATTTGCCTAGATTTTGGTTTCTGCAGGTATAACAAGTGAACCTGGTCTTATTTCCAGACTACAATTTCAATTAGTATAACTTTCAAATAGTTATTATTACAACGATAATAAGTAGACTTTACACATTTATTATAAGTTGTTATAAAAGACGCATGGTACTAACACCTGGCAATGAATACAGTTACTGGCATAATTAATATATTATTTCTAATCTAATTAATTCTCGAACAATGCGAATATATATTTCAAGTGCATATTTCAAGTTATCTCTATTTCTGTATGCATTTTAAACCTTCCTATTACCAATAGCAGTTATTAGTACCTATCTTAAGTTAGACGTGACTAATGGACAATCATAAATTAAATGTTCGGGGGTTTGAGATGTATGACCGCATGTACACTGCTCATTGTCAATCAGTCTAATTCGGTATTTAAACGATTTGGTACCTCTGTTAAGCAGGAGGGCGAATGCGCTGGTTTCTGTAAACCGGTCGTATCTGCTTAAAGGCATTTTTAGTGGGTGACTATAAACTACACTTATTTCAGATGGGTTTCCTGTAAGAAGTTCATTATTTTCTACTGTTCTCAAATACGGTACTTTTACAAAGATGAGAGGGGGGGAAGAACGCGAGAGAAAGAGAGAGATTGAGAGAGAGAGAGAGAGAGAGAGAGAGAGAGTTAGAGAGAGGGGGAGAGACAGAGAGAGAGAGAGAGAGAGAGAGAGAGAGAGAGAGAGAGAGAGAGAGAGAGAGAGAGAGAGAGAGAGAGAGAGAGAGAGAGAGAGAGAGAGAGAGAGAGAGAGAGAGAGAGAGAGAGAGAGAGAGAGAGAGAGAGAGAGCGTGCGAGGAAGAGAGAAAGAGAGAGAGGGGGGAGAGAGAGAATGAGGCAGACAGAGACTGGATAATTATAATTTGATGTAGATAGTATTTTCAATTCTTGGAATTTGTTCACTGTTCCATTTCCTGTCCCCTTAGGTGTTGTTTTCATTATGCAGATTGAGGCGGGAAACAGCAAGTATCACATATTTCGGCATTATTTCAATATTTCCTCATTAAAAATTTATCAAGAGAATATGACCGAACCACGACTCTCTCTCTCTCTCTCTCTCTCTCTCTCTCTCTCTCTCTCTCTCTCTCTCTCTCTCTCTCTCTCTCTCTCTCTCTCTCTCTCTCTCTCTCTCTCTTCTCTCTCTCTCTCGCTCCCTCCTCTCTCACTCTCTCCTCTCTCTCTTCTCTCTCTCTCTTCTCTCTCTCTCTCTCTCTCTCTCTCTCTCTCTCTCTCTCTCTCTCTCTCTCTTTCTCTCTCTCTCTCAACTCTCGGGACGGCTTGAGCCTTTTCACAGTTTCGGTATGCGCACTCGCAGTTGCTGTAGATCAAAGGTTAAGTGTACCACAGCAACGCGTCTTAACTACAGTTCAGTAACTTCAGTTGTTTTACGTGGACTTTACTTAATTATGCGTTAGTCTGTGTATAGAGTGATTTACTAGCAAAATCTTGCTTGGAAACAAGAAAAAAATGAACTAAGTAAGACTCTAGCTAGCTGTTAAAACTGTTATTAATGCAACAGCTTGGGCTGCGAGGCATTGTCAAGTGCACACAAATGCGTTGTTTGATACACTTAACCTTTGATCTTTTCACGATCATCATCAATCGCTAGAACTGTGAAAAGGCTTATTGTTAAATGCGTTTGATTTGCCTCAAATTGCCAAGCAGTGAGCTATTTTACAACAGCGTTTACTCACTCTTTCTACAGCCGTGATTGAAATCAATAATAATTATTATGAAAATGTTATTGACACAACAAAATGGGCAAAGTGGCCATTTATATGCCTACAGTACTTTCACTTCCCTAATGGATATATTTTAATGGTGTGGACTGGCTAATGACAGAACACATCATACGTTGCGCTGTTCGACTCTATTACAAAGACTGTAGCTCCCGATACAATTCCCTTCAGAACTTACGTAAATACTCTGCAGACAAAACCGTAACATTGCTACATGAAGTTATGTTTTGTAACTGACATGCGCACTAAATTCATGCGCTTTTCACCTGTGAGTGACAACTGGTTACTAGGCAACGAAACACACAACATGGTTTTACTAATTAGGGGTAGGATTAATTCCCATTTCTTAATCGAAGTTGGTTTAACGGTTACTCTTTAACTGCTATTCACGTTTCAAAATATCCAAAAGTTGGATTATGATTGTGTTTAGACATGATTAACACTCTGTCACATTTGAATGACAGTGACGGGTGGCAGTTTTAATGACCACGACGGCATTTAAGGGCCCTTCCACAAGCTATTGTGCACACTGGCACTTCCTGTTCCCACAAGCACACTGTGTTCAGTCATGATGACTAATAAAAGTCACTCGTCACTGTCATTCAAGCACAATGAATTTCGCAATGAATACTTCTTTAAAGTATCACAAATTTTTATAACTTTAAGGCTGCGAAATTGATAGCGCAATGAATGTTACACATACTAATTTCAATTGGTCTACATTTATGAAATGATTGTAGAATTTTAGAATTTTAAACTTCGGCCAACGTGGGCGCTACCATCACTTTAAAAGAAGTAAATTGTGAGTAAAACTTCTCTTAATGATTATCTTTTAGTCATTCGTTCATGTGTTATAAAACGTATAGTGCAATAGAAATACCATGCCAAAATAGAGCGAAAATAGAGGACAAAAAATCCTGCAAACTGCCTTATTAGTTATTTGTAATCTCTTTATAAATCTCTTTATAATTGTTTTACTGCTGTTATTATTATTATTATTATTATTATTATTGTTGTTATTATTATTATCATCATCATCATCATCATCATCATCATCATCATCATCATCATCATCATCATCATCATCGTCATCGTCGTCATCAGCGTCATCATCATCATCATCATCGTCGTCATCGTCAGCAACAACAACATCATCATCATTTTTACATCACACATTTTCGCATCTGCTTTCTTTGGCTAACAACTTTGAAGCCAACTAACTAGATTTTAGACCAACCTTTAGTCAAGTATGGTTTCAAACTAACAACTTTGAAGCCAACTAACTAGATTTTAGACCAACCTTTAGTCAAGTATAGTTTCAAACTAACAACTTTGAAGCCAACCAATTGGGTTTTAGACAATTTTAGTCAAGTTTGGTTCCAACTAACAACTTTGATGCCAACTAACCAAGTTTTAAACCAACTTTTGACAAAGTTTTGTTTCAAGCTAACAACTTCGAAGCCAAGTATTCGCATTTAATGCCAAATAGCATTTAAAATATACTGCCTCTGAGTAGAAATTGTCAGGCGTGGTGGTTGTCGCCATTCACTTGAAATTCACGACGTGACTGGGAGACTTTGTAACTTTTCGTGAGCGCGTCGTAGCTTTCCGTCACCGCGCGCTGCTTAAACTAATTCAAACTTCTGCAGTTTACCTAATGTTCGCGCAAAAATATTACAAAATTAGCTATTTAATTTTTTTGTAAAAACTTATTATACCTTTGGTGAAGATTGACAGCGTGTTACTTTTCTTCGGGACAAATGGTGTCATTGGAAGAAGAATGGGCGTTCAAAATCAAAAGCCCTAAGCAGGAAGTAATCGCGACTTTAAAGTTATTTTACTAGTTACACGAAGCGCTTATTGCAGTTTTATTACTAAATCCCTCTAATATTTTTCGTGAACATTGAAATAAGCTTAACCTCCTGGAAGGTTTGGCCTTTCCTTTAAATATTCCTAATGTTTTTTTTTGTTAATTGTTTTGTAAATCTAACCATGGATGACCGAGACACGTATATTGCTTGCTTAAACACACCAGAGTCCCAGTCAGTTCGTGTTGGTATGCAATTCAATCTGTAGTCTTGGCCAGCTGCAGCTTGCTGGATCTGGTAGCTTAGAAGATGTTTTTGACAGTTTTGGGGATGAGAACATTCGCGAAACGTAGAACAGATCACGACTTAAACTAACTGCAAAGTCGCACGGCCTACTTAAATACATTGAAGGAATATCGGATCTCAATCTTAAACTATGGTTCAAAGCAATATAAGTTGTAAAATAATGAAATGGAACATGCTATTTTTACAAGCATGACTTACGTGAAAAAATTATTATCGCAAAAACGTAATTTCGCGCGGCTAGTTCTTCACTTTTACATGTATTTCGTCATTTGCTAGTTAGTTGGGGCACTAGAGCGAACATTTCTGAAGCGAAAATAAACAGGTGCTGCACCTCTCAGTTCAGATGTGGTTTAGTTGTAATGGAGAGCACACGTTCGACAGTTCGACAGTGTGTGAGTATAGCGGTCAATTTGAAATTTGAATTTTCAAACTTTAAATTTGCCGAGCTTTTGCGTACTACACTAAATGTTGTACAGTAGCACTTTCGCTTTCACAAACACATGCCACTACTGCTGCTGCTGCTGTTGCTGCTGCTGCTGCTGCTACTACTACTACTACTACTACTACTACTACTACTACTACTACTACTACTACTACTACTACTACTACTACTACTACTACTACTACTACTACTACTACTACTACTACTACTACTACTACTACTACTACTACTACTACTACTACTACTACTACTACTACTACTACTACTACTACTACTACTACTTACGTCGCCACTGCGCCTATTGCTGCTGCTGCTGCTGCTGCTGCTGCTGCTACTGCTACTACTAATCTCACGCCAATTCACGCTTATATTAAGAGAATTATAGTCAGTTTAGTAATTATATTATGTAGTCAGAAGCGGTTCTGACTACATTAATGAGAGAATCTTGAAGGATTACTTTATCCATTTCTTTGAAGTTTAATCTTGGATTTCACACACTCGACGGCTTGTTCCACTTAATAACGACAAACAGCTGATATCTGTTTGAATCGACAAGACACAATTTACGCCGATAATAATCGAGCACAAACGGCGGAAAATGTGCTAAAAATATCACCGAGATTCCGTGGAATAATTTCTTCACTAATAAGAAATAACGCCAGTAATTCGCGCTCTTGTTGAAAGACTGTCAGCAGAATTCTCGAATTTCTCAAGCAAAAACTAAAAATATTAGCACATGTAAGAAGTTAGCTTAACTGTTATCAAACCTTGTAGGCTTACTTGAAGAGAAGAAACCAATGTCTTTCGTGACAGGTATTTGCTTCTTGCACTTCAAAGGGCTTCTTGCTTTGCTAGTCAAGTTTTTGCCACATTAAAGGAAAACAGGATGATAATAAATTGTAAAATCAGATTTCTAATAAATAATAAAATTTTTCATAATCTCAGCTGCTCAAACAGCCTCAAAACTAATATACATCTTTTTGTACCTTTTACTGAATTAAAGGAAGACAGGGTGATTTTTCAAATACGACCCCATTTTCAAGCCCGGTAAAAAGTAAACTTTTTCACACAATTAATACTGCAAAAGCGTTTCATATAATTGAATTATAGATTAAATCTTAATTAACGGCGGACGAGCCCAAGTATTGATGACATCACAAACTAACATAATTTTCAACAGCAAAAATATTCCACGAGTGTGTTGCACGGGTCTGTGAAAGCGAAAATTGAAGTATTGTGCTATTGTAACATATTCAGTGCGTTCTCCTAAAGCTAGGCAAGCTTCAAGATAAAAATTTAAATTTAAATTTTACTGCTGTGCTTACTCATGAGCTGTCAAGTGTGTGTAGTTCGTCACAAACTAACACATTTGAACTGAGAGGTACAGCAGCTGTTTTTTGTGCAATGTGTTTCCAAAATGCAGGCGCTAGTGCCCGTCTAACTAGCGAATGGCGATATACATGTAACAGCGAAGAAATAGTGGCGCAAATGTGAAACTGTGTTTGTGTGGTAAAAATTCTTTCACGTGAGTCATTTTTGAAAAAATAGTATGTTCCCTTTCAATATTATAAAGAGTAGATTGTTTTGACCTACAGCTTAAGGTTGGGTCTGTTTTTCTTTAACTGCTACCAAGCCTTGTAGGCTTGTTTGAAGGAAAGAAGCCGATGTCTTTCGTGACATGTATTTGTTTCTTGCACTTTTTGCTTTGCTAGTAAAGTTTTTGCCACATTAAGTTTTACGGCGAGGCGTTGATGTGCAAAACAGAGGATCATGAAAGCAATTCGTCTCGATTACACGTTAGAAATTTATTCCACGTGGCGGTGTAGGAAGCTATAAAGGTAGAGACGTGAGCGATTATTATGATTGCAGGATCTCCGAGACTAAGTACCTCGGTTTCCAGGCTTATCGAACCGATGTTACCAGATTAATTTGGTTTTCGACACGAGCAGGTTTTGCACAAAAGATCAGCTTGTACAAAGCACACTGGCATTTTGTATCTGTTAACCACAAATCAAAACATTGTCTTTGTTCAAGTCAAAACAATGCAATTATTTTAGTTCAAAATAGGGAGGACTGTTTTTCAACGTCATGAAAAGAAGGAGAGGGAGAGATAAACGGGTGACAATGAAAAGTAAGAAAAGAGAGTGAACGTGAAAGGGGAGAGCAAAAGACATAAGGAAATGAAAAATGTAGAAAGAAAAAGAGGGAGAGAGAGGGAGAGAAAGAGAGAGAGAGAGAGAGAGAGAGAGAGAGAGAGAGAGAGAGAGTGAGAGGGAGGGAGGGGGAGAGAGGGAGATTAGTTTATTCCACTTCTCACGAGTAATATACATAACAGGTTACATAGTTCAAGAAATTTGAAAGTGATAAAATTGTAAACCGATCAAGTAAAAGAACACTAGAAAGCTTGGTTAATAAGCCTTTTCACACTTGTTTGAGTACCACAGCCCGTCACTTGACATGTGGGTAAAACAAAATCATCTGCTGCATCAAGTTTAGTAACCTCAGTTGTTTTACGTGGACTTTACATAATAATGCATTAGTCTGTGTGTACATTGATATGTTAGCAGGATCTTGCCTGGGTAACGTTCACGTTCTGGCTCATTGTTAAAACTATTACTATTACAATAGCATAGGCAGCGAGTTTGCAGATGTACACAAGTGCTGGGACACTTAACCTTTGACCTTTTCACGATCATCATCAATCGAGTTGAAACTGTGAAAAGGCTTATTGCTTGTATATGGCAATCGAGTTCATATCCTCAGTTCTCCTTTAATTCGTTGTCATCAAAATTTACCATCGATTTAAACATTATGAAGTGCGTTTGGATTGTCTTTCCCGTATTATAAATTAATTTCGGGAAAGCAGTGGTTTTGTTTGAGCAGTTTCGGTTGGTTTGCTTTTCATACTCAATTGTAAAGGTTAAAAACTCAGCTTGCTCGAGCTGATCGTGGAAAAATTCAAAATTTCAATTTGCGATTAGACAAGCCTTTGCTCGACCAATAAAATTTAATTATTTTACTAAGAAAGAAAATTAAATTTTTGATTTGTTTCATTCGAATTCTCAGACGTGATTTTCTCGTGAAGTCGAGCTTAAGGATCTCAAACACAGTGCATTTAAATGTTTAAGCACCGCGAAAGCACATAAAGTAGACAAGAGAGATTTGGTTTTCGATCTTATAAAAAATATAAAGCAAATACAGTTTTGTCATATTTGGTTCCTAACCCATAGAGTCGATGTCACACTCTAAAATGACAGCAAATAAAGATGCAAAAATTCTCCAAACTGACAACTGAAACTATTTTATTTTGGTCGTTTTTAATTTTTTCTTAAAGGAAAACAAGATGATTTTTCATATACTACCACATTTTGATGAACGACAAAAAGGTATACATTTTAGCACTTATAGTAATACCAACGTGATAATTAAGTAGTAGCATTTGTAGTAAATAGTAGGCTAAAAACTTAACTTACTAAGCTCAACTTAGTAATGCCATCACAACTGAACACAATTTTCAACAACACAAACATGCCATGAGCGCGTTGAACGTATTTGCGAAAGTGAAAATTGAAGTACAGTGCTACTGTACAACATTCAGCGTAACATACGAAAACTCAGCAAATTTTAAAATAAAAATTTAAATTTCAAGCTTCCCGCTGTACTTACGCATGAGTTCTCCAATGTGTTCAATACGCCACAAATGAACACTTCTGAACTGAGCGTTACAGCGCCTGCTTTTTTATACAATTCGTATCCCAGATCAATCGCTAGCGCCCGATGAAATACATGTAAAAGCGAAGATCTGGCGGCGAGAATACAAAATTAGGTTTCTGTGGTAATAATTCTTTCACATAAGCCATTCTTGTAAAATAGTATGTTCCTTTTGAATATTTTACAGGTTAGATTATTTTCAGCTACAGTTTAAGATTGGGTCCGGTTTTCTTTTAATTTATATTAAAATCTTCATACGCCTCGTATCAATAACACAAGAGGTCGGTATCAATAAATTTTTTGCATATATTTTACCGTATTTCCTGTGTCGGAAACTTCTTTTTCCGAAGTAAGCAAATTGTCATTTGTATTGTAAGAAAGCTGTATAGAAGTACTTAAATGAATATTGTATAATTACTTCTGTAACTTAATTGTTTAAGATTTGTGTAGGAAACTTGTCGAATACTCTGTTAAATGCCTTATTGACCGCATAATACATACTTGCTTAATGAATAGGTTAGGTAAAAAGACCTAGGCAGGAAATGGTTCTTCGGGAAAAACCTGACTGCTGTATAGTTGTCGAGACAGGTTTTTCCCCCACTTAATAGATGAATCTTACAATACTGTAGGTGTAGGGATAAGAGTCGCCCATCTGTAATATATATATATATATATTGTAATGTTGTCACGTTTACTAACTATATTATTATGTTTACAGGAATTTGACTTTGATTGGTCGTAATGTTGTGACGTTTACTAATATATCGACAATGTAAATAAGTACATCATGATGTTTTAACCAATTTGTTTATTGTTTTTATTCATGATTATATAGCAAATACAAAGATGGACACAAAAACTAATAATATACCTTTTGAGAACAAACTTTAGATAAAAGCGCATTTTTTATGAGCAAACAAGGAACGAAATTATAAAAACGAAAAATAAAACCACCTTTTATTCTTATTCTCGACAAAATTCTTTATACGCCTCGTATCAATAACGTAAGAGGCCGGTGTCAATAATTTTTTGCATATAAATTTTACCGTATTTTAATAACGTAACAATTTTTAATACAAGTAATAGAAGCTGGTGTACATCAGTCTATTTTAAATGCTGTGTTCCCCATTGGTATGAAGCTCTATTTCTTTTAGTTGAAAGGAAGCAAGTTATAACAATATTTTGCAGCAGTTTTTGCGTAATCTATTTATTGCTATTTCGATTTCCAAACATTTCTTATTTAGTCTGATAATATTTGATTAGGGAAAAGAAAATGGATTCCAAGTGTTTACCTAGCACCATTTCCGGCTCCGATTTCATAAATTTTCATGAAAATATCATATTAGTTTATAGCTTATTAGAGGTTGTGAGTCCTTATAATAGGTCCAGCTGGTTTATAAATCGAGTTACTGTTTTGAAAATCGAATAAAAACACTTTAAGGTCTTTCAGCAAAGAATATTTATTTGGGACAATTGAATAACGAATAATAGGTTGATAAGGCCTTTTCACTGTTCCAGCGATTGATGCTGATCGTGAAAAGGTCAAAGGTTAAGTGTGCCAGACAACAGATTTACATACACTTGACAATGCCTCGCAGCCCATGCTATTGTAATAGTAACAGCTTTAACAGTAGCTAGAACCTTACCTAGTTCATTTTTTTCTTGTTCTCAAGCAAGATATTGCTAGTAAATCACTCTACGCACTGACTAGTGCATAATTAAGTAAAGTCCACATAAAATAATTGTAGTTACTGAACTGGTGCGGCATATGGCTTTGCTTTACACGCCGTAGAGTGATTTACTAGCAAGATCTTGCTTGGGAACAAGAAAAAATGAACTAGGTAAGGTTCTAGCTAGCTGTTTAAATTGTTAGTATTACAACATCAAGGGCTGCGAGGCGTTGTCAAGTGTACACAAATGCGTTGTTTGGCACACTTAACCTTTGACCTTTCCACGATCATTGTCAATCGTTGGAACTGTGAAAAGGTTTATTGTCAGAAATCGTTTTGTCCTTTTTGTTTTCATAAATAAAAGTTTCATAGTTGAATAACAGATAATAGGTTGACTGGCCTGGATCACAAACAGGTGTCTTGCTGTAAATATTGATAATTTGATTTAGTTGATGAGAAATTATGTGATTCAAGGTTGTAAAAAGGCTTATTTCAAGAAACTTGCATCAGGAACTAGTTCCTTTTTACAAAAATACATTCAAATGTGGACACCCCAAAAGCGTGCAAGTGGTACAAAATTGCAAAACGAATTTTTTAAGTATTGTTTATGAAGAGTGTTTTATGTGCTTTAAATAATACGTTACTATTGACTATAATTCTTCATTCGTAAGATGTCATACACATTATAATTCGATAACCAGATGAAACACACGTGTTATGGACAGTTATGATTCGGTCACTTTGAAAGAGGCTAAACTGAAACCGTTGAAAAATCAATGCTTCTTCAAACCAATACAACATAATAAGAAACTTAGCCAAACCAATTTCCTCCAGCTGACTTCATTTGTGCCCAGTCTATCTCGTCTACTTCCTGGTCCCAGCACATTCGAACAGTCGTATACATAATTGACTTTTTGTCATTTCTGGTACAGCTACTTGTCGACGGCAACGCTGCAATTTAGAGGCAATTTCGGCTAGTCTTGGAACGCCTTATGGAACGTCTTAGATTAAATCTTCACTTAAGAAGTCATCGACGTTAGTCCGGATTATGCTCTGATATTTGACAGTAGTTGAGGGACGCGCATACAGTGTGAACGTACATCATTCAACTTTGGCATTAATGCGCGAGTGTTTGGTTCATAATTGAAAGAAAAGAAAGAGAGGTGACTTGAAGCATTCTATTTGTTTTTGAGAGGCAGTTACCGTTGCAGTAGGCGTTGATGG
>JAQGDQ010000545.1:29003-39003 GCA_030141605.1 Tubiluchus corallicola | reverse complement strand
TTTTGGCTTCTCTCAACGTTGTATGCTGATTCGTTGATTGAGGACGCTGCGTAAGTTTGATTAACTTGAAACCGTGCGTAACTGACGGTACTTGAGCCCTGTTGCCTTGATGCTGTTTTCGTTGTTATTGAAAAACATCGGGCCAAGCGTTGGTGGGAACGCTAGAGTGATGATGGTGTAGCTCTGCTTGGTACTGACGGGGCAGCTGCTGCATATACTGAAGCCACGAGCTGTGTGTGTGTGTGTGTGTGCGTGTAGCGTCCGCGGCGATTCGAAACCTAGTGTCAATATTTTAATTCTGATTAATCTACAAACAGAAACAACACGTGAATTGGTCAGCTGGTCACGCTACGCCAGTGGTCAAGGATTCTCGGTGACCTTAGCTGAACGGGTTAAGTTGGTTACTGATTTTCAGGCTCAAGGAATCAACTTACATGCGCAAGAAGATCCAAATATTGGCTTGGTCAGAGTCACAGGACCTATAGCAACCATCAAAACAATAACTGAATATATTCTAATAATTTATTTTATCCTTTATTTCCACCCTAAAAATTATATTACTTTACAGCAATTTTATGCATATGATACTCGCGTTCAAAGGATTTTTTGTTTGTTTTCATTTTAAATCTCTTGCAATACTGTTCTGACGGCGCCATTACCTAGCGTCATATACACACAACGTGAATCAGGGGAAGAAAAGGAAATGCTAAACTATGTCCCAAAAAACTTTCCATGCAAAGTTATATTACCTGGCATTTCGCTTACCTGCTTGAGACTTATGTAACTAGAAAAGAAAATTAATAATTATTTAAAATGTTTTCACCGATTAGTAAAATGTTGTTGATCACCTCCAGGGAGCACAACTCACTAACCAAAAACACATTTTTGATCTCATTGACACAGTAATTTAAAATTTTACTTTGTTAGTGATGTGTGCACTACGAATGCTCTGATTATTTTTTCAAACTTTACTCAGTGTTGCAAATGACTTATCGTCAAAATGGCTGCGTCTAACGGTCATCGCAGGTATTTAAATTTACATGTTTTATACAGCATTAGTACCGACGCAAGCCCTGTATGCAAAAAGCAGTATGTAAGTGGTATAGAATTTCACGACGAATTTTAAAGATTTATGTAAGTGGAAGGTTTTCTTGTGCTTTAAGCCATAAAAACACGACAATCACTAAAAAACTAGTTATAAAAACATAAATTTACATTTTACAGAAGAAACTAGAAATGAAATTGTTAAAATATTTACAAAAATGACATACATTAAAAGCACATTAAAATTGCATTCCAATGGGCAAAAATTTTGGAGCATATAAAACATGATTATTGTAAATTACATGTTTTAATAAACCACTGGAAGAATTTAATGCACGATATATAAGATTATACGTACATTTACGCAAGTAACTTTAAAATGATTAGTATTTTTTCACAGATTGTATTTGCTCGTTATAATCTTCACAAATAGGAGAAAAAAATAATAACGCAAAAACACGTAAAATGATGTGAGAAATTCGCTTTGAGAAATATTTTTCTGAAAGGCTGCCGTGATTGTTAAAGGAAAGGCCAAACCTTCTGGCAAGTTAGGTTTATTTCAATGTTCGCGAAAAATGTTAGAAGGATTTAGTGACAAAACTGCAAAAAGCGCCTCGTGTAAAATCATTTTAACGTCGTGATCACTTCATGCTTGACCGCTCCCATTTTGAACGCCCATTCTTCTTCCAATGACGTCATTCGCCCTGAAGAAAAGTAGCGCACTGTCAATCTTCATCAAAAGTATAATGAGTTTTTACAAAAAAATTAGATAGCTAATTTTGTAACGTTTTTGCGTGAACATTAGCTAGGCTGCAGAAGTTTGGACTAGTTTAAGCAGTGCAAGCTTACGGAAAGCCACGATGCGCTTACGAAAAGTCACGAAGTCTCCCAATTACGTCATGATTTTCAAGTGAATGGCGGCAACCACCATGCCTGAAAATTTCTATTCAGCGGTAGTATATTTTAAAAATATGCTTTACAGACAGTTCTTTGCAAATTTCTTTGTTATATTTTTTCAAGTTTAAGTCATAATAGTAAAATAAACCCAACATACTGAGTGACATATTCTTTCCTTTAACACTCGAAGCATTTCCTTGTGGGCATATTTTTTTAACACTCAAAGCAAATTTCTGCACATCTTTATTACAGTGTTTCTTTTTTGAACACCCTCTATGTACAGGAGTTTCAACAAATATTTAAAAAAATCTTACATTATTATTGCCCGCAAAGTGACTCTTTCAATTTTCACGGTGGTTTGTTTTTTATAAACATATTTTTTGTTGTATTATGAAGCCTAAGGTGAACAGTCTAAACAAAACTGATATGTACCCCAGGATTGTACGTACATCGAAAATTACAATAATAAGCCCTTCTACAGTTTCTGTGTGCGCACGCGCAATTGCTGTAGGTCAAAGGTTAAGTGTGCCACAGCAACGCGTCTTAGCCACAACCGTCACGTGCGCGTGAGTAAAACAAAATCGTCTGCCGGATCAGTTCAATAACGTCAATTGTTTTACGTGGTTTTTACTTAATTATGCATTAGCCTGTGCGTAGAGTGCTTTACTAGCAGGACCTTGCTTGGGGACAAGAAAAAATGAACTAGGTAAGGTTCTAGCTAGCTGTTAAAACTGTTACTGTTACAATAGCATGACCTGCGAGGAGTTATCAAGAGCACACAAATGCGTTGTGTGGTACACTTAACCTTTGACCTTTTCACGATCATCATCAATCGCTGGAACTGTGAAAAGGTTTATTAACAATAAAGCGTCAGAGAATTTTACATTGGCAAAATGTATTATACTCTGTGTGCTAACTAATTTCTAAGTAATTAAAATTGCTAAAGTACTGAAATTTGAGTAATTTCTTCGACGGAATCTTTTGGTCTCCTTAATATACCTCTGCACTAATTAGAATACATGTATAAGAGCATTATGTTCATGGTTCAGTTGCGTATTACCAGATAGAAGAGTTGATATTTTATCCTGCGAATTGAAATTATTGAAATTAACAGCTACGGTATTAGAAGTAAATAAATCATAGAGTTTTTGATGGATTTGACATCTGCTTGCAATATACAAAGGGCAATCGAGCAGATAATGGTGAATAATTTCAGTATGATATCCACACAAACAATTTTTGCTAAAAATTCATTCTATTTGTTGTTTCTTGAACGCAGTATACCATTTCTTTGACGAGTTCCGTCGATGAAGGAACATATATCAAGTGGCGCAAAAAATGTGCCTGTTGCTGTTGCTGCTGTCGCTGTCGTCGTTGTTGTTGTTGCCTCATTTCCTTGAAAGGTATCAGACGCCCCAGTTTTCGTTGTAGGAAACTGAAATTTTACATAACGATAAAGGCCATTGTGCAAACCTGGTGGGAAATGGAGCCCGATTTTTCACTTTCCCAATCAACTTTGCTTGAAATGTACCCGTTAAATGAATCTGCCCTATACGTTTTACATCGTTATGTTTCTTTTTCATTCTGTTGCAGATATGGATCTGTCCCAACAGAGCATATTTGAAATATTTGCGAAAATGGAACCGATTTTGTGAGAACTGTACATGGTTCCCATGATTTTGTTATGAAAACTGTTTAGTATTCAAGAAATGAGCATGTAGGGCGTGCCGGGTCTAAGCGCATTAGTGCTTCCATACTTGTTTGTTTAAAGTTTTAAAACTCGGGAATTGAGTCCGCTCCTGTATTGGAATTTGCAGACTTGTGCGTAGTCTGGTATGAGGCAAAAAGATTGAGAAAGACGGGATGCAGAAGAGCTGAAAACCCTTGATCTAACCAATTTATTTTTAGTCAGTCACACCGGCCAGCTAGTCAGCCAATAAAACAAACACAGGGTCAGTCAGTCAGTCAGTCTGTCAATGAGTGAATCAATGAGTGAATCACGCTGCCAGTTACTGATTGAATTAGACAATTAGTCAGCATTGTAAAGTACGCGAGCTGGGTTCCACGGTGCTAGAAATAAGAAAATTCAACGCAAGAGGGCAGCACATTTCGTTAGTTTAGAATTGCCTCAATGAAGCCAGGTTCCCTCTGGCGGATGCTGCGGCTTATAGGCACCATGCGTACCAGCATATCAATGAAGGACCGCATGAAGCCATTGCCTTCACGCGCATGCGCTAACAAACCCAATCAATTTTCTCGTTTTCAGTAAAGCTGGCATTATTTCTCGCCTACGTGAATTTCTTTGGTAATTTGCCTGTATAATCTTCGAGATTAGGTTCTTTTAGGTGAAGTCCGCCAATCAAGGAATTATGTGTGTTTCGTGTGATATGAAAGCCGTCTCTTCTAAGGTCCTCTAGAGACCATGAGATGATGATAATAGCAATGGGTGAATGCCATTACAGCAGAACATGGATTCCGACGTGCTCACTTATTATACTTGACGCGGTTCTTCATCGTAAGAATCTGATTTGTGTGAAACATAATTCTATGTTAAAAGAAGGTTTTAACTCATTGGTTAAACAGTTTGAACATAGTGTACGCTGGTGAACTGTGTTAGTCAAACGAAATGGGTTGCAAACTTAGCAAATGGATTTTACTAATTGTCTGTGCTTTATTAGAAAGGTGGGTATTTAAGTCGTTCAATTAGTCACTGATTTACTGTCAATTTTACTTACTTGTTTTCATAAATAAATGGCATTTCAGTGGTTACTGATACCGAAAGTTATTTACTGTCGGTCAATATCTTCCGTGCAGTCCGCACTACCAAAGTTTCGTTTAGTTTAATGCATAATCTTTATTAAAAAATATATTAAAAATATTTACAAGAAAGTATGAAATATGAAACCAGGATAAAGCGTATGTATAACACTGATATAAATTTTACAGGTAAAAATAGCTAGTTAAAATCTTACGATTAAAAGCACAAAGTGACTAGCCTAGTTACAGGTGCCTGTTCAAAGATAAATGATTAATAAGATTTACATCTTTTAAACGTTTTTTAAAAAGTTTGCTACTCTAAGCACAAATCAAGTAGGCACCGCCGACTGACTCAGGTAGTTGATTCCAAATCCTAATTATTCTGTTCGAGAAAAAGTTTTTAAAAGAATCAAGTCGGCAGTGAGTGGGCTGTAACTTCAAGTGGTGACCCCTTGTTACAACAGATAAAGGTACTTTGCTAAAAAAATCTTTGTCTATAGCACTTTCTCCATGTAATATAGAATAAGAATTCTAATTTGGAATAACAAAGCTGTAGTTGTTGTATTCTAAATTTCAGCCTTTGCCCGAGACCTGCAGCAGTGCTAGCGGCCATTATTAATTAGTTTTCATGCAGATAAATTCCTCTGATTGGCAAAAGAACAGAAATTGAGTTTTTTTATTTAAAATGTAATTTAAAAAGACAAAATTAACTTTCTTTCTGTTTCTAGAAATTTTCTAGAATATGAAAATAATTCATCAAACTGCTCTCAAAGGCTCGTAAAAATACAATTTGAGAAAATCTTTGTCTAAACCATATCAAAAAATGCGTGCCTATACTATGCCTAAACTACTTTGGTTACTGAAAAACAATCTATTTTCACATCAGGATGATATACTTTGGATGAAAAAACTGTAAGAATTGTACAACAAGAGAATTTGTTTCCCACACACTAAAAAAGCATTTATTAAAATTGTATAAATGCTTAGTCTTGTTCATGTCGAAAAGCTGCAGTGTGCTAAACGATAACAACTGAACAAAATTATATAATGTAATTACATTGATTGCCGATCTTCTGATTCCCCTCTTGAATACATCTTGTTATTATAACCAAATTTAATCCCGCAATGAAGGAAATGCAGTAAAACAGGTTGAACATTGAATAATCGTACCTTCCCGTAATTTTACCACAAATAACGAAATTACAAAATTAACACCTAGGACAACTTTATCACTTAGATTTCAAAATAAAGAATCTAATCTAATCTAATCTAATCTAATCTAATCTAATCTAATCTAATCTAATCTAATCTAATCTAATCTAATCTAATCTAATCTAATCTAATCTAATCTAATCTAATCTAATCTAATCTAATCTAATCTAATCTAATCTAATCTAATCTAATCTAATCTAATCTAATCTAATCTAATCTAATCTAATCTAATCTAATCTAATCTAATCTAATCTAATCTAATCTAATCTAATCTAATCTAATCTAATCTAATCTAATCTAATCTAATCTAATCTAATCTAATCTAATCTAATCTAATCTAATCTAATCTAATCTAATCTAATCTAATCTAATCTAATCTAATCTAATCTAATCTAATCTAATCTAATCTAATCTAATCTAATCTAATCTAATCTAATCTAATCTAATCAATCTAATCTAATCTAATCTAATCAAATCTAAGCTAAGCTAAGCTAAGCTAAGCTAAGCTAAGCTAAGCTAAGCTAATCTAATCTAATCTAATCTAATCCAATCCAATCCAATCCAATCCAATTCAATCCAAGCCAAGCTAATCTAATCCAGCCCAATCCAATCCAATCCAGTCCAATCTAATCTAATCTTATTGATTAAATTGTTAAGTATTTTAAACTACAATTAACCAAAACAACGTGCAAAAGGTGTCATTCCAATCAAAATTAATGTTCTATGATTCTATAATTAGTAGATAATCTCGACGATAAAATATAAAATTGAAATTCCAGACAACTTCTCAAATGCTTTCAGTAAGTACAATTAAAGCACTTTTCGTAAGTAGAGCTTTTATTGCTTGCACTATAACCAACAAGCTTACTGTTGCATAAACAAGTCTAAGGCACGTAGAAGCTCATAGATGCAATAATAGAAAAAGAAATCAATGGATAATAACTTGTACGGGCCAGTAAACTATAAACTTGTTTACCTATAGTCGTGTTGATTACTGTACATAGCCACACCTTGCTATATGATTAATAATTATCTGATAAAGATGCTGAAGCCACACCTTGCTGTAGGGCTTAGGCCTAATAATTATGTGATAAAGTTGCTGAAGCCATACCTTGCTATAGGCTTAGGCCTAATAACTGTGTGATAAAGATGCTGAGTTACTGCTGATGGCCGGTGAATGGAGATGACATGATTATATGTGACAACTTAAATAGATATACATATATATATATTAAGATATGTGTGTGCGTGTGAGTGAGTGTGGGTGCGTGGGTGAGTGAGTGCGTGCGTGCGTGTATATAAAAATTATATAATGATTATCATTAATATATAATGACATAAAAATGATTATAAACTTCTTGCAATGTATCATATCATTCAGCTTGCCTATCTGAAAACTTACACTGCTAGTTGGCAAATGCGTCACGCGCAATACATTAGAACTACTAGTGCAATATAGTGCATAAAAACACAAGCATTTAAAACAAAGATAAAATCATAACAAAGTGTACATGCATAACACTAATTACCAATTCGATCACGACAATAAGAACACTACTAACAGCACAATTACTTGACTCATGTGTAACAAATATATATATATACTATATACATATACATATATACATATCACATATACACATATCACACATAATTTTAATTAAAATAGAATGAGGAGGGCAGAGAGAAAATAAGGGTAGAAATGACATATATTAAATTTTAGAAAAACATTAAAATGCACTGAAAGAGATAATTTCACGTACACAAACATATACGATCATCAAGTAAGCATTAAAATTACATACATTAAGTAAACAATATCACTGTTATGTAAACAAGTTTATGACGTATTGGCTTATTCATATCTTACTGTAGGTTCTAGTGCTCTGACAATTTTACTTCTTAAAAATGCTTTTTCTCCTAATAATGAGTATTCATTTGTGGTTAAAAAATGCTTCGAGCTTTTTTATAAATTTAATTAAATTTCGTCAACTTATTCAGTAGGTTTTTTACACGGGAGAGAAATTTCACTTTTCTTGTTGAAATTATAATTTGTAAGGGATAAATTTTAATCAGCCGTTAATTATTTGCCAATTAAGACAAAGCAAATATCTCAGGCAAAGAAACCCGAACCTTTAATTGCTGCACCTGAAATGATTATACGATCAATAACCTGATACAGAACACCAGAAAAGATAAAAGGATGAGTATCTTGGTCATAAGTTTCTTCAAATTGGATTCCATAAAATGCGAGACGACTTTCTCTACGTTTTATACTAAATATTGGTTTTCACAGTTCTCTTAAACTCGGGGATATCTGAGTGTTCACTATGAGTGTTCATTAACTGTCACTCTCTCTGTCTCTTCAGGACATCAGCATTAAAAATAGGTCTTATAATACTTATGACTTTTGTGCTACTGTATGAGTACAGACATAACTAAATGATTACTAATTACGTGATTCTCTATTGAGGAGAATGCTGGCTATCCAATCAAGCTATTTGTTTAAACATTTATAAGTGATTTAATTGAATAAAGTTAAAAAACACGCCCTTTTCAGGCACTCCCAACTTAGCCTATTGAGTAGCTTAGCCTGGTGTACATTTGCTTGATCGTACACACTAATTTATTGATCGCCTGCTTGCTACCGGCCAAGAGAACTGTCGGTTGCACAGAGTTCCAACCGATCAGCCAAGGAGAAATTAAGGTCGTTTCATCTTTCAACAGAAGTTTCTCCTGAAAAATAGAGTAGACTCGAGGCCAAAGTGTATCAGAGTGTTGTGTATGGATAGTTGAAATTTTTCGCGTTAGCCATTTTTACACAAGGGATACTGTACATTGTTACAGTACAAACACTGCAGTTACTGAAAGCTTTGTTCAATTAATTCGCCAAAAATTGATTTTTAATTTATCTAAAGTAAGCAAATACATTTCTAATATAATTTTGCATGAAAATCTATTGTGTAAGGAGCAGAAATTTAGAAAAATTATCAAATACAGTGTAATCGCTGCTTAGTGCAAACACTTATTGTCCTGAAGGAGTTAAACAAAGTTAGGCAACGTGCAGTCTGATCAGAAACTGTATGTGACCTTCCAGATGTCTATTTCAGTAAGGAAGGATGCGTATTTCATTCCGAATAACCCATTCCATTCCAATACCACAAGTTCCACATCTCTAAATGCAGAACCTATGTTGTGAAGAAACATAGAGCACTCAAAACAGTTCTTTCCTAGCGAATGTGCTAAAACATAGAGCACTCAAAACAGTTCTTTCCTAGCAAATGTGCTGAAACATAGAACACACAAAACAGTTCTTCCTAGCGAATGTGCTAAAACATAGAGCACACAAAACAGTTCTTTCCTAGCAAATGTGATAAAACATAGAACACACAAAACAGTTCTTCCTAGCGAATGTGCTAAAACATAGAGCACTCAAAACAGTTCTTTCCTAGCGAATGTGCTAAAACATAGAACACACAAAACAGTTCTTTCCTAGCGAATGTGCTAAAACATAAGAGCACTCAAAACAGTTCTTTCCTAGCGAATGTGTTAAAACATAAGAGCACTCCAAACAGTTCTTTCCTAGCGAATGCGCTAAAACATAAGAGCACTCAAAACAGTTCTTTCCTAGCGAATGTGCTAAAACATAAGAGCACACAAAACAGTTCTTTCCTAGCGAATGTGCTAAAACATAGAACACACAAAACAGTTCTTTCCTAGCGAATGTGGTAAAACATAAGAGCACACAAAACAGTTCTTTCCTAGCGAATGTGATAAAACATAAGAGCACACAAAACAGTTCTTTCCTAGCGAATGTGATAAAACATAAGAGCACACAGAACAGTTCTTTCCTAGCGAATGTGATAAAACATAAGAGCACACAAAACAGTTCTTTCCTAGCGAATGTGGTAAAACATAAGAGCACTCAAAACAGTTTTTTCCTAGCGAATGTGATAAAACATAAGAGCACACAAAACGGTTCTTTCCTAGCGAATGTGATAAGACATAAGAGCACTCAAAACAGTTCTTTCCTAGCGAATGTGGTAAAACATAAGAGCACACAAAACTGTTCGTTCGTAGCGAATGAGAA
>JAQGDQ010000545.1:0-28422 GCA_030141605.1 Tubiluchus corallicola | reverse complement strand
CCTGCTTGCACTGGGAAAGTGAGTCAGTGATCAGGGAGACGTTTTACTAATTAGCGCAAACATTTTAAATTACTAACAATTACCCTTTCTAGTTACTTAAGTTTTTCAAGCAGTTAAGCGTAATGGTAAGTAATATAACTTTGCGTGGAAAGTTTTTTAGGATATACCTGAAAATTTCCTTTTCTTCCCTTTAAGTATCTTCACGCATACCTATAGCGGTATCCAAAATTTGATAAGTGAATAATTCTTATTGCCTGACAATCTGGAAATTGGGCTTATAAATAACAGCTGCGTTATCGTTTATGACCGTGTTAAAATGTAAAAATGGATTAAAAGTGCAGAAATTCTTTTCAAACGTTCTTCAATGCACGACAGTCTAGTAGAAGTAATTTCTCTTCATAAAAATGGAACCTCAGTAAAGACGTATGGAGGAACTTAAAGGAAAGAACAAGTCACTTAGTATGTTGGGTTTATTTTACTGTTATCACTTAAACGTAGAAAAATATAACAAAGAAATTTGCAAAAAACATTCTATAAAGCATAAATCTAAAATATACTACCTTTAAATAAAAAATTCCAGGTGTGGTGGTTGCCGCCATTCACTTGGAAATTATAACGTGATTTTTCGTGAGAGTATTGTGGGTTTAGCGCATGCTGCTTAAATTAATTCAAATTTCTGCAGTTTACTTAATGCTCACGCAAAAATACTACAAGATTAGCTATGTAATTTTTCTGTAAAAGCTTATTATACGTTTGATGAAGATTGACAATGTACTACTTTTCTTCAATCAACGAATGACGTCATTGGAAGAAAAATGGGCATTGTAAATGATAGCGCTCAAGCATTAAGTGATCGCGACTTTAAAACGATTTTACTAATTACACGAGGCGCCTATTGCAACTTTGTCACTAAATCCTTCTAACATTTTGCGAACATAGAAATAAGCTTAACTTTCCAGAAGGTTTGACCTTTCCTTTAACTGTCAAGTTTCTCATGTCGTTCATGATTAGTTTCATTTACCATTTGATCATTAGCTTGGTTTTTCTTCTTCTAGATTTTATCTCGGCTCCGGCCAACGTGGCTTCATGGATGAATTGCTGACGTCAGTACAGCAGGAAAATGTTACAGCCATAATAAATGGTCTTCTCCTGGGATACGACTACCGGTTACGACCAAACTTTGGAGGTAAGCTGCACTGTTTAGTGTAATTAGTCTGTGTGGAAAAATAATCCCACACAGACTCATTTTAAAGTGCCCTTTTTCGTCTTTTTCCGGTATTAAATTAGTCTGTGTTGCACTGCGCAGCACAGGTCTTGAACACATGGAATAAAGGATTGTACAATCTGGCAGTCGACTCTGTACAAGCAGTAAATGCTCAACAAGACAAACACGGCATGACTTTTGCTAGACAGGCAATGATATGCCTGACTCGGCACTGGATGTGGACAGCAAATGGAATACAACTCAACTGTACCCAGTGTTGTAGAAAATCATAGCAAAATACAGAAAAAAGTTCAATGGCAAGCCGATTGAGAAAGAAACTTCTATCTCCGAGTCTGAGCCCGCTGAAGAAGATTCTAATTATTGAAAAGCAAAACATTGTTACTGTCATTTAAATTACACTTAAACCTTGACCTACAGCAACTGCGCCTGCGCACAACGAAACTGTGAAAAGGCTTATTGACAAGAATCGACGTAGACCGAGACTGCTTTAGTTGAATTTTGTTGCACGACAAAGTTATTCCTGGTGTGATGTAAATGCCATGTGTTGTCTTCACAAGTATCAAAATGTATGTAGTTTTTTATTGTGCTTTATACACTAAACATTTTATAAGCGATGTAAGATGTAAGTTTGATTTGCAAAATAGTAATAAACAGTACGAGGCCCCCTACCCCTCGAGTGGATGCACCAAAAAACATCACATGCTGTTCTGATGTCATTTTTCTTAATCTGTTGGATCTGTTGACAGGCGTGCTCTCATTGAGCTGTACCAATGAAGCTGGGGCCTTTCCTTTTCTAGTTCTGAATTTGAATAAGCAAACACGAGAAATCTAAGTGTTTACTTAAGCACACTGACCCATAAGCATTCTGAAGCAACGCTGCTAAATGTTACACAAAGTCTTCGTAGCTTCAAACGTGTGGCTTGGAAGTATGAAAAATCTGTAAAATGCCCTAAAATTATCAGCCAGCATAAAATTTTCCCGTGCTGACAATTTCAAGCGAATTCAAATTTATAGAGGCTTTTACGAACTTCTGAGTTTCTCTAATTTCACCTTTCGTTGTGCCAACATGGCGCCACAGTTCAGGGCGTGCAAATTACTGAGTTTTTCGTTTCTCACATACTATGCTTTTACGAATGCAAAATAATGGTAGTAAAGCTAGCAAAATGTTTCAAAAATATTAAAAAATTCAGCAAAGTAACAAATCAAAATGTAGCAGAGCAACTCAATAAAGCAACAAGGTAATTAAAAATGCCACAAAATATGGAATCTGTTAAAAACTCATAACGCTGTGTTATGTTAAGATAAATTGTAAACAAGAAGTCACTTGATTAAAGCATTTATAATAATTACGTCATTCGTAATATTATCAAAAGCTGTTGAATGTTATAATTATGACGATTTGTTAAATTACTAATAATACTAATATTCAATACTCAATATTCAGTACGTTAAATACTAATATTCAATTGTTTAGTAACATTAATATTTAACAGGCAGAAGCAGGAGTTCATGTGTAGATCAGGCTTGCACAACCATTTATGTTAATTACTAGAAAAATTTAACAGCTTTGTGTTCTGTTTATTCAGCAAATTTTTGAAAATTTCTGTATTTTAGATTTATATGTCATTATATTTGTAATCATCAACAAAAGATCTTGCCTTTTCAACTTCCTTGGCTGAATTCTAAACGAAATCCCGACACATTTTTAAAACAAGGAATTCAGTTTGTGTCCATTATATCTATGTCCATTTGTATTGTCCATTGAAAGCAAGATCTTCTGCTTATCTACATATTTCTTGGCAATCTATGTATAATACACGATTACTAGCACAGCTTAGATTCTATTGTCGTTATATACTAACATTCCTTTGCTTAGTAACTTTAATATTTAACAGACAGAAGTCAGAGTATTTAACGTATCGAATATTGATTACTGAATATTAGTTTTATTAATAATTTAATAAATTGTCATAATTATAACATTTAACAAATTCTGACAACATTTCATCAGCTGTTTCGAGTGACAAATCAATGGTACAACACAATGGGCTTTCTAAGATGCAATACAATGGACATAGAGAAAATGGACACAAATTGAAAGAAAAAATTTCCTTGTTTTAAAAATGTATCGGGATTTCTGTCAGAATTCAGCCAATGAAGTTGGAAAAGCATGATCTTTCGTTGATGATTATAATATAATGATATATACATCTAAAATACAGAAATTTTAAGAGAATTTGCTGAATATGTATAACATAAAACAGTTAAGTTTTTCTAGTAATTAACATAAATGGTTGTGGAAGCCTCACTACAAATGAACTCCTGCTTCTGCCTGTTAAATATTAATGTTACTAAACAATTGAATATTAGTATTTAACGTAAAGAATATCGAGTATTGAAAATTAGTATTATTAGTAATTTAATAAATCGTCATAATTATAACTTTCAACAACTTTTGATAATATTTCATCAGCTGTTTCGAGTGACGTAATTGTTATAAATGCTGTAATCGGGTGACTTATTGTCTATAAGGTATCCTAACACAACATAGCTTTAAGAGTTTTTTACAGCTTCCATATTTTGTGCCATTTTAGTTGCCATGTTGCTTTACTACTTTTCGAATTGTTACTTTGCTGAATTGCCAGGTAACTCGATAGTTTTTCACCATCCTGCTCTTTCTGTCTGATTATTTTGTATTGTGAACTAACCATATTTATATATCTATATAACGTATAATGATAATAAATTCTACGAGGCAATAAACTTGAACTGAATTGAACTGAACGTTAATTCATTTAATGTCCCACAAATATTTCAAAGCAGAATGACACGCCCTGCAAATTTCAGTGCCAGCGCCTCTCATTTGTCAAATTTTTGCAGTTTTCTAGTAGCCACAAATATGAATGCCAGACCCTTGAACTTTGGGTGACCGTCTGAACAAAAAAAGTTTATTCAGTCACTGAACCACATGCGTTGTTGTCCCATTTGAGCTCTAAAACAAGAAAGACGCAGAACTTTCCTCCAATCCAAATAATGTTCAACAACCCATATGCGTACTTGAGTAGCAAAAACGTCCATAAATCGGCAATTAAGCTTCAATAGTTATTCCCATATCCTAAATTTGCATTTCATGAGAATTATTTTGATACCAAGCTCATCGCTCTATGTTATTTGTTAGCTGAGACAATCAACGTTGAAGTTGAGGTGCAGGCTGCACACTGAAAATCATAATCTTGAGGAAATCGTCGTTAAAGTTAGCCATTGTTTTTTGTCGCGTTTCTATAAAACAATTAGCAACCGCACAAATGTTGGTTGCTACTGACTTTGCAAGAACACATTGATGTTATATTTAAATCCGGTAGATTATTCTTCCAGACGAAGATCCGGCTTGACAATAGAAAAAACTCGAAGCACTATAACTGCTTCCACGAGGTACTACCCGAGTTTGAAAATACGAGTTCTTTACAATTGCAGTACTAGTGTTTAGCCAGAGAAGTTGGGTTATAAAATTAAATTTTTAGTATTTCTTGAACATTTTTCTGATGATTTGATGCGTGAATATAAAAGTCCAATATATTTATTGTTTGTTTTTATAAAAAGCAAAAAAAAAATACATTTGACCCAGTTTTTGGTGCTTTCTACTATGAAGCATCATAACGTAGCTTTAACTATGCAGGCTTTAGGATAGTTTTGTTTTGCAAGCATACGTATTATCCTTATCCACGTGGTCACTAGACGAGAACAACAGCCCTCCCCAGCTCCACCGTAATCAAAACCATTCTCTCCTTCGATATGTTTTTCATTTGCCAGCTTCTAAAAATCGAACAAGAATAGCTGTTCCACAGACGCCTCGATGGTTGATTGGGCTTCTGTATTAATAAACAACCGTCCGACTGCGCGTAAACAAGGCACAAATCTGATGCCTGGTCAGATATTGCAAGATACTCCACCTCGTATTGAGTGAACAGTATGGGGGCAAGCTTCGTTATGTGCTCATACGTCATCTGGTATGCACGGGCAACGGTAAGACTACATAGTGAAACTTGTACTAGAGGAATTTCTAAACAACTGTACTGTTACTATACGAGTCGGCGTGAAAGTTGCAACATTGAATTCGTGTAACTGCGGATGAAGAGGGGAAGACGATGAAAAAGCAGGAAAAAAGAAACTGATGAAAATGATGATAAGTAAAACAAGAATAAAGCGAGGCTAAAGCAAAGAATAAAGTGGCGTTGGAAGAAAAAAATTCAAAATTTCTACTCTTCACTATACAGCGTCCATACTAGATTAAAAATAATCTAATCTAATATATAATACGTCAGATTTGTTTCAGGTACCTATAAGGCAACCCTGTTTTAGCACTGTCGCAATGTGATAAGTCATCACATGCATGTGCCGGGTTGGCGAGCTGTGTTAATCAGGGGAAAACACGGTACAAATTAAAAATTCAGTTCTTTTCTTGTCAGAAACATTTAAGGAATATTTTTCTTTGCAAAGAGCGCCTGATCGAGTAGTAAACGGATGACATTTATAACTTGCCGAAGCCAGCCCGTACCATCCAGTAAAATAACAGCAGTCTCTTACGTCCCTGGCTGCCTAACTTATATGATTAGTAAATAGGTTCCTTGACTGGACAACCTCAGACCTTGTCTGCCAGACCCGGAGCATTAAAATCTACAAGCCTGGACGACAGTTTCCTTTTGGGACCTATTTGAGATGATTTCCAGTGGTATTAAAAGCCAACGTTTCTTCACACAACGCGTGGTGAGAACGTGTTGAAGTTAGTTGTTATATAGCACGCTGGAATGGCCGCCGTTACTTACGCGTATTAAAAGCATTGATCGAGTGCAGCTACTGGTGAATAAATCGATACTTAATCAACACTGGGCATTAACGGTATAAGAGCAAAGGAAAGATGCGTCTTGAGTACAATATTTGGCAGTAGAGAAGCCCAGTGTTCGCTAATTTATAGGTTTCTGCTGAAATAAATCCTTGAGAATAATCATCTGTGAAACGGTTTCTGTTGATAGGTTAATTCAAATTCAGTGACCTACTCTACTGTCATGCTGTTCTTCTGCCTTCTTCTTTTCTTCCTCTCTGTCCTCCCTGCCTCTCTCTCTCTCTCTCTCTCTCTCTCTTTCTCTCTCTCTCTCTCTCTCTCTCTCTTACTCTCTCTTTCTCTCCTTGTTAACTAATAATTACTCTTCCTCCTAATCGCATTTTCTATGGTCCTTTTACACGCAACAGAATTATTAGCCAGGATGCAACACGGGAATTTGGTTTCGTTCTCTTTACAATTAGTCTGATTTTTTTATTTTACTCATTCATTTTACCGATGTTTGTCGCAAAACTAATTACGCGTTCTTGTCGAAAAACTTCTCACGCGTAATCCGCCGCACGATACCGAATGAGATATGCGTTTCCAATTACATCAAATCATTATTCTCACATACATACATATCCGGTTGCACGCAAACCACGATTAAACTTGACGGTAAATGAATATAGAAAATGATCTCTTGTGGTTGGGAAATATCGATTGTCAAATAAAAAAATCGATACCGGCCACTTTTCCCTGTCGCGTAGTGAAGTTGTGCTCAGCCGGAGAAGAGGAATAAATCAGAATTCTGAAGAGCTCTGCGATGCGTTGTTGTAAGATGAAATTTGCTTCTTGAATATTTCAGTGTCGGAGTAGCAGCGGCAGCTGCATAGCTGAAATTCTTGACATTCCACGCTAGACGGCCAGTGTGGAAAATTATAAATTTTATTTGTGAAAACAAAAAGGACAAGACGATTTTTGACAATAAGCCTTTTCACTGCTCCAGCGATTGATGATGATCGTGAACAGGTCAAAGGTTAATTGTACCAGACAACCCATTTATGTAACTTGACAACGCCTCGCAGCCCAAGCTATTGTAATAGTAACAGTTTTAACAGCTAGCTAGAATCTCACCTAGTTCATTTTTCTTGTTCCCAAGCAAGGTCCTGCTAGTAAATCACTTTACGCACAGTCTAATACATGACTAAGTAAAGTCCACGTAAAACAACTGAATCTGCTGAACTGATGCGGCATACGGTTTTGCTTTACCCACACGTCACGTGACAGTTGTAGTTGAAAAAATGATACGTACCTCGAATCAGACATCTTAACTCTCAAGAGACCATGGTGATAACGATGATGACGACTATGATGATGATGACGATGATGATGATGATGATGATGATGATGATGATGATGATGACGTTGACGATGATCACTATGCCGATGATGATGATGATCTGGTGTATAAACATACACATCTTTTTACGTATACGTTTGATTGTCGTTTTGCTGTAAGTGCATGTTTTGTATCCAGTAAATCATATCCAGATACTACTGTTGCTAATCGATCATGACCGCTTGTGCCTTCAGGAGAAGTTTATGCATCTATAAATAATTATAAGCGCGGTCTCTACAGGAAGCATCGTATAATTACATAACACCTGAGAGCCTTCAGACACTGCTAATTTATTAGGATAATTTATGCACAATTATAATATTTGTTTTAATATAATAAGAAAACACTATTTTTTGCATGTACCGTAATGAAGTGTTACAATTCTGTAAAACTCTATGAGCTCCTCTTGGTCATTATCATATCTTTTTTTACTGACACTGAATGAAAATTTGTTATTTTGAACTTTTTTAATCTTTATATAATGTTGCTGTTTTCTGAAAAGTAGAAAATTTTGGACTATGAAATGTTTCAATTCTGCTATCGCTGTCAAAGATCGTAAATATTAATTTTATAGTTAATAAACCAATTCTACTCCTGCTACTGTTGTTGTTGTTGCTGCTGCTGCTGTTGCTGCTACTACTACTACTACTACTACTGCTGCTATACTACTGCTACAACAACAACAACAACAACAACAACAACAACAACAACAACAACAACAACAACAACAACAACAACAACAACAACTACTACTACTACTACTACTACTACTACTACTACTACTACTACTACTACTACTACTACTACTACTACTACTACTACTACTACTGCTTCTACTACTACTACTACTACTACTACTACTACTACTACTACTACTACTACTACTACTACTACTACTACTACTACTACTACTACTACTACTACTACTACTACTACTACTACTACTACTACTACTACTACTACTACTACTACTACTACTAATACTACTACTACTACTACTACTACTACTACTACTACTACTACTACTACTACTACTACTACTACTACTACTACTACTACTACTACTACTACTACTACTACTGCTACTACTACTACTCACAACAATGTATTTCACTGTAAGGTTGTATTAGACTCTATTATAATGTATAGAACATTGTATTTTTGAATAATAATGATTTCGTTTTTAGCTTAAACGAATTGGTTGCAGTTAAACCTATAGAATTTTATTTTTGTTTAAAAAATTGTTCTGTCTATTGTAGGTAGTGCACTACAGGTTGCCATGGAAATGCATATAGCAAGTTTTGACACGATATCAGAAGTCAATATGGTAAGTGACACTGCAAAAAACTCAATCGAAATAATTGTTCTATTCACATTCATTCTTTCTACTCCGAGTCTTAATGGTTATTCTAGTGTTGAATGCCTCTCAGTAGCGATGTTACGGCAATTTTGTGTGTTACTTGGTTTGTCTGTTTGCCTGTTCGTCCTTCGGAGTAATATTTAAAACGTGACTAATGTTTCTGTTTCCTGGCTAACTTCAGGAGCTCAAAGGAAAGCTGGACCCAATCTTAAGCTATAGCTCAAAACATCTACCTTATAAAATATTGAAAGGGAACATTTGTTTGTTTATCGCATTACTGCCTGACACAATGGATTTCCTTAGTTAATTGCATCAGTGTTCAACATAGTGAAGTCCATTATGATATCAATACTTAACATTTTGCTTACTGCATCATAATTGACACATCGAGGTCTTTTTTGCATCACTGTTTGATACAGTGAGGTTTCTTTATCCTATCTCTGTCTGACACAGTGAGGTTTCTTTACCCTATCTCTGTCTGACACAGTGAGGTTTCTTTACCCTATCTCTGTCTGACACAGTGAGGCTTCTTTACCCTATCTCTGTCTGACACAATGAGGCTTCTTTACCCTATCTTTGTTTGACACAGTGAGGTTTCTTTACCCTGTCATTGTTTGATACAGTGGGGTTTCTGTATCGCATCACTACTTGACACAGTGGGGTGTCTGTATCGCATCACTGCTTGACACAGTGAGGTTTCTTTATCACATAACTGCTTGATACAGTGAGGTTTCTGTATCGCATCACTACTTGACACAGTGAGGTTTCTGTATCGCATCACTGCTTGATACAGTGAGGTTTCTTTATCACATAACTGCTTGATACACTGAGGTTTCTGTATCGCATCACTGCTTGACACAGTGGGGTTTCTTTACCTCATCACTGCTGACACAGTGAAGTTTCTTTATCGTGTAGCTGTTGGCGTCTTTGGCTGGCTCAGTATCAAGAATCTGTCGTTAAAATGCAATCAAAATTCGAATTACAACTTAAACAAACTCGAAAACGTTGAAGAAGCGACCAGTTTCTTGTTGTTTGACGACTGCTCTTCTCTCTCCCACTTCGCCGAGGAATTTTCTTAATCTCGTGTTATTGTAAAGACGTACAGCACGACTGCTGTTAACTGCCGTACTGTTTGTTTTCAAAAACACTTGTCGTCCATATGCATAAAGGCTCAAGAACTAACTAATTTTCAAAAAAAGGAAGAGCTAAAGGTTTCCACTTCTGCAGAAAATGTCTTAAATTTTTTTACATTAAATCTTGCAAAGTGATTTGCGATTTTTTTTGTTTAGGCACTCGGATTTATAAAACGTATTTGTGCTTCCCTCGCTCTGCATGCTCCTTCAGTTTTCTCTTTCCAACATAAGCTCTAACACATTAACGGATATGCCTGTGCTGCAAAGTATTAAGACATTTCCTAGTTTGTCAGGAATTTAGAAAGGCGAGTGTAGTACCTCCCAGGGTGCGTAGAACGAGGAGCAGTTCTCCGTCTTCATCGAGAAGTGGATGCGTCACTCTGCAAGGGATTCGAGTCTAAAGTTTGACTGGGATTTGTGCTGTTTGTTTAAGCTGCCGCTGCTTGACTAAAGAGACTTCTTAAGCTTAAGTACCTCACTATAAAACGATTTGTTGTTTTTTCAACGTTTCAGTGGCTTCCTACTTATTTCTGGCTGAAATCAAATTTCAGACTTAAATCGCTGAAAGTCCACATACCACCAGCTGCGTTTCACTTTTATTCTTGCCAATCGCTCGGAAGTTTCTTTGTTGTTTAATTTTAATTCATTTACATTTAATTCAACTTAATTCAAAGCTCTTTGTACCGTGCGCGGTCATCAAGCATTAATGTTCCTGAATATGCTAGGTTTATTATTGTTATTATTTATGGGTCATTGTAGCTCTGCTGGTAAGCAAAAATTAAGTACAATAATTTAAATTACCCAAAGTAGTCCCTATACGAAGGAGAGAACATAGTGCAGCATGTCATACAGAACTATAATGAAAGTATGTAATGTATGTAAGTATGTAAATGTATGTAAATGGTTAGCTTGTACTAGAGCAAAATTATCATCTAATGATTTATTAGTTGAAAAAGTTAGGTGGACTCGTATCCCTAGGGATAGGAGAGTGTGCCCATGTGATAAAGTAAGCGTTCAAAGCGGAGAGCATGTTTTTGTCATTGCCCATTTACAGTGTGTGTTAGAACGAAATATAGCACATATAGGTCATAATTTAATATCTTCATCTATAAGACAATTGTTTGAAGCTGACATTAATGCATTGTGCCTGTTCATTAAAGATTGTTTTTCTGTTATTAAAGGAAAACGGTAACGAATAGGAGAGTGTACGTGATGTGGACAATTATTAATGTGTCCTATTATTAGTGTGAAGACATTGTCATCCGCATTTTCATTGTTTTTTTTCTAATTTGCTTTTATCTTGTAATTTTAATAATTATCAATAAATTTAAAAATGTTACATCAGTTTTTTAACATTTTGTAACTTAAAGATTTAATAAAAGTTGTTTTCTTCTTGTAATGCTGTGAGTCCCTGCATAAATTGACTTGTAATATCTGAACTTATCACATTTAAGAAATTTTCATTTGAAGTACTTGAGATAAGGAGTTTAGCTGACAACGAATGACAATGGCTGTCCTGGAAAGTCAACCAATCGTATTGACTTAGCTATGTGAGAACTCACTGACCCGGAACACTAGCTTGGCCACATTATTCTTCACACAGTTGGCTGTATGACAATGAATTGTGACGGCTCACAGGAACTCTTATTCAAATTGTCAACTTGTCTGTCAACTCCAGCTGGACTGTTAGCTGTAAAGCCTGGACTGCGCTTGTACATTGGCTTCATTCAATTAACAAAACCAGAATAAGCTTGACCCAGATGCAGGGTCCAATATCGTACACACCGCGCTTGCAGGGGCGCATGGCACGAGTATTAGAACGTAAACATTGGCAGGCAAAAAAGAGGGGACGCAGAGGAAGAGAGAGAGCAACAGAGAGAGGGAGAGAGAGAGAGAGAGAGAGAGAGCGACAGAGAGAGGGGGAGAGAGAGAGTGAGACAGAGAGGAGAGGGGAGAGAGAGAGAGAGAGAAAGAGAAAGAGAGAAGGAGTGGGAGAGAGAGACTGAGATAGAAGGGAGCCGCAGACTGCTATATAAGTGTAATTCAATTCAATTCGTTTTTTCCATTCGGTAACTAAGACCATATAAATACAAATACTGTACTAAAATGAAGTAAAATATGATTAAATTACAAGTTTAAATATATTGTTGTAACCGGGTGACGTTTATTTGATTATCGATTATTTAAGAAGAATACCTAGACAAAAAGATGATCAAAAATATACGTTTTAAACAAGCGCATTGGATAGTTTTTAACAACAGTGGGTTTTTGTGGCCAGAATTGAATAATGGTGTTTGAGAGATTATGATGATCATAATTAGTACGAATAGCAACAAGATAGCAATTGACAACCACCCAACCAGTGTAAGAACTATGAATTTGTTGAACGGGTATTAAAAAAAATCGTGAACAGCTGGAAGAAGCAGATTATGAAAATATTTATATATATATATAAATAATAAACACTCGCGATAATACAATTTATTGATTTTTAAAAATCTACGTGTGTAATACGTATGATTACGATTTGTTAGCAGTGGATATTTAAATATTACTCTGATACCCCGATTTTAAATTAATCTAAAGGGTGACCTTGGTCAGAAAGTCTTGGGCATACTGGACATTGGTCAATTTTTCGAATGTCTTTCAGCTCCCTCTAGGGCTTTGAGTTAGATTCATTTTTGCATAAGCATTAAGATATTGTGGACTAGATGTGTACTTGGACTTTTAAAAGGCTGTGTTTCTCTAAGGGTCCGAGACAAGAGCCAAAATGCATAACACTGAGTAACTCTAAAACTGTAGTAACTAGAGTTACTAAACCTGTAGAAAAGGCAGCTGGTGTAGGGGGACTTAGAAAATGGTGTGGTTAAAAACATGAAATTGTTTAAGGGCACGAAATACGAGCCAAGATGTGAAAATGATAACATTAAGATTCATGTTAATTCGCAAACGCATGAGGTAGCTGGAGATGGGGCCTTAAATAGTATGGTGAACAGTGACCTCAGCCAAAGGTTCAAGAAAACTAGATATCGGTCCGATTTTTAATTGCCATCGAACTCCTATTAGGCATTCGAATTAAATTCAGTTTTTTCTAAAGTATCTAAATACGTGGAGTAAATAATAATCTACAGCGTGTTTACGCGAGTAAACCACACTGGACCAGGCAAGCGATAAATGCAATTATGCTTTCAGATTTCAATGCTAACAGTGAATAACTCTAATAACTCTGATAACTTGGTAGGGTGGACACCTGCAGTAGGAGCTCGGAAAATAGTGTAGAAAAAATTAAAACTGTTTAAAGGGGCCAAAATTTCACCCATCAGCAGCGAGAATTCCAAGAAAATGTTGGGCTTCCAACCCAGAGCTGGAAGAAGTTTGTTAGCATCTTGTAGCACATGAGTCAGACGCATTGGATAAACATAGTCAAGTAATAAACACTGTTATAATACTCGAACTGGAATTGCTTAAGAGCCCGAGAAGTCGATATCACATAGGAGTGGAAATATGAAAAATAGGGTAATCACACACGAGTAAACCGCACTTAACCAGGCACAGTCAAGTGATAATTAGTCATAAGCATGTGTTCACCGGCTAGTTACACTTGAACGCACTGACACGTATTGACACCTAATCTACATGTATTGACACGCGTTTACCACTCTCGGCCAGGTATAGTCAGGTGGGAACACGGTCACGGTGTTACGCTCGCGGATTTGGATGTGAATTCTTGTTAGAGTTACTTTTTGACGTGTGTACGCAATTCGCCCACAAACAGCAAGACATGAATTAACTGGTTGGACTTCTGCATACTTTTCTGTAAGTTTTAAGTGCCCGTATATTTAAGTACGCTGATGATGCCACGGTGTTTGTCACGCACAACAGTGTTTATAAAGCATATCTCTCTGCTCAGTACTGCTACGATATTCTTCACTCGTTTTGTTTTCGCTGGAGACTGCATAAACTGCGACAAAAATAAAACGGACGCAGTAATTTACAAAAACGTCCCTCAACTTATAACAGAACCACACCATCTGATTTACAATTTGGTCAAAAGAAAGTTGCATACACAAATGAATCCAAGGTACTTGATGTCATTTTTGACAGTAATTTAAGTTTTCGCTCACATGTAAGAGCGATCAGGAAAAAAGCTTGGTTTAAATGGCTAGCCATAAAGAAATTTTGTTTTGACTATAAAGGGATGAAGTTAGAAACTATATGCAATCTATTTAGAATCCTAGTAATACCTGCCATAATGTATGCATCTGTAACCTGGTTGAATGGAAAATGAGATCTATTTAAAGACTTAATTTATGATGGTCTGAAAACTGTAGTGGGTGTGTTAAGCGTAGATGTGGAATATCCCCTTTGGATATTTATGCTCAGCGAATGCGTGCCAATTCGTTTTAAAGACACTGTTCCGACCAGGTTAAGACCTGGTTAAAGACAATATTTTATCAATAGAGCGTGAAATAAATAACAGCACTTTTCGTAAGCACTCTTTGGCGACTCACTTAATAACAGCTAAATCCTTTCAGAGAACAATAAAAAGCATTTAAGAGAATAATGAAAGCGCTAATCTAAGCAGGGCAGATCTTGATAAATTTATATTAGGTGTCTGGAATCAGAAAATACGATTCAGAGGCTTTCTAACAGCAGGAATACTGAAAATGCTATGTCTTCTCTCACAGCTGGTGCATACGGCAGAAGCTTTGAATCCCTTGGGCTCATCCTTCTACTTGGCAGAGGTTGTAACTCCTTCTTATATACAGTTAGTTTAGCCGATAGTAATTACTGTAAGTGCCTTACAGATATACAAACGCCCGAACACTTAGTATGTGACTGTTCTTTGATATCGTACAACACTAAATCTTCTATGCAAAATGTTTTAGCTTCACTAAATTTACAACAGCTGTATGTTTTTCGCGATGTATCTGCATGTGCAGGCTTCATTGATATTGTATATTGATATTGATATTGATATTGATATTGATATTGATATTGATATATTGATATTGAAATCTCAGTTAAAAAACTAGTAATTTTTTGTACAACATGCTGCTATTTTTGCAACAGTTTGAAAACTATCAGTCAATAATCTTCAAAATTCAGATCTCATTCATTCATGTATTCATTGTGTATTAAATTTGTTATATATATATATATATATGTATATGTATGTTATGTATATATGTGTGTGTATTTACATGTATATTGAGCTTTAATATGTAGCGTATTTTTTGTAATGGTATTAGCGCACTCTCACCCTCTGCAAATGTATAGGGTTTTGTATTATTTTTTTCGAAAATAAAGGAGATTTAATAAATAAATAAATTCTGTAACTGCCAAAAAGTTGGGATGTATTTTAAAAATATTCTTGCATTTCATACTGACAGATATTCTTCTGGTCGTGTGGCATGTCGATGTCTGATAAGATTCCTCCTCCCATTACCAGAATTAAGCGCTGGCACTTACTGTCGTCAAATGTTTCAAACATTAATATATCACAGGCTTTTAGACTTGAGCGATGACTAGCTAATGTGGGTCACATGCGAAGCCACGTTAGTCAGAAGTGTCGAATGGGAGCGGCTCATTAAAGTAAATAATAAACAAAACGTTTTGTTTAATATACGTCGTGCGCAGCGAGTTAGTTTAACTACGGTGGCGCCACCAACTGCATGTCATTAAATTTCCCAATTTTTTCTCGTACGCGACGGAAAAGAATCCGAAAAGGAATTTTGTAATAGAATTTTATTTAAATTCATCATAATAATGTTATTGATATTATCTATAAATGATCTATAAAAGTCATCTAAATTATCCATAAATGACGTTTATCTATACAGAAATGATTTGTCGCTCGAAAGCTTCGTAAATTTTGCAAATGATGAATTTATTCTGCATAGCCTTAGTAACTAATATTAACGCTACTGACTGTAATGTGATTTAACACGAAAACATTAATTAATTTCCAATTTTCTTAAATTTTATGTAGTTCTAGCAGTTAAAATTTAATATGTGATATAATTTTATTCGTCGAATTTCTTTTAACTTTTGTTGTTAACTTATGAACATATATTTTGCTGTATATATTCATAAAGTTTCATATATTCATTTAGAGGGATGGACGTATTACATAAAGTTTAAGTGGTAAGTAAATGACTTCTGCCAGCATAGAGGCTCATTGTACTATCCGATTAATAATAAAGATTTATCATCGTAATAATGATTTTATTAATTTTATTAATTAGGAAAAATTATGAGTAAATGTATCTTTGCTTCCAGGAACTATTAAATTAATGTTTTCTGTTGAAAACAAGTTTTTATTTTTACTTACCAAGAGACTAACAAAAGAAAACATTGATGGTTTTTATCACTCATTTAGAAAAGAATCAGGTTTCTTTCAAAAGCAAAGTCTGAATGTAATTGAATTAAAAACTTTTAAAAATAGCCTCTTTCAACAGTTTTTATAAATAAACCCAAAAGTTACTTGCTTTTTTGCTGTAGCTTGTTTTCGCTGTCGTTTACCTAATTTCTATTTGGCGCCACTTGGAAATAACGCAAATCGCTTGAAACAAATGCGTTTCATTAGTGGCGTAGCTAGAATGGGGAGCACCCGAGCACATTTTCAAAGAGCTGACGCTTTTTCAACAGTTTTCTGAGGCTTTTGTTCACTTGTGCGAAAGAAGTCGAATCATTTTCTTTTATCTTAATCACATGCCCTTAGAAAAATTTTCTGGAGTCATTAGTTTATTTATGCACTTCTTTTAAAGGAAAACCGGGCCCAATCTTTCTTAAACTGTAAGTCAAAACAATCTACCTTTTGAAATATTAAAATTAAACACTATTTTTCCAGAATGACTTACGTGAAAGAATTGTTACCACACAAACACAATTTCGCGTTCGCGCCACTAGTTCTTCGCTGTTACATGCATTTCGCCATTCGCTAGTTAGACGATCACTGGCACCTGCATTTCGGAAACGCATGGCACAAAAAATAGGTGCTGTCCCTCTCAGTTCAGGTGTGTTAGTTTGTGAGTTCACACGTTCGACAGCTCATGCATGTGCACAGCGGTAAATTTAAAATTTGAATTTTTATGTTAAAACTTGCCTAGTTTTAGTACAACACACTGAATATCTTACAGTGGCACTGTACTTCAATTTTCGTTTTCGCAAAGATGTACAACATGCTCGTGGAATATTTTCGCTGTTAAATATGTTAGTTCGTGATTTCATCAATAGTTGGGCTCGCCCGCTGCTAATAAAATTTTTAATCTATTAGTTAATTATCAGAAAGGCTTTTGTAGTATTAATTGTGTAAAATGTATACTTTTTATCGGACTTGAAAATGGGGTAGTATATGAAAAATCATCCTGTCTCCCTATAAAACTGTATCTTCTTCATGTTTTGATTTTAAACACAAAAATAAAAAGGAACTTATAATGAATGTTTTAAAAATTATTTGGTATGTGTCACGGCGCCTTTTTTAAGTGCTTGCTCTCCTTAAATGTAGAACTGGCTACGCCCTATGTTTCATTCCAGTTTTATCATTTCTTCGATTTCTCGTTCTTGCGAAGCTTAAAATACCTGGTATAGAATATAAAAACAAATAACTGTGCAATTTTAATTGTAGAATCGCTCCATGGTGACAAAAATTTTTTGACTGACAAAACCTTCATCTAATTTTCAAATCGTATTACGTAACTATTAGTGGAAGCGCAAGTAATTTTGATTTGACCTAGCAAATTTTGGTTAAGCCGATTCGTTCGTTAAAAACTTAGCTTTGTACTCAGAATTCGCTTTGAATCCGCGATGAAGCCCTGTTGTCAGACTTGTGTTGAAGATGTGTTGTCAGACTCGTTGATGCCTTGTTGTCATACTTGTGTTGAAGATGTGTTGTCAGACTAGTGTTGAATCTGTGTTGTCAGATTCGTGTTGAATCTGTGTTGTCAGATTCGTGTTGAATCTGTGTTGTCAGACTCGCATTGAATCTGTGTTGTCAGGCTCGTGTTGTCAGATTCGTGTTGAATCTGTGTTGTCAGACTCGTATTGAATCCGTGTTGTCAGGCTCGTGCTGAATCTGTGTTGTCAGACTCGTGTTGAATCCATGTAGTCAGACTCGTGTTGAATCCGTGTTGTCAGGCTCGTGTTGAATCTGTGTTGTCAGACTCATGCTGAAGCCCTGTTGTCAGACTCGTGTTGAAGATGCATTGTCAGACTCGTGTTAATGCCGTGTTGAATCCGTGTTGTCATACTTATGTTGATGCCCTGTTGTCAGACTCGTGTTGAAGCCACGTTGTCAGATTCGTGCTGAAGCCGTGTTTTTATGTTCACGTTGAATCTGTGTTATCAGACTCGTGTTGAATCTGTGTTGTCAGACTCGTGTTGGACATTCTAGTTTATTAATATAATGTGTTTTAGCTTACGGTCGAATTTTCTGTTTTTGAAGTAACGTTTCCCTGAGTGAAGGCGTACAAGCATAGGTAATTGAGTACATTTTAAACGCTCTCCACTCTGCATTAAAAAATATTTAAAATTTCTAAAAAAAGATCTTTCTTCGCGCCCTATGGTTATTTTATTTGGATTTTAGTCGATATGATTATCATTATTAATTATTATTATTATTTTTACTAGTTTACTACAACGTTAAATTCAATTCTTTGTCTCTTGAGAGATTTTTATATGAGGCCAGCTGATTAACAGCTCTACTGTTTTCTAGATTTTACGTACGAGAGTGAAGCCATTCTAGGTTTAGCTGCAGACGAACAAATTGCAAATTACCTGCGGATGTTCTTGGATTATAAAAAAACCTTATTTAAAAAAACGCTGAAAATTATCACACAATGGTACATGCATGCTCACTTTCAACTCGTCTGAATTTTTCCTTAGCATCTCCATCTTCTCCTCCTCAGCCTCCGGTTGCCCGGGAGACAAACAGCATTTCAGCTTTACTAATGCAAGCTGTGACTCTGTGATCAGAACAGTAAGTGAGAAGACGAGAGCCATTAAAGACTTGCAGTTTGTGCTGAGATTTAATTACAACTGCAGGCGTGATTTAGTCAATAGAATGAACAACACAAGACGAAGATATTGCCCTGCTGCTCTGAGAGAGAGAGAGAGAGAGAGAGAGAGAGAGAGAGAGAGAGAGAGAGAGAGAGAGAGAGAGGGAGAAGAGAGAGAACAAGAGGGCTACGTGAGAGAGGAAGTGAAAGAGGCAGAAGCAGAGAAAGAAGAGAGAAGGAGAGACAGAGAGAGAGAGAGAGAGAGAGAGAGAGAGAGGAGAGGAAAGGAGAGGGAAAGAGCACATAGAAACGTCAAGGACGACCATTATTATTGTGGAGGTATTGAAGATTGTGATGATGAAAACTGCAATGATGGTGCAGCCGGTGATTATGACACAGATTGAAATTTTAATAATTTAAGTAATGCGTTGGTTAACCGTGTCTGTTTTTAACAAGCGTGTAAATTAATGTACAGCAGGTTACATTTTTTACTCCTTAAACATGACTAATAGACATGACGTAAGTTGCAGTTTTATATCTGAGGATATTACTGAGATCCGCACGATGCGTTAGGTAGTTATGCTCATGCAACGCATTTTTAGGCAGTTATGCTCATTCAAACATGCATTTTTAGGCAGTTATGCTCATTCAAACATGCATTTTTAAGCAGTTATACTCATGCAAACATGCATTTTTAGATAGTTATATTCATGCAAACATGTATTTTTAGCCAGTCATACTTGTGCAAACATGTATTTTTAGGCAGTTATACTCATGCAAACATGTATTTTTAGCCAGTCATACTTGTGCAAACATGTATTTTTAGGCAGTCATAGTCGTGCAAACATGTATTTTTAGGCAGTTATACTCATGCAAACATGTATTTTTAGATAGTTATATTCATGCAAACATGTATTTTTAGCCAGTCATACTCGTGCAAACATGTATTTTTAGGCAGTTATACTCGTGCAAACATGTATTTTTAGGTAGTTATGCTCATGCAAACATGTATTTTTAGGCAGTTATACTCGTGCAAACATGTATTTTTAGGTAGTTATACTCATGCAAACGTGCATTTTTAGGCAGTTATACTCGTGCAAACATGTATTTTTAGGCAGTTATATTCATGCAAACATGTATTTTTAGGCAGTTATACTCGTGCAAACATGTATTTTTAGGCAGTTGTATTCATGCAAACATGTATTTTTAGACAGTTGTGCTCATGCAAACACGTATTTTTAGGCAGTTATGCTCATGCAAACATGCATTTTTAGGCAGTTATACTCATGCAAACATGTATTTTTAGGCAGTTATATTCATGCAAACATGTATTTTTAGGCAGTTATATTCATGCAAACATGTATTTTTAGGCAGTTATGCTCATGCAAACATGTATTTTTAGGCAGTTATACTCATGCAAACATGTATTTTTAGGCAGTTATATTCCATGCAAACATGTATTTTTAGGCAGTTATATTCTGCAAACATGTATTTTTAGGCAGTTATATTCATGCAAACATTATTTTTAGGCAGTTATATTCATGCAAACATGTATTTTTAGGCAGTTATATTCATGCAAACATGTATTTTTAGGCAGTTATATTCATGCAAACATGTATTTTAGCAGTTATATTCGTGCAAACATGTATTTTTAGGCAGTTATATTCGTGCAAACATGTATTTTTAGGCAGTTATATTCGTGCAAACATGTATTTTTAGGCAGTTATATTCATGCAAACATGTATTTTTAGGCAGTTATATTCATGCAAACATGTATTTTAGGCAGTTATATTCATGCAAACATGTATTTTTAGGCAGTTATATTCATGCAAACATGTATTTTTAGGCAGTTATATTCATGCAAACATGTATTTTTAGGCAGTTATATTCATGCAAACATGTATTTTTAGGCAGTTATATTCGTGCAAACATGTATTTTTAGGCAGTTATATTCATGCAAACATGTATTTTTAGGCAGTTATATTCATGCAAACATGTATTTTTAGGCAGTTATATTCATGCAAACATGTATTTTTAGGCAGTTATATTCGTGCAAACATGTATTTTTAGGCAGTTATATTCGTGCAAACATGTATTTTTAGGCAGTTATATTCATGCAAACATGTATTTTTAGGCAGTTATATTCATGCAAACATGTATTTTTAGGCAGTTATATTCATGCAAACATGTATTTTTAGGCAGTTATATTCGTGCAAACATGTATTTTTAGGCAGTTATATTCGTGCAAACATGTATTTTTAGGCAGTTATATTCGTGCAAACATGTATTTTTAGGCAGTTATATTCGTGCAAACATGTATTTTTAGGCAGTTATACTCATGCAGACACGTATTTTTAGGCAGTTATATTCATGCAAACATGCATTTTTAGGCAGTTATTCGTAACCTGCACATTGTGAAGAATGAACGGTTGGAAGCGCAGCTACAGAGAATGAAACATGATTACAATAAAGCGGAATCAGACAACATCAGTCTGACGGCTCGCTTGAAATCCTACGAGTTAGCACTGATGAAAGCTGGCAAAGGTCAGTTTGAAGCCAAACTCTGTGTCAAGTGTGCGAACGAACAGGCTTCGTTACCTGTAATAACCCTCCCGAAACATGAAGAGACAATCGAGAAACTTACAAGGTAGGTAACTAAACTTACTAGGTATACTTTAGACATTGTTTAAGACAAATTTACATACGTTTAAGACATTGGCATGTAACACATTGCCTAAACAAGGGATTAACGATCTAACAAGCCTTTTCAAAGTTCCAGCGATTGATGATGATCGTGAAAAGGTCAAAGGTTAACTGTAGCCAGCCAACGCATTTGTGTACACTCGACAATGCCTTCACATCCCATGCTGCTGTAATAGTAACAGTTTTAACAGCTAGCCAGAATCTTGCCTAGTTCATTTTTCTTGTTCACAAAGAAGGTCCTGCTAGTAAATCACTCTATGCACAGACTAATGCATAGTTAAGTAACATCTACGTAAAACAACTGAAGTTACTGAACTGATGTTGCAAATGGCTTTGCTTTACCCACATGTCAGGTGACAGTTGTAGTTAAGAACGCATTGCTGTGGTACACTTAGCCTTTGATCTACAGCAACAGCACATGCGCACATTGAAACTGTGAAAAGGCTTATGTGGGTGGAATTATTTTGCTCTGTGTGCGACTTTCATCTGGCAAAAAGATCTAGTGAAGCGTAACTGAATGTAACTACAATTTTGTGTTTGTTATGATGCATTTTTGTACATTGAATTAGAGTTTTAGTAGAACTTTTTTGCATTTCTTGTTTTTCGAGGGAGTAAATAGTGAGTTTCAGTTGTGACAAGGATCCACTTACGTAATCGAATTTGTCTTTGTTTTTCTTTTTCTCTCATGGAAACTGAGTTATTTTTTTAAATTACTGGATGTTGGTGTCAAGCAATTTAATCTAGCATTCTATAATTATTTGTTTTTTTCGTATTTTTACAAACATGCATTTCCTAAAAGTGTTGAAAACGAAGCCAGCCTTAGTCATGTGACCTAAGCTTTAGTAATATACGCCACCTATCAATCACACTTGTTTTTACACGTAGTTAGATTTTCTGTTGCCACTATGCTGATCATGCCGTTTGGTGGTACTTGCATTGCTTTGTCTATTTTGTTACAATTTAACAGTCACTAGTTGTATTTTCAAGCCAAATTTAACACCAGTAAATGTAAGTCACCATCTACTTTAATAATTAGTTAATAGTTTAAATTGGTTAGAATTGCTTCAAATCTCTAGAATCATGAAGTAATAATTTGTGTTTCAGTCTTCTTAAATCTAATTTTTTATTTTGTCTAAATAGTAATAACCTTTAGCACGTTCTTAAGCACTTTTGTGATCTGTTATTTTAATAAATTGCAGGTCTACCGCGCAGTTCAATACTAATTCTTGTTGTTTCTTTGCCTGGACTGGGCGCATCCACACTGGTTGACTTACAAGTGTTTAGATGTTGATAATTTAAGGCCTTGTATAACGGCTGCCGTTATTTTGTTTAGTGAAAGGGACGAGGCGCTGGCTCTGGTTACAAGCCTGAGGACAACGGTTGCAGAGTTGAAGAAATGCGATGAAAACGCTCAGCATCACGTAAACAGAAGCTTAGAGTTAGTTGAACAAGCACAGCTTGAAAAAGCACAGGTAGGTAGCTCAGCATCATGTAAACAGAAGCTTAGAGTTAGTTGAACAAGCACAGCTTGAAAAAGCACAGGTAGGTAGCTCAGCATCATGTAAACAGAAGCTTAGAGTTAGTTGAACAAGCACAGCTTGAAAAAGCACAGGTAGGTAGGTCAGCATCACGTGAACAGAAGCTTAGATGAACAAGCACAGCTTGAAAAAGCACAGGTAGGTAGCTCAGCATCATGTAAACAGAAGCTTAGAGTTAGTTGAACAAGCACAGCTTGAAAAAGCACAGGTAGGTAGGTCAGCATCACGTGAACAGAAGCTTGTTAGTTGAACAAGCACAGGTTGAAAAAGCACAGGTAGGTAGGTAGGTCAGGTTGTATGATTCTCTTGGGCATGGAAACAGGTGGGAGAGCTATTACTAAATTAAACTCTGCCCACAAGTATTAAGCCTGTTAGCTTTTTCAATCAAATAAAAAAACAATCATTAACAAGTCACGAGGAATTATATTGTAACATCTATACTATCAGGTACATACATACACATCTGTTTAATGCATTTTGTGTTGTTTCTTGCCGATAATTAAGACTTATCTGTGTTGATCGTGGCTTATGAGTTAATTTCTTCTGCTACGCTCATAGCACTGCAATGCCAATTTGTAGTTGTATAACGTTTCCACAGCTTTGAGAATCAGAAGTTTTTCCCTAACGATTTTCGTTATGGTGTTCATTAGTTAAAATTTTTTCTTCGTGAAATGTTAGATGTGATTAAAGCTGTGATCGTGTTAGAATGAGTCTATGTATTATGCATTTCGTTGCATGTATTATGTATTTTGTTGCATGTATTATGTATTTTGTATTTTGTTGCATGTATTATGTATTTTGTTGCATGTATTATATATTTTGTATTTTGTTGTATGTATTATGTATTTTGTTGCATGTATCATGTATTATGTATTTCTTGCATGTATTATGTATCATGTATTTTGTTGCATGTATTATGTTTTTTGTTGCATGTATTGTATATGTTGTATTTTTGTGCATGTATTATGTATGTTGTATTTTGTTGAATCTATTATGTATGTTGTATTTTGTTGCATGTATTATGTATGTTGTATTTTGTTTTGTGCTATTCAAACTCACTTTTTCTTTTGTGCAAAGGCATTGATGGGAAAGGACCAGGTGAGATCAGAAATGGAAAGATTACGGGAGAGAATGGGTGCCATGATTCAAGAGATGGAGGTGCACGTGGAGCACGAGCGGGAGTTGGTCCGGCAGGAGGGAAAGCGGGAAGTGGAGCAAATGGAATTACGGGTAACCTTAATCTTTTTATTTGTCCCATTTTGTGCTTTCTTATATCCTACACAGCCATTTTTGTAAAACAGAAATTGGAATTGATGATTCGGTATCAGCTGTTGTTATAGTCTACTATTGTTTGCAAATGAAGCTGTTGTTATAGTCTACTATTGTTTGTAAATGAAGCTGTTGTTATATTCTACTATTGTTTGTAAATGAAGCTGTTGTTATATTCTACTATTGTTTGTAAATGAAGCTGTTGTTATATTCTATTATTGTTTGTAAATGAAGCTGTTGTTATATTCTACTATTGTTTGTAAATGAAGCTGTTGTTATATTCTACTATTGTTTGCAAATGAAGCTGTTGTTATAGTCTACTATTGTTTGTAAATGAAGCTGTTGTTATATTCTACTATTGTTTGTAAATGAAGCTGTTGTTATATTCTACTATTGTTTGTAAATGAAGCTGTTGTTATATTCTATTATTGTTTGTAAATGAAGCTGTTGTTATATTCTACTATTGTTTGTAAATGAAGCTATTATATTCTACTGTTGTTTGTAAATGAAGCTGTTGTTATATTCTACTATTGTTTGTAAATGAAGCTGTTGTTATATTCTACTATTGTTTGTAAATGAAGCTGTTGTATGGATTGTAGTTTCACTTACATTGGGCAAACTGACACACATTCAAGATTTAACCCCAAAGGAACATGTGATAAGTTTCATAACGAATCAGTGCAGGAATTCGTAGAAAAGAATGGTAGAAGGAACAGTGATTGTATGAATTTCAGGCAGTTTTACAATTTGAATAAGTGCTTAAATCTTATTTATGCCAGTATCTCTTTCACTCTGTTTCTTTTCATGCTCATGAAAAACAAGACTTTACAACAGAAAACGCGTTAATATTAATCATCACGACGAAGTTTATTGTAGTAGTTTTTACGTTTGTGGGTTGATGTTATTTTTCAACGTTGAACTGTGCGTATGTAGAAAAGTGTCTTCCATGTTAGACATTTACTGTTGGACAGGTCTGCTTATAATTCTTTACTCATGTGTTAACCAAGGGCTATTTAAACTGAATTAATTCATTTTACTTTTTATATACACATTTATATTGGCCCATTAATAATTGTTTTTTTACTAGATATAATAATGATGATGATGATGATGATGATGACGATGTTGATGATGATGATGATAATAATAATAATAATAATAATAATAATAATAGTAATAGTAATAGTAATAGTAATAGTAATAGTAATAGTAATAGTAATAGTAATAGTAATAGTAATAGTAATAGTAATAGTAATAGTAATAGTAATAGTAGTAGTAATAATAATAATAATTATGATGACAACGACCCACTGAAACAACAACAATAATAACAACAACAACAACAATAATATTAATAATTTTGTTGAGTCCAGAGATAACACCTTAAGTAACTCGATACTTATTTCCAAGGTGGTCCCAATTATTATTATCTGCATGCTAAATCGATAAACCCCCGTGCTTCGTCGAAGTACTAGCAGTTCCATTTTTCACGTCTTTGGTATGACTCGGTCAGGAGTTGAACCCGCGACCTCCCAGGTGGAAAGCAAGCACGCTACCATTGAGCTATACTTCCCAGTTTCTGAGTCAAATGCTGCTTTGGTTGCTACACAGTGTCAACTAGACAAAGTCGGTCCCTAGAAAGTCATTTATTGAAGAATTTATTGATTTTTTGTGCTAGCTATGTGAGTGAAATGCTGCACTGTGCATTTTCAACTTGACAAGCAGACACAAAGAAAGTTAGTTTATAAATTATTAATTTTTTGTTTACTAGCTGTCTGAGTCAAACGCTGCTCTGGCCGCAGCTCAGTGTCAACTGGACAAGGTCAGTCGTGAGAAGGTCAGTTTCTTAAAACAGCTGGAACAATCAAAAGACTCCATCAGACGATCTCAAGAAAACTTGTCTCGGGTAAAATATACAATCGTTTATGTTAATACCTCTTTATATTTAAAATGCTTAAATTTCACTGTAAGTGTTTGATATGTTGTGTTTGTAATATAATCAACTATTTTCCTTTTGCTTTGCAACGGAAATTATGTTTTTATCTGTCTAGATAAAATAAATTTCTATTTTACATGTATTTTATTCCATTCTTTTGTATTTTACTCTGTTTAGTTCTATTATTTGTTCTCTTCCCTTCCCTTCGCTTCCCTTCCCTTCCCTCCCTTCTCTTCTCTTCTCTTCTCTTCTCTTCTCTTCTCTTCTCTTCTCTTCTCTTCTCTTCTCTTCTCTTCTCTTCTCTTCTCTTCTCTTCTCTTCTCTTCTCTTCTCTTCTCTTCTCTTCTCTTCTCTTCTCTTCTCTTCTCTTCTCTTCTCTTCTCTTCTCTTCTCTTCTCTTCTCTTCTCTTCTCTTCTCTTCTCTCTTCTCTCTTCTCTTCTCTTCTCTTCTCTTCTCTTCTCTCTTCTCTTCTCTTCTCTTCTCTCTTCTCTTCTCTTCTCTCTTCTCTTCTCTCTTCTCTTCTCTTCTCTTCTCTTCTCTTCTCTTCTCTTCTCTTCTCTTCTCTTCTCTTCTCTTCTCTTCTCTTCTCTTCTCTTCTCTTCTCTTCGCTTCTCTCTTCTCTTCTCTTCTCTTCTCTTCTCTTCTCTTCTCTTCTCTTTTCTTTGTCTTCTCTTTCTCTTTTCTTCTCTTCTCTTCTCTTCTCTCTTCTCTGCTCTTCTCTTTTCTTCTCTTCTCTTCTCTTCTCTTCTCTTCTCTTCCCTTCTCTTTCCTTCTCTTCTCTTCTCTTCACTTCCCTTCTCTTCCCTTCTCTTCCCTTCTCTTCTCTTCTCTTCTCTTCTCTGCTCTTCCCTTCCCTTCTCCTCTCCCCTCCCCTCCTTTTCTCTTCTCTTCTCTCTTTTCTCTTCTCTTCTCTCCTTTCCTCTCCTCTCCTCTCCTCGCCTCCCCTCCCCTCCCTTTGCTTCACTGTTCTGCTCTGTTCTTCCCTTCCCTTCCCTTCCCTGCTCTGCTCTTCACTTCTCTCCTCTCCATTCTCCTCTCTCTCCTCCCCTCATCTCCCTTCCTTTCTCTTTTCTCTACCCTCTCCTCCTTTCTCCCCTTCTATTGCTCTCTATTCTATTCTGTTTCATTCAATTTTATTTCATTCTCTTCAAGCAGACATATTTGATTGTAGGTTTATAGTGTACGTGTGCTAACCAGAATTTATCAGGAAATCTATTACTCCTGCTACATTGTTAAACATGTTGAGAAACTTAATTAAAAATCAAAGTGAGAACTTTATTACATTTTTTTTGTTAAATAACGAAAATAATTAACCATGATGGACAGCGACTAATAATGACAATGTAAGACTTTTTACCAACAGAAATGAGTCAACATTCAGATGAATGAAGCCAATAGTTGGAGAATACAGCCAGTTAAGTACTGGTTTCGTTAGAGATCTTAGTTTAAACTATAGCTCACATCGCATCATTAAATTTTACAGGATGCTGAAAGAGTGAAGAGTGAGAAGGGAATGGAGGAAGTGGAAGGAAGGAAGGAAGGAAGAAAGGAAGAAAGTGAAGAGGGAGGAGAAGAGGGAGAGAGAGAGAGGGGGAGAAAGAGAGAGAGAGGGAGAAAAAGAGAGAGAGAGAGAGAGAGAGAGAGAGAGAGAGAGAGAGAGAGAAAGAGAGAGAGAAAGAGAGAGAGAGAGAGAGAGAGAGAGAGAGAGAGAGAGAGAGAGAGAGAGGGGGGAGAGAGAGAGAGAAAGAGAGAGAAAGAGAGAGACAGACAGAGAAGAGAAAGAAGAGAAGAGAGAGAGAGAGAGAGAAGAGAGTGAAGAGAAGAGAAGAGAAGAGAGAGAAGAGAAGAGAAGAGAAGAGAAGAGAAGAGAAGAGAAGAGAAGAGAAGAGAAGAGAAGAGAAGAGAAGAGAAGAGAAGAGAAGAGAAGAGAAGAGAAGAGAAGAGAAGAGAAGAGAAGAGAAGAGAAGAGAAGAGAAGAGAAGAGAAGTGAAGAGAAGAGAAGAGAAGAGAGAAGAAGAGAAGAAAAGAGAAGAGAGAAGA
>JAQGDQ010001055.1:0-67208 GCA_030141605.1 Tubiluchus corallicola | reverse complement strand
TTACCTTACCGGCCAATTTGTTTAAGAAGCGACTCAGACCATATATCGGGATGTACACTGATCTGAGAATAGGACCACAACTATGTCATATCTTGTTTAACTTGTAGTAACACTACTGAAGTTAGCACAACCTTTTTTGATCATAACACAGCAGCTGCAGGATAGCCAACAGCAGCAGCAGCACCACCACCACCACCACCGCCATTACCATCATAACTCATATTTTATTAAAGGCACTATTTCTTCAATTTCTGCCTCTTTTATGATTTTTTCTTGAGCAACTCAATTTTAACGTGCACCGACTGGAAAACGTCTGGGGCAAGCTGTTCCTAGATAAATGCATATTTCCGTCATTTCCTCTTTTTACACTTTGTTCGCAAGCAAGTATGTAGCTCGTAGCCTTTGCCCGAAATCAAGTTTGTGCATATTATAAACCGACACGCGTCTCGTATTAAAAGCGTTCTTCTACTGCTGATTTATGGAGACCGTGGTTCAGATTGGTCTGCCTTCAGACAGGTTTATTTTGTTTTTTAACTTTTATTTTAGAATTCTGCCTGCCCAATGTCTACAATAGACGTGACGGGCGTATGATGATGATGATGATCAGATTGGTCATATCTTCTTTACAATCTTCTTTGCAATGACATCAGCACTTAGAGTTGTGTGTGGTCCCTTCTCATAATCATATTCATTTTAAATTTATCGATAGATGGTGCATTGACAGTATCAGCTGAGAGTGAGTTCCATGGATGCGCCATACGAGAGGCAAAAAGATGACAACTGATGTTGGTTCGGCTATATTCGATGAAGAGTTTGGAACCATGGCCTCGTAGTTACGTAGTTCTCTGTATGGTCTTGAGAAGAAATTTTGTAAAATTAAGAATCCTTTCAGAATTTTATAACAATTGACAAAATCAGCAGTACATCGGCGTTGTTCCTCACTGAGTGGACATCACTGCAGGATGTGCATCGTGGACTAGCCTCATACACCTGTCTTCAGTTTTCTCCAAAGCATCTTTGAGCTAACATACTGCAGTGTCTACACTACTGATGCATACTCCAAAATAGGATGAGCGACTGCTTTGTGTAGAGGGACTATAATATTAGCAGATCTTGAAATGACACAGCATTTGATCATACCAATTCGACGATATGCTTGAGCTATTATATGATTAACATGGGTATTCCACTTTAGGTCATTGGATATATAGATGCCTAAATCACGTACAATAGATTTCTCCTCTATGACTCCATCACTGGTGTAATGTGGTACTTGCTTGCTTACAAAGTTTAAGAGACCTAACCACAACATGGTTATTGACTGTCTTTCCTCAACAATTTGCGAAATTGCGGCAGATTTGATGCGTCATCTGTTTCACTATTAAGTGAATTCCAAGGGCCCACAACACAAGAAGAGAAGAAATGAGCTCTGATATTAGTGTGAGAGCATTGGTGTGTGAGATTTATTCCACACACGTAATAAGCAACACTTCTCTTAAGTTGCATCAACCATTCATTGCACCATTTTTCAATTTCATTGAGATCATTTTGTAAAATAAATTAGTCTATGTCACCCCAGATTGGGCGATAGGGCTTAAGATCATCTACAAATAAAGAAATGCTTGTACCAGGAGACACACAATTAGTAATGTCATTTATAAAAATATGAAAGTAGTAAGGGCCAATAAGGGTACCTTGGGGATTCCACTAGCTACTGGTTGTTAGGTTGTAGATATACCATTAATAACATTTTGTTGTCTACAATGAATTAAGAAAAATCAAACCACTTTAATAAATTACCATGGATTCCTGAGAACTCTATCTTGAGCAGTAACCATCTTAGAGGCACAGAGTCAAAGGCTTTTCTAAAGTCTAAGTATAAAATATCAATACCAGGTATGGATGGATCATCAAAAAATTTAGTCCATTTATTTAGGCAAGAGAGTAAATTAGTTACAACAAAGTGATTTGGTAACGAACCATGCTGATTTTTGCAAATATGTTCAGACCTGACAAGAAATAGAAGTGCTTCATCCCATATACTGGACTCAAGGCATTTGGCACCGCCTGATGTTAAAAAAATAGGCTTTAAGTCATAGCATGAAGGAGTTGCAGAAGATTTCTTCGGAACAGGAGTGACATTTGAGTCAAGATAGTTTAACAGAACTTTGCAAGAGTCAATATTTTTCTTAAAACAGTGGTAAAGCAAGTTGGAGGGCACATTCATTAAGACCATGAACATTGTCTGAGCCTATGACTTTAAAAGGCTAATAACTTAATGAGTATGAGATATACCTCATTTATCGAAAAGACAACATTATACTATTGCAATTCCAACCATCAGATGGGATGGGTATTTCAATTTTCTCAGATTCTTGAGCAAAAAAAGAGGCAAAAGTATCATTTATTGTAGAAGCAATAGTGGCAGGATTGGTGACAATCTTTTGTTGATTTACGATACTGCTTATACTGTTTGCTGTAACGAAAAAATTCCTTGCCATTCTTACTGATTTTAATTTTTCCTCATACCATTTCCGGGTATCAAGAATAGGTGGTCGCAAGTGTTGAGTAGCTCGTGTATATTCAGATATTTAAAGAAGTCACATGCCACAAATTTCAGAGGCGACTTTTATTAGCTTTTGCTTTAAAAACTGAAACATAAGATCTAAAATGGTGCAGTAATATGTTTTCATATACCGGACTGCTTAGTAAGTCAGTTAATTTTATCAAACCTTTTTGATTAATGTAAGTACCATTTTATGGCTGGTTACCGTGACTATTATCGTATTGCTTTTTGCGTAATTAAGGGTGGCTCATTGATTGGTGAAAGTGGCTTTTGAAGTTGATTAATTTTTCACTTTTTCCCATGATTATGTAGTAATTGTCTAATTACAATAAAAAATGTAAATAACTTATACCAAAGGAAAGATGATCAAATCATCCGCCTTAAATACTGCCTTTAATTTTAATGGTAATTAAAGCTTAAATGGCTAGAAAGTAAAAGGTAAGCACATGTGGAAAATCGTACAAGTGTCCCAAAGATCAAAAATTGGCGACCCGGTGATGGACCTCTATGTTTAGCATGATAAAACTTCGTTACACAATGTTTGATGCTGTTCCTTGTAAACAATCAGTCTTCAAAATATTTCACACGTCCAAGCACTTTAATGCGTGATGTTGTTAACTACAGTACTGATGGTAGTAGTTATGAATGTAAAACGTAATTAAACTGTGAACTTTCTATGACACTAGCCACTGATTGGTGGCTATATCGCAAGATCAGTTGCTAGGGTAATTGTAATTTGAAGCCACAAATCCTCCAGTCAGGTAACCAATAAGGTAACAGTTTAAAACTTACGAAATTTTAATACTGCAGGCTGGCAAGGCCAAGAAGTTTAGCCCAGTAAACCTTATTTTCATAGAATGCCCATTTATAGAACTAAATAGTCCACAATATAACTACACATCCACGGACGCTTGAACAAACATTGTACCACTGCCAAGTTCTGCCAATGTCAAATCGTTTTATTAGTGGAAGTGTTTGAGTACATAGGGACAAATGGCAGTATATACATGCGTGCGGAAAAAATTATTACCTCTAAATAATATCTAATTGCAAGTTTTGTAAGTATTAGAATGTGGAATCTTTGTCAATAAAGAGAGGAAAACATCTAGCTTTTTCTGTTAAAATTTTCAGGAAAAATATTTCAAGTGGAAATTCGTGTTCTGTTGCCAGAAATGGTGTCCCGTGGACTATGTCCATGAAGTTTTTCGGTCCTGAAAGTAAGTTTAAAGGCGGTTGATTCTATATGTCAGTTCTTCTTCAACCTTAAATGTCTTTGATATGAGTTTACATTCTTTATTATAAATTGACAATTACTATGTGGGAAAAAAAATGAGTCGGAATCTGAATCTTGCCTTTTGTGATTACTATTCACAGTGGTTTAACTGAGTTGGCTCTTCCCCTTTCCTCGGATAAACTAATTGTTGAATAAGTATGATGTAAAATGTTTTTGATATAATTGTTAATTTTTTGGGCCATACATCATTTTGGTATATGATATATGCAGCGCAGTACATGACGAAGTTGTACAAGACAATGTAGTACGCGGTGCCACATTACGCTGGGTTGACGAATGAGAGCAAACGTCCCACATAGTGTTGTCTTAAACAGTGTAGCAGCCCAAAACCTTGACTGCACATTTTTTAACTTTTAGGGGGTTGGCTTAATGCCTTCATGATTTGAAACAGCATTTTTTATAATGTCTGCAAACAGATAAGCCTCCTGGTACTTGTGTATAACACCCACCCATAAGTCTGCTGTTATTAATTTGCCACTCGTAAACGCTTGCCTTAAAAAGCCAGCTGCTTACTGTGCATTGCTATTATTTTACTATTTATTTTTCAGTCTGCTGGTGTGAAGTTGTTCAATGAGCCTTTGCTTGTACATATTCATGACCAGGAACCTGTAAAACAGGCCCATGGACAATAGTAACAGGCAAGTGACAGAGAGAATAAGATAATTGTGTTAAATGGTAATTTGTTTTAAATGGTTAAAAGGTAAATTGTCTTAAATGATAAGGTACCTACCATTAAGCTAAAATAATAATGACTGTATAATGAGTATGCAGCATTAAAAGCATAAATTTAATGATAATCCTTCGAAGAGACCACATTCGGTGAAAGTTCTTTCTCGTGTTCTGTATTCTTGATGGCTATTTCAATAAATATGTTTTATTTTTCTGTAAATTTACCTTCTTTAGTTTCCTTTATCCACCTCACTCTCCTTTGTCTTGTATTTTATGAAAATTTTTTTAGATAAAAAGTTTGATAAATTATATGCATCTTTGCGTTCATTCATACGAAAAATCTGGAAACAAAATATAAGCCTAAAATCGATGGTAAATTCAACCCCGTGGTTTACATCAAGACTGCATTTCATATTGTTACTATTTCTTACTGTTCAATAAACTATTGAGAATGGAACAGCTTAGCAATTGGGGTAGTCTTGAAGTGGCAGGCATAGTTGATTTTTTATAGGTAATGTACCAGTACTACTCATGTACCCAGTGGAGGTGGGCTGATACCATTAAATCATATTTAAAATTACGAAACCTGAAACTTTGTAACCTCAGAAATTGTAACCTCACAATTAAATTTCTAAAGCTGCTGTCATATTGATTTACATGTCATATGTGTGCAGAGAGAGATTACTTGGTTGCATATCGAACAATATTTCAAAAGTGTGTTAGTCAAAGTTAGTTTTTGTATTGCACATCACGGCACCCATTGTTTGCCTAGCAATCTGTCTTTGCGCATACGCAGCATTCATACCTATGCATTTACCGTATTTTGTTTTTCAGTGGACTTATTAAATTATTATTTTTGAAACTAAATAGTGTACTTTTGTATTTCAGGTCTAAGATGCATACTTAATGCACGCAGTTCATTGCTATAGAAACATTAAAACAAGCTAGAGAAACATAGAAAGTAGCAGGATGGGACTTTTGTTTGACACAGCATTGATGTTATTCACACAAGTACTTTTCTTTGTTGGGGGTTGGGTTTTCTTTGTCAAACAACTGTTCAAGGACTATGAAATTCACCATCGCACCGTTCAGTTACTCTTTTCTGCTACCTTTTCTCTATCATGTACAATGTTCGAATTGATAATTTTTGAAATTCTTGGGTTTTTGGACTCCGGATCACGTTATTTTCATTGGAAACTGGGTTTGTACTTAATGCTTTGCAGTGTTATTGTGCTGCTTCCCTTCTACATTGCTTACTACATCGTCAGTAATATCCGATTTGTGAAACGTAAGCTCGTTTACTGGCTGACTTTCATAATATGGGCAACCTTCATTTATTTTTTTTGGAAAATAGGAGATCCTTTTCCCATACTAAGTCCAAAACATGGAATACTTTCCATCGAGCAAGGCATAAGTCGTGTAGGTGTTATAGGGGTAACACTAATGGCTTTATTGTCTGGATTTGGAGCAGTTAACTGTCCGTATACATACATGTCGTACTTTGTACAGCATGTTTCTGATAAAGATATTGAAAGTTTAGAGAGAAAACTAACACAGACAATGGACATCATTTTGGTAAAGAAGAAGAGAATTGCCTTGGCAAAGAGAGAACTGTTAAAGTCAAGTGCCACAAGTTCAGTTGCTGGAGGCATATGGGGGATGCTGAAAAATGCTGCTTCCATGCGATCAGGAGAGAACACGAGCCTCCTTCAACAGGAAATACTTACTCTCGAGGAGTTGAGCCGACAACTCTTTCTGGAAGTTTCCGATATGCACAACATGCGCGAACGCATAGAGTACTCAAAAACGCTTAAAGGTCGCTGGTACAACTTCCTCGGTTACTTCTTCTCCCTCTACTGTTCTTACAAGATATTTATGGCAACCATCAACATCATTTTTAATCGTGTCGGAAAAAAAGATCCCATAACACGTGGTTTTGAGATTGCGGTCGATTATCTGGGTATCCAATTTGATGTAAAGTTTTGGTCTCAGCACATATCGTTCATTTTGGTAGGAATTATTGTGGTGACGTCAATTCGTGGGCTTCTCATTACACTAACGAAGTTTTTTTATGCCATATCGAGTAGCCGATCATCGAACATCATAGTTCTCGCACTAGCTCAGATTATGGGCATGTACTTTGTTTCGTCGGTGCTGCTTATGAGAATGAACATGCCGCCCGAATACCGTTCTATCATAACGGAAGTGCTCGGTGACTTGCAGTTTAACTTTTATCACCGTTGGTTTGATGTGATATTTCTTGTTAGTGCACTTTCAAGTATAGTGTTTCTATATCTTGCTCATAAACAAGCTCCAGAGAGTGACATTAGGTGATGCATAGTGGTGAATACTAGAAGCCAATAAAACACAGAAATGGAATTTTTACAATATTGGTAATGATAATGGTTAATGTGTACATAACATAATAATAAATTTCCAGAGAACATAATCCTGACATTGTTTTTGTTCTTTATCGCTCAGAATTAACTTTTACATATTATTATTCATTTATATTTTTCAGTTGTCTAACATTTATCAGAGTTGACCTTAACGGAGAATTAAGTGTGGCTTATTTGAGTACAGGTATAATAAACATCTCCAATTCAGAATTTATGACACCGTGGTAGCTGATTATTTATCAAGCAGACACTTAAATGGATTTATCTTTTGTAATTTTTTGCTCCCAGATGAGCAAAAAACAAATGAGCAACCACAGGTTAAGGTTATGTGAATAATGCAGCGCTAATAATAAGCTAGGCAGTATAAGAAATATTTAATAAAACAACCCAAAAGCATAAGCAAGTAACACGTTCTGTCTTTAATTTTTATTGTAGTCAAGCCTTGCTATAATGCTCCCTTTATAATGCCAACCTCGCTTAACGCCAAAATTTTTTACAAAACAAAATATGTATACTTGCTTAGACATATGTATTAATGCACCTTGTTATTAATGTGAAACTGGTTGTAATGCCAATTTCTTTGATGTCCCAAAGTAGGTGGTATGAAGAAGTTTGGCTGTGATTATTAAATTTTAGAGTTTGTTGGATCAGATAGATTTTTCATTGACTTTGACTTTATAAAATTATGATTTGTCCAATGTAATGAGTGCATTGTAGGAAATTTAATTACCTATACGTTTTGCAAAAAGTTATTTTCAATCTGATGTTCATAAATCGGTAGTATATTAATCCCAAATCGGCACTCTGATTTATCCCAAAGCTTCCAATATTAATGTTAAAGCTGCGCACTGCATGTTACAGCTGCACACATTTGCATGAGATAAAAATAGCTTCTGAAAAAGTTGTCAACAAAATTGAAATGGCCAATTAGTAACTGTAAATTTTTTTATAAATGTGCTTGTTGAGCAATATTTAAAATATGCTAGGGGCTACCCAGTTAAATTTATTTCACCACACTGATAAAATATTCTTCCCGAACTTATGCAGAAATGTAATAAAGTAAAAAATGATGTATATTGTTTTGGTGAATTTCTTTTACTGTGCTAAAAATATTTCTCAGACATTAAAAATATATACCTCATTATCAAGAGCAATATTTTAAGTTTGGTAGACAGCTTAACGTCAGCTTTGTGACTGGCATCTTGTGAAGCGCTGCAACAAAGTTTGCAGAGCTAAATTAATTTTAAAACAAATTATAACAGCATGTTATCTTGCCCATACATCAATTTTTTTATGATTGTGTAATCATGTAATGTGTGCAGTAGTTCTTGTTTTGGTGTTATCCCACAGTAATAATAATTATAAATATCTATGTGTTATTATCCCAATATCACTTTAATTTTGTTGTGGATTTGTCAAGAGATGGCAGTAAAACGTCAAAATTTGACATTTTTCGTCGTACAGGAAGTAGATGGAGCGCGCGTCGGTTACAGAGAAAATAGGTTTACGTTGTTGAGCTGTTTGTTTCGTTAAGTATGTTTAAATTGTAAAATGTTTTTATTGTGGATATAGTTATTACGTGCACTACTTTTATTTTACTTGCTAAATGACATACTTTTTATCGGTAAGTACTTTGCGCTGTCCATCGTAACAAGATTACTAATGCTTTGATAATAAAATTATTGTATTTAACAGTTGTCCGTCAAGTGCAAGGTTTAGCTTACGGTACAGCAGTAAAGCTTATAGTTTGAACTCTGTTTCGGCGTTTTACGGTTGGAAGTACATGTTTTGCATTGTACCTCTGATGTCATCTAGCGTTTTTACGCTTTTGAAGTTACGGAACCTGACACATATTTTTACACAACACATTTACTGATTTAGGTAGTTTTTTCTGTAGCTAAACTGAAGATCGATGATGGTATTACATTTGTACGGCCGAGTGTAGTAGGCTTGAGTTCTTTGGAACGTTTTATTGTAAGTAATCCTTTAGAAGAGCATAAAAAAGTTATTCAATATAATTTTGCTATTACATTTTTTATCTTCATTTGTTTTTGTCTGTATCTTAATATAAATACTGACTTTACTGTAATAAAACATAAATAATGACAGTGGTGAGCGTGGCAGTATAACAATAGAAAACTAAATTTTTAGGTCATATAATCTGCTGTCTTATAAAGGAAAAAGTAACATTGATGTTTAAATAAAAAATGAAATGCCAGTTTTTGGATTGCATATTGATTGTAATAGTATAAGCATTACCTATTTTTTACACAAGCAATGGATTTTAAACAACAAAAGTTGAGAATTGCTAATTGTAATAGCTGAAGTAAAGAAAGTTTTTAGTGCTACACAGTTAGTATTTAAATTAAATTATAACAATTATACAACTTGTGCTGATTCACTGAAAAATACTTGTATGGGGCATAGTAGTAGTTTTTATGGTGTTTTATGATATAAAATGTTGTTTTGCACATGATTAAAGTTATTAACCACTAGCGTATATAGAATTTAAGCCTTCATTACAAATATGAAGTTATAGATTGAGTGATTATGGCCATATCATCATGTTTTCTGTGTGCTTTTTGTGTTGTTTTCTCTTAAAAGTATTAAGGGTATTGAAATTTAAAAATTTGAGCCAGCTATTTGCCTTACTTGCCCTGGAGAGTAAACCAAATTTTTGCAAATATTGTTTGCCCTCAGTATTTTCCTTACAAGTGTTTTTCTCTTTCATCAAATTAATCTTTTGTTTCACTTTAAAATGTGTTCAGCAAGAAATAAAAACATCTGTATTTTTATTATTTGCCAAAAATAGACTTCTAAGATTTGAAGATCTAAGATTTAATTTCAAATACTAAGAACACTGGAATTAGCTGTCATTTTATGTACTATTCATGTACAATTTCTACTTTCTCTGTTTTATATTTTTCTTAATCAGTAAACTAATTTTCTACATCATAATATTCATTCTTTTGCCAACAATTATAAATGCAATTGATTCTTGCATTTTAATATTATGGCAATAAGTGGAATGTGCACTTAAATTCTGAGTCCTTATTCTACTGCTGGCTTAATAATTATATATGCAACATACAATCCGTATGTAGTTTTCACTGCAACGTTTTTAAAGCTATCTTATTAAAGATAGTTCATCGAAGGAAAATGTTTGGTAATTAGTCATTAAATTTTGTAGTAGAGGATAAAGCATGAATGGATTAGAATATTAACAGTGTAGTGTTTTTCAGTATTTAGATTAGACAGTTGATAAAGCAAGACATCTCAAAGCACGTCGTTTGACGTTGTTATGTGATAAGCAGTTTATCAATAATTAGTTTTTCTTTGGCGTCATTCTCTTGCTGAAAAATCTAACAAATACAATTTATTTAGAGATGAAAATTAATAATTTGATCTATGGTTGCTTCCCAAAGTCTGCTGTTATATCTGTTGCAAATGCATTTTGCGTTCATGCATTTGTGCATTTTACACAGCAACTGCCAAAATGATAATCTGTTTTGGACAATTATTAGGTGATCTACAAGTGGCTCAGTAACTTGCTTTCAAGATTGCTCCTACATGTGCTTTTTATATAATTTGTATAAATTTTCGGCATGTCTTTCAGAAGCACCGACCTCAAAATTGCTTCAATAACTTTGTAATGATGAAAGTGATATGCTTTGATACTGCCAAGTGGTAGTGTGACTGCTTGTGAACTCAAGTGCAAGGAATTTAGAACTTGGAAGATGGCGTCTGCATATTTGTTTAATCTGGCGCGAAAAAAGTCAAACAGTTATCATTCAAAAGCACCAGCGTAAAAAATGGCCAAGAAAACAGAAATTTGTTGATTTAGTTTAGTTTATTTAGCCAGTTCCGTGTAATTGTCCGCTGTGTTAATCTGTACTAGACACCCAGCATTCTTCCCTAAATTGATCTGGGAAATTTCTAATAGCTTTCTTATAAGTAATGCTAATTTTGCAAAACATTCTATCTTGCAATTTCTTTTGCTTTTCGATAAGTTTGTAAATGTCAGTGTTACAATTGCTAGGATTTGTAGTTTTTATTATTATTATTAAATATATACAATATATTCAGTAGTTTTTATGTCGAGCCATAAGTTGAGCACATGCTTTTTTATTGCCTTTAATGATAGTTGGACGAAACTAGAAATTTAGAAAAAAGACAGTGTTGCTATATATACTTGTTCTTTTAGACTGAAAAAATACAGAATTCAGTTCAGAAACTAATGTCATCTTCATGTTGCTCTACATTTATTCTTTAAGACTGTGAATTTAACTTTTGCTGTACCGCGCTATTTATTTTTGAAATGAGTATGCTGCACAACAAGACAAATTCTTGTATTTTATTAGCTTATATATTACTGGTATATACTCTTGTAGTGATCTTACTGGCCTAAATGTAAAATATTAAATATTTGTTTACATCTGAACAGTGAAAACAGATTCATGTAAATTTTCAACAGAAATAAAATATCACAACAGTCACTGAGAAGACAATCAGTATGATGTTTTGGCATTGTTCTTATGTCATTGTCATATTGTGTTCACAGAAGCATGCATAGGAAAAATGTCAAAACATTCAGAGTGATAGTTGTTTGCCATCAGTAAAACTATGACAATCTGTGGCTGTTGTGTCTATTCTGTTTCTATTGAAATTAAGATTTCCAAATTACATACCACATTAAATTTTGCAAGATATCTTCACTTTCTTACATGTGTATGATGTGAAATTGAAAACATAGAAATAAAGGCATATTTTCATCCATTCCTCGTTACAGTGCAAATCGCCATATGTCATGTCTGCTTATCTTCTTGCCCTGTTGGTTAGATTAGGCATGTCTTACGAATGGTCTTATTGCATGCATGATCTCCTCCCAATGTCATTTCCAGTTAGGTTTCGTCTATCAGACACCATCCACGTAATGTATATACTGTTATGTAGAGTCTAGTCAACACTAGTGGTTGCTGAATAGCTTATCCATGTAATATATGTACTTTGGTTGAATACATTGTCTAACACAAATGTTGAAAAAGTGAGATTTTAGTTGCATTAATTTAAAAATTAATTTTGAAGCAACCCCTCTTTAAGCTAGTAGCTGCCTTACATTAATAATCATTCATGGTGAAATGCTGACATGATATTTTTCCTCCCTTTCTGTCTTGCCTTGACGTAGCATTAATTTGAGATATATTTTTTGCTACTGATGTAAGGTTAGGCAGCCATTTTAGTCAATAATCATTGTAAGAGGTTCATTGTTTAATGTTGACGTATATGATTTGTTATTTCACACATTTGCTAAGTTAGACAAAAAATGTGTGGATCTTTTGTTTAGACCATCTTGAATTTCATGCTGTTTTTGTCAGAAGTCTATGTTGAAAATGTTCAGTGACCATATTCTTTTCTCAGGAAATACCTTTTACTCATAAATTTTGAAGAAGTGTGTTTTTCTCCAAATGTTCTCTGCTCCTTATATCATCTTGTGATTTTACTTTTTTGTAGGATATATGAGAAAATAGAAAGCTGAAGTTTTGGGTTTCAATTGCTCCCGTAACGGTAAGTAATAGTTGAATTTTTTAAACTGGAAACTTGATACAGCCATAAGCCACATGGGCTAAATTTTTGGTCAAATTTAGAAGCTCGCCAGTTTCCACAGACTTAGAGCGCCATCTGTTTTTGGCTTCTTAGCCATCCTTCTTGAGCACATGAATGCAGTGAAATAGCTTTATAAACAGCTTTTTACAAAAGGCATTGAGTTTAGAGTGCTCTGGTAGCATAAAAAAGCGATTTTTCACACTGTAGAATTAATAGTTTTTCACGTTGAATGCTGTCAGATGCTTTGCCTTCCTGTGGAAACAGTTTCAATCCTAACCGTTGCCTCTTTTAAATACATGAAGATTTTTAAATCGAATTCCAATTTTAATTTTAATTTTTTGCCAGTTACTTCAACTTTTGTAACAACTTTTAATACCCTGATCACAAGTAGCTCAGTTTGTTTTCACGTTGTATTTTGGCATGCCTGAGTCTCCCTTGTGCATTGAAGCCTAATGGGCTTAAGCTTGTAACGCTCGTAAAAAGGATTTCTGCATGCCACAGTAGATAGGCACATGGCTTCGGGGTTCTGGGCACAGCTGTTGCTAATACGTACTGGGCATGCAAAAAATTAAAGCATCTTTTGAGCAAGATAAACTGTGCTTTTATAAACTTATCCCAGAACTGCTCTGCGATATTAACTGAGGCGTACAAATTTATAATCTTATGGGAAATTTGGTAAAATATTTATAACTCTTGTGACTAAGGGCTGTGTAGATCTTAAATTCTGGAATGTGAAATCAAAGCATTTAATAAGCTAATAAAAATTAAGAAATAAGAAATTTCTGAATAAGAAAATTAGAACCCGAACACATTCTTGTGACACAGTAGTATTTCTTTAATAAAGTGTTCAGCTTATTGAAAATACAACATGCTGCCACCCAGTATCAGTACAGAAAGTCCATCATCAGAGCCTAAATTAATAAACATCAGAATTAGGATAATATCTTGTGTTGAGTAAATTTTGTAGTGTTTGCTAACCATGGACAGTGGTAAAGTGTTCACTGTTCAGTGTTTTTTACAATGGATTTCTTACATTTCACAGCATTTTGCTAAAATAGCAAATAGGAAAAGTAAGCTATATATTTAAAATTTTCTTTGCAAGCAGTGTAAACAAGTTTTTTTAACTCATTTGAAATATAGCTACAATTACATAGATTGGGATCCCAAAAATAAGTAAAAAGTAGCTTGATGACTTCCGTTTCGGATGCTGAAGTGTCAATAATAAATCGGTAATTTTTTTATCAATAATTAAGAAAAATAACAATGAGATAACACAAAAATATCAATAATTAATAAAAATAGCAATGAGGTGACACGAAAATGTAAAATATCTTAAATTTAATCTGATAGCTTTCGAACACTCTGCGTCCATTGATAGTCAAATAAAAATGAAAATTATGGATCTTGGACTTGACTGGCGATGGACACAGCATGTTCGAAAATTATTTGAAAACATTTTTTTTGTTATTATGCTATTTCACTGGTACTTTTATTAGTCATTAAGTTAAGATTCCGGACAAATCAGAGTTTGTTTTCTATCAATGTAACAATATAGGTCTTAATTTGAGTAGTTATAGGAAAGTAGGGGTCGCAGTCAGAGTCAGAATTGGAGATACAATACTCATAAGGTTGACTCCACGGTCATGCTTTATAAAGTCGAAAGTAATCACAAAGAAAAACGCTGTTGTATAGGTGTGTTATATACATGTAGGTAAAGCTAAAAAAAGGGGTAAGAATGGCATATATGCAAGAAAAAATAATTAACAGGTCAGTCAAGTATGTAAGTTCAAGAAGCGGTGATATTCAAGGTTGAAATACATGTATGTGTAGAGAATTCCAGACAAGGCCAGAGTACCACTATTTCACATAACAGCATTGACTCAAAGATATTTTTTCTTAACAACCATCAGAATAGTAAATAACTATGCTGTAAAAATACTCAGCGAACTTTAGTGTGTTAAAAATATTGTGTGTTTTGTGATGCAAATTGCGTTGATTTTAATCTAAGAGCTTTTTCATCGGATTTCACCTATCTTTATCTGCATCATCTTGCTAGTACTGATTCTAACTTCAAAAATAATTGGCGGCCTATTAAAAATTTTTTAATGCTTTTAACATGCAGTATAGTTATCCAGTTACCTGCTATCTCTAAAATGATTTTGACAAAATCCACAAGTTTGTGAAGCCAAGGAGCTTGGGAAGCCATTGATGCTAACCATATTGTGATTCAGCTGTCTGCTCAAGAGAAATGTTGGAGGAAGATTGAAAGCAAATACTGACGCTGTTTTACTTCTGCTGATGTATTTATAACCGTGGCTTTTAAAAGTTATACACGGCGGTTTTTTGCTGTCTTGTTTGTTGACTTTCTTACTCCGTTGATTTATTTTATTCTCTTATACATGTATAGAATGCGACTCCCACAGTCTGACAACGAATTCAGTTTTGTTTTATTGACATTTGATGGGTGAAGCCGTAAATTAAAAGTGTGCTGAATTTTTGCTGAAGTGTGAAATTGTTAATTGCAAAGTTTTTCTAGATTACGTTCAAGCACTGTATGTTAATTTACACCTACTGTTTTTTACCTGCTTGCTGTTTTCCATTTTGAAGACAATAGGAAATTTCGTTTAGAATTTACAATGTAATTTGGTATCAAGGTTGAAAGTCGAAAAATGTGAAAAGTTAAAATACAACCTGGACTTGAGCAAGAGTTGTTTACAAGCAGAAGCCTTAGACAACCTGGCCACCGCATTCTTCAGTCATCAAGGCACTCATCCCTTTTAGCAACTAAATTCAGCATTTACAATGTTAGGTCGCTCACACTAGGATGATTCTAGTGTGAATCTGCAATCCCGGAATTATAATTAATTGTGGTTTGTAAGCATAATAAGCATACTAACATTATAACCAGAATATTAGTCTTAAATGAATAGGTAATTCTCAGAGACAGGAAAATAAAACAATAGCGAGGGGGTGGACAAGAATTTTCCTAATCCATTGTACTTCTTTGAAACACCAGAATAATTTTAACTCGTTCAATACTTGTCTAAGACTGAAACTGTTTTCTAATAGCAATATTCTTATACAATTATTTTTGTTATTGTATGTCCATGTATGGACCTTTTGCACTATAAATAAAATTACGAGCAGCAATTACTATCAAGAAAGTTTGCAGACGCTAACATTATAGCAATCAGAATTTGATGAAATCACAAATTGTATTTCGGTCAGCGGCAGCTCTAAGAATCATCCATTTTTACATTCTTAAATTGAAAAATTAGGAAAGTAATTTCTACGTCAGTTCTTCGTCTAGTGCGTCAGTACTGTATATTTGGTACAGTACTTAAGACCGTAGTAGTCAAAATAGTACTGTTTGAAATTACTTCCATTGTTTATGCACGAATCTCATGCATTATTTTTATTAAACTGATGGTTTAATTACATATTATCCTAAATGGCGTCGATTCAGGAAATCTCCACACATTTTTCAGGCACATGATCATCGCTTACTCCCATTTTTTTCCTGTTAAAATCTGTCAATATTTCTGAATGATGCTGCGAGTGTCCCATCCCGGATAAACAAACATTAGTGTGTGTTACTTCGTACAGACGTTTCACCCGCTGTTACTACAAAAATCCTTTGACCCAGGCACCTCCGCGTGGCACATATCACAAATTTCTAACATGTCAGTGATGTCACGCGGGCTTCAGCTGAAATTTTATATGAGTTGTGTTTATTTACCGACATTTTGTCTAGGCGTTCAATCTACGCTAGCTCAGTATGGTAGGCAATTTCCTGAAAATGCAGACTAATACTATAGGTTAAACATACATGACTGCGTCTCCGTAATGTGTAGCTATTGCCGCAGATTCAAATCACTTGTATAAATATCAGTGGAAATGTGTATTTGTTCTATAAATGTTACTCCCGATCTTCTCAGAATTGCATTTGAGTAGATGCTTGTCGGTGTCATCGGTTATAAATTATAAGTGACAGTTAAGCAACATTGATCTCGGCTAGTATTTATGAAATGACGGCTTATTACTTTGATGACTGTACTTTGGTTCATTTTGGGTCGGCTAAGTAAAAAAATTGGTATGTATTGGGTTTGTCAGCAGTTGCACGCAAAACTGTTCCAAACTGGATAGTTCGTTGATTACTGTAATTTCTATAAGATTTGCCAATTGATAGTCTTCTTGTGAGACCGAGTGCTTATGATATGACCCAGTTTTGGAATTGTCTAAATTTCTGAAGCTGGCGCTGGCTGATAGCCATGCTTGGTTGGACTTGGAAAGTTCTTGATAAACTTGAAATAGTAAAGCACATAAACTGTATTTATGGAAAAGTACAGTAACGATTAATCAATAACGCTTATTATTCAGTGGCGTTTAAAATACGTTAGAGCCTGGTAGCCTTTATGCAGCCGATTTAATTTTACAAGAGTAAGCGAAAACCTGTGCCGGTTATTGTTCTTGCATAAGTGAATCCGTTTAAGTTAACGATCGGCCTCAGCGTTTTACACTAATTAGCTAATTAGTGATTACTGTACGGATGCTGGTGATTTACATACAGATGTTTTACGACTCTTTCTATTTCCGGTTTGCTGCAAAGCCTGGCTGTCATAAACTTTACCGCCGTGCAGTAAAGCGTTTTAGCAAAGCGTCATTTTGTGCTCTTGCCAACATCATCAGGCGACACAAATTTAGGATCGTCCGAGAGACGGCTCTTGGACGGCCTGGGACATTGGAAGTAATTGCCTCTGATTGCTCCGCCAAGTTTTACTTGTTTAAATTCCGAGTAAAATCCAGAATTCAACGAGATCGATAGATACAGCCGGTACAGCAGCCGTCTCCATTGAGAGAAGGGGTGCAAAGAGAGCGATCTCGACACCGCGTGTTTTCGTTCTTTGTGGAGTTTATCACTGACTTTCGTTAGCTGATTTTCTAAACTATTGTATGCACATTATGATTTAACGTTAAAGGCACGACACACGCGTTCCCTTGGCCTGTTTTGTTGGTTTTTATTTATAGTCATTATGCCACTAGTTGCTTTCACTCTGGGTCTTCTACTCCGTGAGTCTGCCATTCCTTGAACAGGGTCTTATATTCTTCACAGCTTTATAATGTGACCTCAAGTATTCGTTCCTCGGTTGGCCAATGCGTAATTGTCCCGGCGAACTCTTTTTTGTTGTTGACATTTTAAAAGATTTTCACCTGTGGTTATTTGCAAATGTAAATACCAGAGAATGGATTGGGTGTTCTTTTGGCACTTTACTCCACCGTTGCTAGGCTGTCGACTGTCTGCCGAAGGGTTAACGATCTCTTTTAGAACTGTAGTCATGGCTGTACGTTTCTGGGTCACGTCTGCCACCACAAGCTTCTTTTTATCGCATTGATTGCTGCCTATTTTGTTCTTGAAAGGACCGTTCTGAAGTTGATCTTTTCTGACAGTCACTGTAGAGCCTCTCATGCATTCGTTTGATTTGGTAGGCGGTTGAACTCGGGATTATTATTTGATTTTGCCCGGTGTCCAGTTACGGCTTCGGATTAGAGCCTTTTAGTAGGATCATTAATCTCAACTTCGATCGGATGAGTAATATTAATGCTGAGCTGCTAACGTTCCATTGCAAACATATGAACATGAGTGCGTAGTGCATACTAATAACTACCATGTATCAAAAATAGCCCGTGAGCTGCTATGTTAAATGGTTAAGTGTGTAATGCTTAAGTATTAAAGACTGCATAAAGTTTTCTTATGTGTGACAGTAATCTTGCTAAGCGTTTGCAGTGGTATTGACTTTTCCTGGCTGGTTCTGCTGCTGATTTTGCTAACACTTGTCCAATTATCGAGTATTTTGATTGGCGCACAAATTTATGCATTTATAATCAATATGTTTGCGGGCACACGCTTTATGATTGCGCAGTTAGTTTTCTATGAATTATGCGGGTAGAGGGGAATGCATTCATTGCGTTGTGCGTTCAACATTCGCTGCAGTACTAGATGCACTCTGCAGCTTGGTTTACGACATGTCGCAAATTAGGATAAAATTCTCCGTTTCATGCAACGTTAATTCGCCACGGCTGATGGCTTGTGTGTTTCCGACGCTCTGTGCAGTCTCTGTGAATATGCAGAACGGTGGAAAAGGTGTAGGGAGAGAGCAAGGAGAATTGGGAGAGACGAGAAAAGAGGGAGAGAAAGAGAGAGAGAGAGAGAGAGAGAGAGAGAGAGAGAGAGAGAGAGAGAGCAGGGCTAAATAACAAGGTATATAAGAGCTGAAGCCAGAAGAACGGAATGCATTGGAAAATACTGTTGTGAACAGTCATTGTGAAGCCTCACAACTTCCTTCACATAGCCATTTCAGTTCCAAACAGATTCCGTGCTTTTGTGATACAGTACGTGCGTCCACCGCTTGGGAATTCTCGCGCCGGATATTGCCCCTGAATGGACATTAATGATGAACGTTACACTCGCAGCCTGGTCAAGTGTGGTCAATATTATTACACGAAGCCATTACTGAGCACGTCAGAATTGTGTTGTTAGGCGGTGGTAATGTAATATACGGCTCATTGTTGGACAATCAAATGCTTGGCCAGGCGAAATTGTGCGTAATACGGCTATATTATTTGTATTAATTGATTTCATTCGCGCAAACTACGATGTTCCCTAGATAAATGATTGCACTATATCAGTTTCAACAACATTTTTGAAGTATTGCTAGGTAACAGATGTACATGTTTATGGATGAGCACATTTCCTAAAAACGCCCAGATTCTACACATTAACATAATAATAACATTGAAGCTACAATAAAAAAACGTATGTAGTATAATGCATGTTTCAGTTTTATAAAAAAATGTCCTTCAGTTTCGTCTTTATTTGATGTAACTGTTTACCTAAATTACGGTCTTCTGAATTATATACACAAAGTGGGCACATTTGCACTTTCGATGAGTGCTACAGGCGAGTACTTTCAGGTATAACATAACTTTCAAGTTTCAGAATTACAGTAAGAAATACTTTATTGCAAAGTTATTGCGACTTGGGTACCGTCTATCTACTCGAGTATAAACATTTAATAGAAAAGGAGAATATACTATATTTTATGATTTTTATGTCACACTGACATTGGCTCTCAGTGGAGAGCGACCTGTGCAACCTTGCATCAATGGTGTATTCAAAAGAAAACATGTTTTCTGTTAAACTGTTTGACAAGTGGTATGTGATGATGAATGATCGTTCAATGATGGAGGTTGAATCTGACTTCCGAAATAGCTATTGAATCTGCAAGTCGTAGCGTTGGCAGTGCACGCCAACAGTTGGAGCGGTGTGTGCGTGCATCGGCCCTCTCAAGTAATTACGAGTAGAAGTTAATTATCTGTTGTTAAGGTGGTGTGTGCATGGAGCCTCCCTCTCAAGTAATTACGAGCAAGGGTTAGTTAACTCATTGACTCATTTTCATCCTATAAACAACCATTCTAGGGTCATTTGTCTAGTAATTGAATAGGTAGTTTTATCTTACGCTGCGTATGTATCTATGTAATAAATATCTGTGCTGATGCTAGTACTTAACCTACACATAGATTACTGATAGAGAGGACGAGTACTTTCACAATCTGTTCAATATTTTCCCTGTCATTTCTGTGTCACTTATTATGTGGCTAGTGATTGCATTGGCTTACTGTTAGACACTGCACACTTTGCTATGTCTATGCCTGCGTTTTCAGCATGGTCATTCACAATTATGGCAGTGCCCTATATAAAGATCGGCGGTTTGGCATTTAGATCTATTACTAATAGTCAGTATAATTGAAACATTTCAACAAAATCGTACCTGCCCAGTCAAAACACTTTTTGTCGGATTTTGCAAATTTGCGTTTTTATCAGGTTGACATTTAGTCTAATGTGTGGATGCAAAATCAGTCTATAAAAACATAACGTATGTTTCAAAAAACGATATTTGTCTAAGACTGACTTTGACAACTTACTAATTATTGTACACTTTCACAGACAAGTATATACATTTCAGTGCGAGTGAATTAATATGGCTATCTAAGCTTATTTGGACTGAATGGACCGCTGTTTCTGATGGATCTAGCATGCTGGCGTATATATATGCTGCGCGATGAAAATACACCGCCTTGCATTACTGTAGGCGGTAAAAAGCTTTGGAGATTACAGAGAGGATGAAGTATGCTTGAAACGTGCAACAGCCCCGGGCAAGTTTTTTAATAAAACTTCTGTTGGGCTGAAGTGACTCCTGACCTAGTCTCAGCTTTATGTGACGTGAATTGTATCACAAAAGCAACGCCACATTGCTCGTGCATTGTACACGTCTTTGTCTGTTTTACAAATTGATCTGAACATTGCGAACTGAGCACTGCGTTAAAAGCAACAAGATAGCATTTTTTTGCGCTGTTAAGATCACAAAATACACGTCTTGCCACAACACTTTGAGGAGCTACTTTGTTATGACACACGGCACACATTTGATTTTTGTCGTACGCTTGTTATTTTCAATTCCCGAAACGCTGTACAACAGTCAGCATGGCAATGAATGCAATTGTGTAAATTATCGACTAAGATTCGACTCAAGCTCAAAAAATCGTGTTTTCGGAGTTTCGTGCTACCTTCTGTGACTTGGTGCTGATTACAATACACGTAACTGAGCTTTTCAATCACGGACACTAGAAAAAGCCGAGACAGAACACCTGAAACTTTTCTTGCGTATTGCTTAAGTTGTTAAGTGTTAGCCATATAACATGACAATATTGGCGTGTTTGATAAATATGTAATCTTGCAACAAAGTAGAAAGTTTCTGTGCTGCTTTGTTGAAGCTGTGCTTGACAATTCAACTTTCATAATTTGTTGCCAAAATTATTATACTACGTCAGACCTTTTTTAATGATCTTCGTGTGCGTATTCTAAAAACACCACGTCTTTGCAACTGCAGCATTCCAGATTTCCAATAGAAATTAATTCTGTCAGCATCTAATCTGTCTGGATTAGAAGTTTAATTGAAACGTGTATTGAAGAAACTGACATTGCGCCGACAGATTAAGAACAAGCTTTGTTAGGAGAAAGAGATGATCTATAAGATTTATTTGTAGCAGTGAAAGTAGGTTGAATATGCAATTGGAAAATTGCCTATAAACATTTTCATTTTATAGCTGACTGCGTGTTTTGTATATTTAATCACTGCACGTCACAAAGATTTAGTTAGCCGATAAATTGATTTTAGATGAGTGTGAAACAGGGGAAAACAATATTGTTTTATTTGTTTCGTTAAACCTGTAGTTAAAGTCTTACTGTTTTCCTTCTGTATTTTTTCGTGCGTTTTGTTTAACGTGAAGACGCGAATCTCACTTATATCGAATTTTTCAAGCTGTTTCTTCTTGGGCCTGCTGAGAGTTCTTTCATGTGTTGAAAAGGAGAAAAGGGCCACCGAGCGATGAGCTCGCCACTTCGTATGCGAGGCTTCGTAAGTAAATGCCGTACACGTCTAGCGTTGAACCATTCTTTCTTCTTTTTCTTCTTTTTTGTTTGGTAATTAAATGACATCTTATAGTGAAAGTTTCAGCTGAATTGTAACGTTTCAAAAACAGAATTATTAGAGGAAATATTTTTTCCAATGGATGTAGCTGAAAATGCCAGGAGACAAACTTGCGTCCATTTCATCGTTTGTCTACTGACCTTACGCTTGTCGACCCTTATGTTTTTTCATTTTTGTCCGGATCTTCTCATAACTGGGTGCTGTCTTGAACCCCATTTACACTAGGCAAAAAATACTCTCTGCCGTCGTAGACTTTTTAAATGTGGATCTGATGTGAAGAGTCACACAGCCAGTAAAATCACTACAGGTATTGAACTTTCCTTGACTATCTGTGGTCTTACAATATGTGTATAACTAGGACCCGGATTAATCTTGTAATGTAGACAGAGCACATGTATCTTTAATAATTAGTTACAGCACAGCCGCGAGAAGCACTTTCATTGCTTATGGGGACCGTGACAATGTGTTTTAACGACACAGTGGGGAATGACTACATATCTGCGTATATACACATATCTACATTTAGTATAAAACGAAATACAAGTGGACAAGGCCTTTCAGGACAATTTCTTCTGCCAGGAGAAGACGTCTTTGTCCCGTACGTCTATTCGCAAGACGTGTCCAATTGGCTGTTTGTGGCACAATCTCTTTGAAAATTTCAACGGTTGCATACAGTTATTACTATTAGATAGTCGGACTAGACCTATCTGGTTAACTTTTAAGTATGTTAAAGTTTAAACGACGTAACTCCTGAGCCTGTTCCACATTCCACAGTAGTTTTGTAACTCTACGCTTAGAGTATAATTTTTCATTTTTTTCTCATATTTGCGCCGCCGACGCACGTCACCGCTGAAGTAACCGCTTGGCTTCACGTTTCCACAGATGGGTGGCAGATTGACTGCGTGGCTTCAATGGGCCCACTTGTAACTCTTCAGTTCTAAGTGGATCGATTTCTAGAAAATGAAGAAACGGCGAAAAGTAAACAAATGCTGACAAAAGTCGTTTTTATTGTAACGCTTGAAATTGATGGACGAGAAGGAGAGGGTGGATACCACTGAAATCAGTGAACATAGTGCATGCTATTATCATAAAGTCCATAAAGTCTGGGTACATAAGGGATTTTACTATTTATTTATTTGTTTTTATTTTTTCTCCTCAGAAAGAAAATGGCTTTGTCTTGTCAATGTAGAGTGGTCCCCTCGTTCACCAGACCGTACTCCCCTTGACTTCTTTTTCTGGGGCGTGCTAAAAGAGAAAGTGTACTCGATGAAGATTACAGATTTAAGCCATTTAAGAGAACGCATTACCAGTCAGTGTGCTGAAATCGACGGCAATGCGGATCTATTCCATCGAGTTCACATGAATTTTGTAAAACGCATCAAATTATGCATTGAAAATGATGGAAATCATGTTGAAAATATTATTTATCAACATCAAAATTGAATAAAATTGTTTTTTAAAAAGTATTTGTTTTTACTATGTACCCAGACTTTATGGACACCCTGTACAATAATATTACTTCAAAACCCTGCGTCTTAAAACACCCATTTGCTGCCTTTTCACGTTAGGCTTTATTTTCTGGTTATTTTATGCTTGTATGTCGGTGTCTGTATGACTAGTAACTTTCTTTGAAGAAAGACTGAAGTTATCTAAGCTCATATTCACTTTGCATACCCAACGTTCAAATATATTTGATCGACGTAATTGAAATAAATCACTGAATGCGCCACATAATCTATCTGTCGTGCAATGTACAACCGTGCACAAAACGCTTGTTTGTATAGCATTCAAGATCTTTGAGATTAATTTGTTTCCAAAGAAGTCTTTACTCGTAACAGCTATACTTGTAAGATAATTGCAGCTTCATCGAGTGGTCCCATCACTCCCATGGTCCTTGGGTATTCGCTTCATAAATGACATTTTGCCCTACGTAGCTCTTTAATTGGTGATACCGGTCATACAGCCAGGACAATATAATTATTATGTTAAATCAATTAGGCACAGTGAGTGCACAGGTATGAAGGGATATATAATTAATTGATATTTACCAAATTAATTTGGAACCGTGCATGTTGGTCTAATTTGCATATCCTGTTTAATAATTACTTGTCAGTGAATGCAACTGCATCCGTATAGTGAATCATTACATCATGCTTTGGTGGGAAAATGTTCAGCCTAGTTCTACTACACCAATATTTTTGTTCGGCAGTTAAATTTTGTCAAAATTGAAAGTTTTATCATTTTAGTTGCAGTAATACGATGATATTACATGCTATTTAATCGAGTTCAGCGTGCAGTAACAGTGCGATGATGAAATTCAATTTAACCGAATGTTGCAGAACGTTTGCAGATCCTATTACGTGCTGAGGCTTTTTATCGCAGTTTAAACTCTTATTGCATTATCTTGGACTGTATGCTTCTCTTTTTCATTTGCCTTGCATCTTTCTTCATCTTCTCTTTCTTACTTCTTTCTCTCTCTCACACACACTCTTTCTCCGCCTGCCGTCGTCTTCTGGTGTTTTCGTCTTATTTGCAATTTTTGCCTTTCTTGTTTCCATTAATAAAAGGTTGACCTACATTCGCAGATTGCATCACCACGGCATTTATTTTGCTGAAATTGCGAACTTGTGACGAAGCTTGGCAGATTGGAGACTTTTGGTCGATTTTTGTAATAACTTGCGCGTCCTTTCAAAACCTTTCTAGTGGTATTTATTTACGCTTGCATTAAGGGTTGCACTGCTAAAGTCCGTTCACTTTAGGCAACTTAATACGTTTTAATTAAAATGTTAATTTTTGTGTTTTTTCGTTAACATAAACTCATCCTCGACGTTCCTAAATGTTTGCTTATAAATACATTTTGTCTCAGATATTTATTTATGGAATTCTGTACCTTGGCAGAAGCCTGTTTTCCTGAAAGTTCAACATTTACTTGATTCAAGAATTACGCCAACAGGTGCCTATTATCACTAGATATGCGAACTCTATTTCCATGGAGATGCTGGGCGATTTGTAAAAAAAATACTTAGCCGCTGTGGTCCCGCAGAGTAGAAACTTATCATGGAAGACTTCTCCTTACTAATCCAGTAATTGTGAGAGTATCAAATGATGGTCATATAGTAGCTAAAATAGACGGCTCTCTGGATCAGTGACTTTACAATAGAATCAGATAGAATCACCAACGTTTTTCACTGTTGACCAGTTGAACGTTACGTTACTATTAAACAGTTGTCCGTCTTAAATGGTACACGGACTTCAAGAATTATATGAATCGGGTCACTGAATTGGTCGTCATTCGTCAATAACAAGCCTTGCCGCTTATTCTCCATGTTTATTATTTTTATCTGTCAGAGACTGTGTATGACCCGAAGTTCACATGTTTAACACGTGTGTCAAATGTAAACCTCTTGAAAGACACGTGCCGAATGTCTCTGTCTTCAAGTACTTTCTGCTGCCCACGTGACTCTTTGCTATTTGGTAATTGGTCAACATTAGTTTAGATATCGTTTTACTGTTTCCAGTTCGTCTGCATACATCTTCAGAAAGGCAAAAGTCACTTCTTTTATTGCATACCCTGAAAAGAACTAATATATTAATTGCATACACTAATTGACTTTATAAGGACTATTTTTTGCTTTGTGTCTAGAAACAAAAGACAAAAAGAATGTTAATCTCAAACAAGGTGTCACATTAACCCTGTCTGTAGAATAATCAACAGCTTGGTCGATACTCCTCGTTGCCATTGTTTGCTTAATTACTGCCTTTACTTGATGAATTTTCTTGGAGAAATATTCGTTCCATTTCCTGGTTGAATTGACTCAGGTGCCTCGGCGAGGCAAGGAAGATAAACAGCTAGAACAAACAGAAAACTCTTCAATTGTAGCCTAAAATCCAAAATCCTTTAGTTTATAACAATTCGAAGTTTTCCAAAAAATGTATGTTTAACTATGCATTTTGAGTATTATGCATGCTCAAAAGTATTATCATTTTGAGCCTGAGGGGGCCCATGCTACGGATCTGTACATCGAAGTTGGGGGCCCAGGTACCGCCGGCGTACAGTGCGTACGGATACCTCATAATAGCGTTCGGCAGGATAATGAAATATGGAAAGGCAGAACACTCTAACGCCAACTCATTTGTGAAATTGTTCATGCGGCCGGGGCACTGCGCGTGTCTCGCTTCAACTATTTGCTATTAAATGATTCAAGATGTGTATTGTAGTTGCATGCGTGTTGACATTGCTAGCGGCGACGACTATGACGTGCGTCGGGTTACTCGGGTACTGCCCGAAACATGTCGGGAATACCAGATTGTTTGAAATCTCATAGATTCCATGAGTATTTTCATGCGAACATTGACTGGGAATAAAGTACACGCCGGTTAATTTATGCGTAATAGTGACATTGGTATGCAAGAGTGTTTATTGAGCGCTGAATACATTGCTTCCTGTATAATTGAATTAATCAGTTTATTAATTATGTTTGAATGCGTTGCGTGATAATGCAGTTGCGTAGTGACTGAATGTGCAATGCGCAAGATATTTTGTGTTGAAAACATGCAGAAATGTCGGCGGAAAAGCACATAACTATAAACAGGAGGCGTTGTTGTGAAACATTCAGAAGTGACCGGATTCCTCTCACTGAAATCTTTCTAGTCTGTAATATTTCAGTTACAGGCCTGTGTGGACACGTGTCTGTCATTTTCAATGAAGGTATAAAACACGCTCGTCTTATTGGTTTTTATAAACTTATGTTCATACGTTGAACATTGTTAAAATTGTCTTTCTGTACGCATAATTGTAAATAAATCTTACGTCATTGCTGTTAATTTGTAGGCTCATTTTACAGTTTCCAAAATCAAAATGCACTAATACGGGGAACTATACAGAACTCAGTAGACTTGATGGTGTGATGCATTGTGCGCCGGGTCACCCACCTAGCATCTCTTTATACAGATTATGTTTAACTTTAAAGAGAGCAATTGTTAAGATCTGTGTCAAATATAAGCCAATATAATTTGAATTTTACATTAAGTTATTGAGGGCCTAGTGTGGCTCTTAGTTACAGTGCTTCTTATTCGGAGCAAACTGAGGATTTTTTGGAAGCCACAAATCTTTAGGTAATCCCTGAAGTTGATGTCTTGCATCTGTTTTGAGATGCTACGCCTGTACATAGCAACGTGTTATTTTGAGGTGAAGTATACGATGCGGCTGGCATGCTTTCACGCAAAACCTTAGCTCTGAACAACTTCCAGACGTTTGCGATTTCTGAAATGTCACCTATCTTCGGATTCCAACACCAGATGGCAGTTACTCGCTCTGAAATTCTCAAGAAATCACCTCTGCTTTACCCTGTTTGTCTGTGTAAGTAAAGGTGACCTTACTGAAACAAATTCATATTTAACAATATTGATTGATCATTTACTACTTTACTAAGTGACAATGAATGATAACCCTTTGTATTGCTAGCATTACTTTAACTGACCTGAAACTGTATTTGGCATAAAACGTAGCGTTACGTAGGTCGTTCGCCTATTAGGCATCATGTAAAGAGTAATCATGTAATGCTTGACATTTAACTCTCTCTATACGGCATTCACTAAACATGTATAGATTTCATTGTTGTAGTACATGGTGTTCGAAAAGAAGCAATTAATTCTAGCAAATGCTATAAGCATAACTAACCATGCAAAATACAGTTAGTAAGGTCATACTAATGTATATCTTTACTGTATGGCTTAACACTCAACCGCATTTCTTTCTGATTTCGTCTGCATATTTAAGCATATTAGCCATTCAGCATATTTTTATCGCATTATTCCTTTCAGAGCAATCTGCATTGTTAAAATAAAAATTGTGCACCTATTACGTTTTGTTTTTGGTTAATAAAGCACTTATACATGTATTTTGCCAAAGTGGCTTCTTTTTTTAAACTGTGTACTTTTTTGTCTTTTTTAAAGTGCTTGATAGAATCTTGAACTAAAATCGAGGACTTTTATAGTTTTTGGTCACAAGACTTGGTTTAAAGCAGCTTTTTCTGTGATTCTAGCTTTATACTAATTGGTCTGTAATTTAATGTTTGATTACTAATTAATACTTGTTATTAAAACAAGGATAAATTTCTACTGCTTTCGAGGGCAGCGAGGATTGACTGCGTGATCCTTGTATGTGCTGGGCACGTGGCGGACAGATTATCCAAATCACTTCCTGAATGGCACTAGGATTGTCCGTATCATCTGTTTTCTAACTTAATTGGCTTCCATCTTTCTTGAAGACATCTGCAAGTCTTGTAAGTCCAATTAAGTGACGTTTTGTGTCCAAATCTCTACTTACACCGATAAGCCTGATTATTGTGTTTATATTGCTGCTTTCAACTTTTGAGTTGTTTTCCAAGTGGTAGTTTGATTCAAATGGCGTGCAAAATGTTGGTAGTGAGTTCCAAGGTAAAGAAGGTGGGGGAAGGTATAAAGCTGTAAACACTTATGTAGATGAAAAATCTAAATACCCATGAGAAGATGGGAGACAAAAGGAGAGCGTGGAACGTTTTCTTTATTGGCATTGCAGATGTTACAGAGCAAACTGCCCGTTGCTGCTTTTCTTTGGTATTACTTACTCGCCGCGTTGTCGTTTCCATTTTGCGTTTAAATTAGTCTGGCGTCTGCATCCTCGTTGTCAAGAGGAGGATTATGATTTCGTCTGATAACGATATTGGCTGCATTTGCACGTATTGATTCCCTCAGCGTGCTGGCTCTCTGAGTTACTAAATGTTCGTTTGCAACGGAATTTCTTGTCGTATGGGTTGTATTAGACATTGAAGTTCGTGAGTTCTTCTAGTGGTGGTTATAGTGCAGAAACCTGGCGGTAACTGATAGCCGATGCTCTTGTAATACACTTCGACTTCATTAGTGGATTGGCTGGTGTGATACCATGCAAATGCTTACTTCCTGCATAAACCCAGTAATGAGTTGTGATGTACATCACTATTTATAAATCCCACATGGGATCATGGCTTGTGGTTCGTGATTTCAGTCTTTTCAGTAACTAATTAACTCAGTGTTTTCGAACGCTTTCGTATTTAGGTAACTTTGGTATTTTTATTTTAGCACTATGTACTTAGCTTATTCTTTTTGATTTCTTAATTAACACTTTGGTACTTCAATTTTTAGTACCAAGTAATTAGGTCAGTATTTTGGATGTGTTAACTATATACTAATATGTGCATTTGGTAGTTTATGTTTCAGTAAAATTTAATTAGGATATTTTACGTAATCAGTGAATAGTTCAGATATTTCCACTGGATCCTATAGCACATTGAGACATGGATAAGACCCATCGATTTGCTCATCCCTGGCAAGGAGTCTTGTCCGTGTACTCTCAGTACTATATTAGCTTTATCATAATTACAGTATACATTGCAGCACCCGAGCATTATTGCATCTCGTCAGGTCATATACCCTTGCGTGCACGAAATTTTATGCTTTTACACCTGACAGGTAGCGTTTACCTGAGCTGGTTCTTGCCAACGTTGCCCACTTATTTTCAGTTTAGCGTAAGAAATAATTAACCTTTGCTGGTAATGCTTGGGGACACTGGGTTTAACCTGGCAAATGGACGCACATGCGAGCAAACGATTTTCATGTTTTAGGCTGACACCGTGTTTTCCTAAAGTTAATGACTGCATAATCCTCGGAGGTTTCCTATCGTTTAGTACAATGTGAGGTGTAAGCTCAAGATTAATAACAGCAGTCATTTGTCGTGTGTTATTGTGAAATTAGCCATTTATTAGATAATTAGGAATTTACAGTCAGCTGAATAGAACTACATGAAAATCATGAAATTCCGTTTGCATTTTTTCTTCCATGTCTTTTTTTTTACTAATCGTAATTCTCATCCAGTCTTTCTGCTGTTCTGCAGAGCTTGCTGTAGGATACAGGTGGTAAGGCGCGTGAGTACATGACACCAAATTTTCTTAATTTGTTTGCTTCACCCAGTTTTTTTCAAACCTTCTGTTTGCTTTCCCGATTTCTCTGTTGTGGAATATTTTAACTGTTTCGGACTGTAGGCTTCCTGTAGACTTCAGTACTATCTTATTTACTGCTGTTCACCAACTACGTTTGTAATATTGTCACCATTTAATGCATATCATCATATCCTTCTGTAATAGGCTCCATTTCCTTTGATCATGTTTATCTAAGGCTAAGCAGTGAGCAGGTTCTCTTTGTCTAACACAAAGGCACTGCTTTGCTATTCTATTTTACGGTCAGTGTTGTTTTGTTTTGCTGTTGTTGCCTTTTCATTCATGCGTACCATGATCTTGGAGTCATTGTCATCATTAGAAAGGCATTTTTGGATTTGATCAAAACTGTCGGTTTGATTTGAAAAGCTTTTAACTGTGAGCCAAAGTATAACTTCCGCAGTTTGTGACCCAGATTTTAAAAATTTCGAAGAAAGCAAACGGATGCATTCTACAATTTATGTAGATCAACCATTGTCTTAAGATGTTACGAAACTCGACTGGTTTAAAAATATACTCAAGGTTTTTTATCGTTTACATTTCCTTCCACTGTTCTCGCAATTAAAGTACTCTTAATTTTAGACTGTCTATTTTGAAAGAAGAGGCTGATCCTTCAGTTCTGTCATTTTCATGTTCAGTTTAATAATTTTTTTGACATGATCGCCTTTCCTTATGGACATTCTTAGTTTTCTGGTCTATTATCGTTGTCGTCGTTTTTGTCATTACTATCGTCATTACAGACGAAGGTAGGAAGGTCTGCCTTTAGACACGTTTTCTCTTTTTACCTGTTAATTTTTCATGAGCCATGACAACAGATAGAAAGATTAATGGGGTTAACATTAAATATTTTGGTCGTTTGTACTTCGCTGTCCAAGAGGTTGCTATGCAGTAACTAAAAGGAATGATGGTAGATATTTCTCCATAATCATTTCTGTACCTTTTTTAAGATTATGCGAAGTGTGAAATCATTTATCAGTCTTCAAGTTTTTCGTAAACTTGTTTCTAGCAAGAACAATTTTGTCTGCTTAATGACGAATTAAAGCGCTCCCAGATCTGTGTTAGCTCTATGTGGTGTATTTATTTATTATAGTAATCTTTTATGAGGGTAGCTCCTTCAGTGCTTAGGACTGCTTTCCAAGGAGCCCCTCGGTTATTTGCAAATATATACATATATACAGACGTATGCATATCATTCATGCAATTTCATTACAACAACTGCTTTTATGATTCTATAACATAATAAAATAATAATCAGGTAGTAACTATATTCAAAACTATCATTAAAAGAAACATAAAATTAAGGTAGCATCTTAGTAAGCGTTTTCAGTATCTCGACTTTTTCAGCCGTTTGTAAGTTCAAAAACAGTTGTTGTGCGCACTGGCTGAGAACTCAGCGTGCAGGAGTACTACTACTATAGTAAACCAAATGGCCCCTTAACGCCTGCAGGCACAGCGTCAGGCAGCGTGTACTTTACTCTTAAAAACTTGTTATTTTGAATAATAAATCGCATCTCCAACGCGTCCAGGCAGTCAGGCGACCATCTTGGACCAGTGAACTCTGACAAACCGAGGGGTGGTTGGTAGTCGTGGGTCTCCAGTGTAACCTTCGGGCTGAAGTTTTGATGAACTTTTTGTACAAAATTGTTCACGGCTTTTCAATGACAAAATATCAACGTGTAAAGTGTCAATGGGAGAGAAATTATTTAAATTTTAAGATCTTCCGTGAAATCTTATTACCTGCTCTGTAAAATTAAAAGTATTGGATGACTGCAGATGTATAATGGTCTACTGTTGTACAGGAGTCATTGTATTATGGAGCAATAAATATTCTCGCTTGTTGTTTAAATGCTTCGTAATATCAATAAATTTACTTTACTGTATTTATTTGGTGCCCAGCCATGTGACATTAGTCCAAAAATGTTTGCTTTTCAAACGTGTAAAAATCTGTACTTTTGTGTTTACTTAAGAAAAGAGAAAATAAATCATTATTAGTGTCTGTATGTTGTCAATGTCTAACTGAAATAATAACATAGGCTTGCGTGACGTGAAGTATTTTAAACTTTTATTTTTGCAATTACAGGGTGTTATCGGCTTGTTGAAAATGAAGTTGCTTGAATTGTGACCAAAAGATGTCACTGCCAAACCAAGACGGTAGCATGCCAGGCATCAATTCCTTGCCGCCAGAATCGGAATCTGGAAATGCATCTTTTACCTATGACAGTGGTGCACCACCGCAGCAGCAACAGCAACAACAACAATACTCTCCAGTCAATGCCACGACCATTGAGTCAGTCCTGTCTGCTGCTGGGTCACCAAAATTTAGTAATAACATGGCAGATATTAATCGATCCAGGTTTGTTTTTATTATTATGTAATTAACATTTACTCTATTTATGTTGTTTATAAATAGGGCTCTTAATTTTGTTTTTCAAGGATAAAAAGTTTTAAGTTCAAACTAGAAACCAAGCTGTGCTACTTTAAAAAATGTGCTACGGTCATGCACTGTTATGTAGTAGTATGTTGGGCAAACATCTGTCTTTAAGTGTAAAAAATGAGATACGTTGTAATGTTTCAATGCAAGAGAAAGTACAGTGTGCTTCCTACACTATATTGCATTCTTAAGGTTCCATAAAGTTTGTTTACTTAAATGTAGCTTATTATTTTGTACATTTTTACAGTCTTTTAAATTCCTCTTGGCTATACAATTATAAACAAATTTTCCCAACAACAAAGTATTAAATATGTTACTGTAATTTGCATAAAATGTTATTCAGTAATATTAATCGTTTTTGTTATGTTTTTTGAAGTTTGTCTGCTCTAGTAATATTTTATATTGATCAGGTTAATTTCTTTCGTAGGTCTTTTAATGATGGCTCAGCAAGAGGTTACTGGGCAAAAGATAACAGAAGCCAGTGCGAAGAATCCGGAACCGGCTCATGGAAGGATGGGTAAGGAGTTTGTACTTCATTTTTTGAATTAACGATGACTAACGCTTAGGTTTACTTCTTAACGTTTTTGGCAAAAATTAACGACAGACAAAATGCAGTTTTAGCCTCCAATAATTATATTGTTTTCTGTTTTCTGCCCATAAAAACTGACAAAACATATGCAATACCTTGTCTATTAAATTGGTTTAATAAATTGTCTTGCATTAATCATATAACACATAATTATAAATTCACAGCTAGGTTTTTAGCTTTTATATATTGTACTGTTTTTATGCTGTTATTGTTTGATTTTACAGGCCTGTTAGCTATGAAATTGACGAACTGGGAGATCGGTTTTACTGGGAGGTGCATAATGTGACACTGACACGCGTACCGGGGTTCGGATTCGGAATTGCTGTGAGTGGTGGAACTGATAATCCACATTTCGCTAGTGGCGATCCTTCAATTGCAATATCCGACGTTTTGCATGCCGGTCCAGCTGAAGGCAAGTTGCAAATTAATGATCGCATTATCAGTGCTAATGGTGTGATGCTGGAGAACATAGATAATACTACGGCTATACGTGTGCTGATGGAAAGTGGCAATACTGTGTCACTGACGATAAAGCGAAAAGTTTTGCCACCAGTTGGCGATCTTGAACAGCTCGTGCGCAAGATAACTTTGTCGAAGTCTAAGAAAAAGGACGAGTTTGGAATTGTGTTAGGTTGCAAGGTGTATGTTAAAGAAATTATAGGTGATAGTGTGGCAGCTAATGAAGGTTCTGTGAAAGAAGGTGATTATATCGTGAAAATTAACGGCACGTCCGTTGACACATTATCGCTGACCGATGCTCAGAAAGCAGTTGATAAAACTAAAGATAAGTTAAATCTGTTGATATCTCGTAGTGTACACAGGGGACGTTCACGCAGTCGTGCTTCGCTGGGTGCTGGTTCGGTTGGGGCGCCGTTACCTCCCAGCGATTATGGTTACGGACGATTGCCGCTACCGCAAAGTACTCCTCCTAAGTCGAGTAACATCGATACCCTTCAAAGGCTACCTAGTCGTAATCGCAACCCAGTGTATGAGTCTTCAGCACCTGCATTAGATGGAGGAGGTGTCAGCCCTCAACAAGTTCGGTCATCAGAGGAAGAGAGCACTGAGCCTCGCGTGCATCTACCGTCTTCTGGTCACACCCCAAATGGACATATGGTTCCGTTACCCCATGCTCGTGTTATTACACCCAATGCTCCTGCGCCTGTAGTCATGGAAGGGTATTATAGCAATGTCGCACACAGGATGCCTCCGGATCCCAGGTTTGTGTCTTTTAGGAAGGAAGGCAATGTGGGAATTAGACTGACTGGCGGGAATGAGGTCGGGATATTTGTAGCAGCTGTACAGCCTCGGTCTCCTGCAGCTCTTGCAGGCCTTAGACCTGGTGACAAAATTTTAAAGGTAATTGAATTTTTAATTTTTATATGTGTATTTGCTTATTAAAATAAGTGCATCTGCTTTGAAGAGTCTGTGGTTCACCTAAGTCTTAATGTGTGCTTGAAATTAACTTTCAGTTCACTGTGAATGATATAATAACTCAAAGAGGACTAAAAGTTGAGAAAATTTCAGTTTATTACAATCGTCTTGATAAAAGTAAATTTTGCAGAATTAAGTACAAAAATGACTTGATCTTTAATGTAGTACACCAAAAACATGCTTAAAGTTTTAAAATTGTGGATTTTTCAGGATTATAGGAAGCCAAATAATATTATGTGATTTTTAAAATCAAATCTCGTCCTCATTAAATCTCTGTTTGGGAAGGCTTTAAAATGACATTTTGTTTCCAGTTTCTTAGCCTTTTGTTTAATGGTTGTTCTGCAGAGTATGAATGGTTTTTTCTTTTGTTAGATATTGTTGAAATAATCATATAGATCTAATTAGGGCTAAAGCTTTAAAATAAAACCAGGTAATATTTCATTTTTCTTATTACTGAGGAGATAATTGCACATTGGTTGTTCTAAGTGCATTAGTTTTGACCGATTTGTTTGTCCCGTACTTTGGTTAAAATTGGCATTCCTCTCCCGAAAGACATGCCATCTGCACACCCCATGCTACGTCATTGTCTAAGGGCTTGTGTTTCATGTAGGTAAATGACCGCTCTATGGAAAATGTGACTCGCGAAGATGCGGTCATGTTTCTCTTGAGCTTACAAGTGCAGGACCAAATCGATCTTATTGTCCAGTACCGACGTGATGAGTACGAGAGAATTGTGGCTACTCAGCTACGTGACAGCTTCTACATACGTACACATTTTAACTACGAGGGAGACAAAGGTAGCGTACTTCAATAAATAAGGAAATTTTTATGTTCTTTGATTGTCGTACTTATGCTACTCAAATACTCTCTTCAGGACAGAAAGTCGTAAAATTTTTTTAATAAATTATGGCATTTTTACTTTTAGAATTAGCTTCTATTGGTGAATATGATACTTAAATGTGTCCCTAGTGTCTTACGACGAGTTCTGACTAGCGCATTTTCTTGTCAAGTAAACTAGCCAAGTAAATTGCCAGTAACTCGTAATTGTGTTCAGATTAGAGAGCAAAACTTGCTGCGAGTTGCTCTCTGGCAATAAACATGAACTGACGTTCCTTTCTCTATACGTTGCAAGAAATGTTGAGAGTTACTCTCCGAAACGTTCATGGCAACTGTTGGAGAATTTGTAATAATTTGCTGACAGTAACTCGTGAAGCAGCTCACACTTGTGAGTTTGCTATCAGAGAGAAACCTCGTGACAGAAAACTTGCTAGTCTGAACGCGCCATAATATTGTGTGTAACTTAAATGCTTTATGAATCAATCTGTATAATGCAATAGATATACATCTGCATGTGCTATGAAGTTTTGAAATATTGTCCTATGGTAGTTCGCCTTTGTCATTATTCACTGATGTATGTCTGCATTATGTATTAATGTGAAAGTCTGAAAGGAAATGGCTAAATGAACTTAAGAAGTGTGTATATGTAGGTTTAATATTAATGAGATACCAGAAACTTTTAATACTTGCACTGATACCATGTTTACCATTTGGCTAAATGTTACTGGTTTATCACTTACTCGTATGTAGGCTTATTTTAGTTGTAGAATAATTTCTGACCGTCTTTGTAGGAGAGCTTAGTTTCCGTGTTGGAGACATCTTCCATATCAAAGATACTCTTCATAACGGAGTTGTTGGAGCCTGGGAAGCAGCCAGAATAGGAAGAAATAATCAAGAAACTCAGTCAGGAATAATTCCCAACAAAAGTCGTGCAGAGCAGCTAGCCCTGGCAGCTGGTAATAGAGAAGGGAGGAGTGGTTCAAAAAACTCTGGAAGAGGAACTTTCTTCCGAAGAAAAAGTGCACGACGGTATGTCTAAGTACATTTTCACAGTACAGTCTTCTATTACACTATGTGTTTCTTTACCTTAATCTGTGATTATCTCTTTGTCACTTACTAATAAGTACACTAATCTTCATTAACTTTAGTCAAGTAGCGAATGAAGTGTTTTAATCTTTTACAAAACTTCAGTTTATCAAAATGTAGTAGCAAGTCGTCAAACTGTAAAGCAAGCTGCAAATGTTAGTAGATAGATATAACTAGTGGTAAAGCACAAGCAAACCTTCTACTTACATATAGCTTAGAAAATTCGTCTTGAAATTTTATACTACTTGCATACTACCTTTTTTCATGCCAGACTTGCACCAGCAGTAATGCTGGACAAAACATGTAAATTTAAACTCCCGCGATGACCGTTAAACGCAGCCATTTTGACGACAGGTTATTCAAAACAAGTTTAGATAACACTGTGTAAAGTTTGAAAAGATAATCAGAGCATTCGTAGTGCACAAGTCACTAACTAAGTAAAATTCTAAATTACTGTATTTCGTCAATAAGATTAAGAATACGTTTTTGGTTAGTGAGTGATGAACACTGGAGGGTGAGTCAGCGACATTTTATCAATTGGTGAAAGCATTTTAAATAATTAATAATTTCTTTTTTAATTACATAAGTCTTTCAAGCAGGTAAGCAAAATGATAAATACAATAACCTTGCATGGAAAGTTTTTTTGGGAAATATTTTAACATTTTCTTTTCTCCCCTGATTTACATTTCCATAGTGACTTCAGAAGTTTCACCGGAGATTTAAAATGAAAACAAACAGAAAATCTCTGAACCCGAGTACGATATACTCATAAAATTGCTATAAAGTAATATAATTTTTTAGGCGATTTTTCTGAAACCTACTTCAGGTACCCTTTGGCTTGTCCTGTCAAGCTTAGTATCATGTTACAGATTTTCAAAACGACTTGCAGCAAATGAGGCAACATGTTGGCTGTCAGCCAAAGACAAATGTACATACTAATTTTGACTATTATTTTAGCTATTTCAATGGACTAGCATTTCGGTTAAGTTTGAGCAATGTGTAATTACACTATGTTGATTTCTTAAAAATTGAAATCTGTTCATCAAATTCTAAGGCATTGGGTCCACACTAGCTGTAACATTTTAGCAGGTTGATTTTCGTCATGATCCAATTTTTTCTTGTCGTGATCATGAAAGTTTTGCATAATTTCAGATTTCTTTTTATCGTCAGGACTTCTGTAGCAGTAAGACGGATTTTCAATTAAAATGAGTTAAAGGGATTTGTATATAATGCAGGAAATTTTGTTGAAAAATGTGGTGATGTATGTTAAATGTTTCCTTATTTTTAGGTCTAAATCTTTGAATCGCGATCATTGGGATGAAATCGTATTTTCAAACTCTGGCTCCAAGTTTCCGGCATACGAAAAGATTAAGTGGAAGTATCCTGGATTTGTACGGCCGGTGGTCATCTTTGGACCAGTGGCTGATGTAGTTCGCGATCGGCTTCTCAGTGAAATGCCAGACAAGTTTGAGTCGCCTCAAGTGGAAGTGAGCGAAGGCCACGATGGCAAGGTCAGTTTGAAAGCCGGCATTGTTCGATTAGGAGCAATACGCGAAATTATAGAGACAGCAAAACATGCTGTGGTTGATATTACACCGAATGCTGTGGATCGTCTTAACTATGCTCAGTATTATCCTATAGTCATTTTCACTCGTGCCGACAGCAAAAATCAAGTGAAGGCGTTGCGAATGAAACACAACAAGTCGGCCGCTAAGAGTTCGCGAAAGCTGTTTGAAACCGGATTAAAACTGGAAAAGATGTATTCACACCTTTTCACTGCCACTGTGCAGTTGACCAACAACGACCTCTGGTATCAGAAGTTGCTGGACACGATTGACCGTCAGCAAGAGCAGCCCATATGGATGTCCGACGTAAAACTGGAGGATAATTTGGATGATTATTTCCTGTTTCCGATGACATCGCGCATGAGCTACACTTCCGGTGGCGCAGAAAGCGACATGGACATTGGCTCAGATACGGAAGGCTCCGGAATGCGGCCGTCGATATGGGACTCTTTTCGGACTTCGCAGCCGAAAATATCCAGAGCTTCTTCAGACACGAATGTAAACGAAGCACCTGGATACAACATTCCACCAGAAGATGCTATGGATCAAAGTAAGAGCAGGTTCTATGAGAATGAGCGAAGGCAACACGGAGCTGTACCTGTTATGCCGGTACCTGGAGAAGAGAGGTATTACTCTTCATATTATGGGGATCAGCGTCCGGTTCATACGTCCGTTGAGGCCTACGCAACACTGTCACACGGTAGACATAAACACAGCAGACCTAGTCAAGATGCTGTGGTACACAGTGGATATCTGCAACGGATAGGTGGAAATGGGCAGCCGCTTATCCCGATAATTGACAGGGGCAATAAGCCAGATCGTCGGATCCCACAGAACTGGATGTATGGAGTAACAGCGGATGCAAGTCAAAGGTATTATATATATATATATATATATATATAATTGTTCGGTCAATTCCTGGATTTATTCACTGTAAAATAATTTATTTTTGCTTGACTTACACCACCATTTTTTTATTTTTTGATGTTTTCTTGAATCGTAGTTGGCTATTTCTGTTCCTTTATGATGGCGTCACTTGCTGAAAGTTTTTGGAGAATAATAGTAAAACAAGTATAGGTTGCTCCTCTAAGTGTTAGTGATTTCTTTCACTACTATTATAAGCTGATTTTTCAAATGAAGTATATAAGTCGGGACATAGTAATGGGTTTTTGTTCACCTGACTGTGTCTCTTAATAAACGAAGAACAATCTTTAGTTTATTTAAAATAGCTTATCTGTCTTATCTAAAAAATCAAAATGCTTTGTTTCTAGGTATCCAACTGATTCTGGGGATCAACTACAGGTGTCACCACAGAAGCTTGATCAGCCAGAGCGAGAACAAGGAGCAGATTTCAGAGAGAATCTCAGCAAATATCTACACCAGCATCCTGTCAATGCACACGACGACTTGAAATCACAGCACATGTACAGCAGCGCTTCACGTACCGATGCGGAAAAACTGTCACCTGATGGAAAAGATGGTGGATCCCACGATCCATATCGATACACACGCAGTACTGCAATTCCTGTGAAACCCGTTAGTGTAGACAAAGCGAAACTTACCGAGATGTCATCCCGCTTCCGATATTCTGACCGTGATAAACGCACGGCAGTTGGTGCTGAACATGCTACGCAAACATCTCCAGCTAGGAAATTATCTAATTCTGAAAGTCCCAGTAGACCGAAATATCAGGTGTTGAGAGGAACTCCACAAAAGGACCCTGATGGAAAAGGTCTGCCAACCAGCGATGAGCCAAGTCAGGACACGCCTCGGTATCCTGAACCCCCTAAGTATCATAGCCCTTCTTATTACAGAAATCGATATGGTATACTTACTAGCTCTAAAGATGGAGCTGCTGATGGCCGTCCTGGTAGCGCAGAACGTGCAGCTGGTATCCCGCCTAGGTATCGAATACCGACTCGGCCACAGAAGGACCAGGAAAATGATGTCATTAGGGAAAACCTTCCATTAGAAGCCATGACTCGTTCATACCAGGGACCTCTAGAGGCTTACAACCAGTTGCTGAAAAAAGAGACACCAGTGACTACAGCGACAACTAGCGCAACTAATTCGACAAGTACCACCTCCACTAGCACTACGGCATCTAGCGAAGCAATACCAACACAACCAAGACTTGGAGATGTTTATGCGAAACCTACTCCAAACAAAGATGTCCGACCCATCAAAGAGATTAAAACACCACCAAGTAAGGAAGCCAAACCAAATGCCACCAAGGAGGTATCATCAGGCAGTGAGACAGAACCTAACAAGGTGGGTTTGTCAATATATCATAGTGTGGAAAAGTTCAAATGGTAGCAACTGTGGTATTTTTTATAAAATCAGCTACTTCAGAGTGGTTGACCTTATTAACATTTAGTTCTTCGCTACCCTTTCGCCAGTCAGTTTAAAACCATATCTTGAATATACTAATCATCATAATAATTCTGTTACGTTGTATCATATTGTTTTATGCACTGGGTTTTTTCTGTAAAAAGGTGACAAATAAAGATACTTACTTACTTACTTTACTATTCAGTATTTAAAATATTAAAAAGTATTAATTTGGCCTGTTAGTTTAACTTTGTGGTCTAATATTTTCAGCCTCCTGTTACCTCAGATTCGCCTTCAGTCAACTCAACAACTGCATCCCAGCCCAGAAGAAGTGCTTTTGAACCTTACAGCAAAACAAATGGAGTTAAAGACCCGGGGCGACCAGTGCCGCCTGTCCCACCACCAAAGCCCCCCAAACCGGTGACTGTTCCTCCAGCAACTTCCATACATGCAGGTAATGGGCTTGGAACACGTACAGTTTTGAGTAGTATTTGGGCCTCATGCTGGATTAATTCTTATTAGTGGTGTACTTTTTCTGTTTTATAATGTTAACGTATTTGAAATACAGTATAGGCACCGTGAATTTGATTTGCTGATAATACAGTCAGTTCATTAATTGACTCAAAAACATCTGGCATGGGCCACTCCTATTCACATGTATACAAACATTGTCGACAGTTGACTTGAATTACTGCACATAATTGACTCACTGTTTTTGCTTCAAGTACTCAAAATGGTCAAAGAGTTTTTACTAATTTCATGTCATTTTTTATTCACTTTTGTGCATTATAATGTGTGCAGAAACAATCATGTTAAGTACAGCTTTGTTTGTAAGTTGGAATGTTTATCACACGCTAATATGCTAGCATAGCATTTTTGCTTTGAATGGTCTGTCACCCACTCCTCTGACCAGTGCAATGAGCCTTGTTGCCCAAGAATTTATGGAAACTAAACTTTTAATCACATACCTAATGGTTTGCTTTTGAAGCCCTTGTTGCTTTTCACAGAACACTTAATCAATAAACTGTTGCCATTATGGTGCAGCAGTAATCTGCCAGTATTCCTTATGACTTTACAACTTCTACACTAGTAATTCTACAATCGTCGGTTAATAGTTTCAGTTGGTTAATCCGGCCAAAACTCTTCTAACCCAAAGCAAGTTTATTAAGCAGCACCTACTGTAGTAACATTTTGACTTAGTAGTAGTACATTTCTGCTGCATCATAAAACACCTAAAACCAGAGGCTATTCACAAAGGCTTCTGTTTAGAAAGCGACATGCATCGTCATATTTACAAAGGGTTTAATTTCCCAAGTGATTTACGATTATAAATAATGCCACTGATGAAATAAACTTATTCTTGTAAGTTAGACTTTGAAATAATGATTTACAAATCCCCGTGTTTTGTCTTTTCCGAGGCTGATGTCAGATAAAATCCCTATGAAAAATCCTCAATTTTTAAGTTGTTTGTGCAATTCAAGCTTATTCTTATTTAATATATGTGTGAGTGTAGATGCATCTGTGTGTTCCTTGCCAAATGTTTATACTATAAATGCAATCCATGGCAAGTTAGTATAAATTTTCTTAGAGAATCTTTTACTGTGGAAGTCCCTGAGCTTAAAAGAAAGAACAAGTCAGTATGTTTGGTTTGTATTACTGTTATCTCTTAAACTTAGAAAAATATAACAAAGAAGTTTGCAAAAAATTGCCTATAAAAATAAATTTAAAATGTACTACCTGTGAATAGAAATGTTCAGGCGTGGTGGTTACCGCCATTCACTTGAAAATTATAACATAACCTGGAGACTTTGTGACTTTTTGTAAGCGTATCGTAGCTTTCCATAAGCGTGTGCTTTTTAAACTAATCCAAACTTCTTCAGCTTACATATTGTTCATGCAAAAATGTTGTAAAGTCAGCTATCTAATTTTTTTTGTAAAAACATATTATACTTTTGAAAAAGATTGACAGTGTGCTACTTCAGGACGAATGACGTCATTGGAAGAAGAATGGCATTGAAAATTGAGGCGCCAAACAAAAAAATGATCGTGACTTAAAGTGATTTTGCTATTTACGCGAGGCGCTTATCACACTTTTATTACTAAATCCTTCTAACATTTTTTGCGAACATTGAAACAAGCCTAACTTTCCATAACGCTTGGACTTTCCCTTAAGAGGCGGTACTGTAGGTTAGGGTCAAAGGTGAGCAAATGACTCTGTGTTCCTAGTCTCCATTATTTATGATTTATTTTGTTTATGTAGGCTCAATTCCACCTATTGAGGGAAACCATACTGTCATAGCTACTGCACGAGGTGTGTTCGACTCGGCAGGTGGAGTTTTGGCTTCAGAAGAAACTGGTGTTAGCATTGTTATTCCCAAAGGTTAGTATGCTTCCACGAAGAGTTAGTAAATTCTTAACAGCAAGAAAAATTATATAGATACTAGTAAAAATCACTCTGTATACACTTATTTTATTATCCAGAATGCAACATGTCAAATCTCATTGCTTTCAATACACATTGAGCTTTGCCTATATTTTATTATGCACTTCTTTTGTTCTAAGTAATTCTAATAACAAATTATAGACAAGTATAGTTCTACATTTTATAAAATCTTTATATAGTTTGTACGAAAAGTTAGTAGAAGTTCAAAATTTGAGCCACAAAGCTGTATCATTTCACTTCTTTACAGACAGTTTCAAATGCACATGATCTTGCTAAGTTATTTTAGGAATCTAAAGTTACTTTCTAGCAGATCTCATTTTCGGAGCGAGTTGCATTTTTGCATTTCAGTTTTTCACAATTTTGTGTTTGTTTGTTGTTGAAGTTGCATTATTTGTGAATAATTATATTTCACATTGCTACAGTGTTTTTTTGTGAATGTTTTGTCACATTTCTAATTTCAATATAATGATTAAAGATCTTGTAAACACTTCTGCCATAATTAAATTTCGTTGTTATTTAGGTGCCATACCAGATGGTGTAAAACAGGAAATTTATTTTAAAGTCTGCCAGGATAGCAGTATTCTTCCACCACTTGATACAGAAAAGGGGGAAACATTGTTAAGTCCATTAGTAAGTTTTAATTGTTATATACTGTCTACTAATAAACTGTTTAAGCACAAAAAGTGTTTCCTTCCAAGAAGCTTTGCACATGCACAGTGCCATTTTCTATCCACCAGTAAATTTGAATTGAATTCATCAAGGTTAATGTATGTCAGAAAGTGTATAGAGTTGTAGCTATCTATGAGATATTAAAAACTTTTGAAAACAGAGTTGCAAAAATGTTTTGCATTTATTTTTGTTAAATTGTATTTCTTGGCTTTAACTAATTGCATTTTACTTTGCCTAGGTTATGTGTGGACCACATGGTTTAAAGTTTCAGCAACCAGTTGAACTTCGATTACCCCATTGTGCCTCTGTGAATCCGGAAAGTTGGAGCTTTGCTCTCAAGTCTAGCGAGACTCCAACTGGGCAGCCCACCGAGTGGCAGAATGTACAACTAGCCGGCGTAGAAGGCGTGTCTCAGGGCAGAGTTGGAACTAACAGCGTGTCTGTGCTTGTTGATCATTTTTAACGTGCAGTTGTTCTGTTAATAAATTCTCAGTGTCTTGTAAGTTGAATAATATTTACATAGCTGTAGATTACATCATTTTTATTAGTGCTAATACACTTTTAAACTGTTAAACACATGTTAGCCACAATGAAGAGGAAGCGGACAATAGCAGGCAATTGTTCTTTGCTCAACTGTGAGGAAAACCTTTACGTCGCAAATTAACAACTTAGCAAAGTATGATGCATGCCTAGTTATAAATATTAAGTAACTATTAATAGCAATGTTGACCATGTACATTAATAAGTTTAAATGTTTAAATAACAGAATTGTGCGGTTAAAAATGGAAGTAGATGTTTGACAGTTTAAGCAAGAATATCAGACTTGCAGTCTTGTAGTCTTGTGCAATTGTTAAGTGTTCATTTTGCCTTGAATCTCTAATTTCATTCGAGATCTCATTGTGTTGTTAAGTTAGTGATTCATAACTTTGTGAATCGGTTTTTTGTTGAACACGCTTCTTGTTCATAACATATCAGTTATTTGTTTTTATGTAACGTTCTTTCATAGAAGTTTGTTTCTATCATGTGCTAGTTTCAGTCGATCGCTTGTGTTGATTTGTTATTGTTTATCAATTATCCCGTAACTGTGAGTTTTTCAATGTTGGTTGTGAAAATGGTTGTGATCGTTCACTTTGCTTAGTTAATGCTACAAGCTTAAGGATTAAAACTTTGAGCTGTTGTGACAATACAAGCTTATCGTTGTGGTTACTCGTTAACTCATCAGTCACCTTAGCAAATACTTATTTTGCTTATTATAAGTTTCTTGAAAATTTAACAAAAGGTTGTCGTAATTGGAAACTATAGGCAACTATTCATTGAATTGTTGAGGTTCATTTATCTTACACAATACAAACACAAATCATTTAAATGCATATCCTATTAAATGCATAGAACTGTGTAATATATGCAGCGTAACCATTCTCCTGTTGCCTTTGGGCAGAAGCGATGTTTAGTGTCACTAGTTGTTGATTTTTCATCACATGGTGCAAGAAGCTGCTATATAATAATAATAATGTCGTATTATTATCCTGATTAATTTATTCCAAAATCTGTGACAGGTGTTATTTTTGTCACTCTTATTTGTTTTCTTTACAACATATCATTTTTGATTATCTGTTATCTAGTAATAAATCAATTACATATAGTAGTAAGTATACAATATATATTATTGTTATTATTTTCCGATTATCACCATCTGTTTACATTTTAATAGATGATATAGACATTCTCAACCAGCTGGCAGCACTTGCTTTATGAAATTGATCTTGCTTAGCAAAAGCACAATTTTTATTATTATTCCGATTTTTTGCATAATATAAAGCTGCAATGGTATTATTGTGTATAGATTATTATATAAGAGTTGTAGAATTTAGCAATATAAATCTCATGTCTGGTTGTAAATGAACTGGAGAAGGTACAATTAGCAAAGTTCGTGTCTGATAACCAGGAGCTTAAGTTAGAAATACATGCATCTTTAATGTATTGGCAAGATGCATAGTTTTGTGAATATTATCATTAAATGTTATACACCATATTCGATAATTATTTTGAAATAAATTCATTGTATAACTTATATTATTATTTGTGCCTGAACAATGTTTAAAACAAATGTTATTACTACTCATTATACAAATTTATCGACTCGTACAGGATAATACTCCAATATACTTGTAGTTTTTGTATTATATTGTGCTGGACAGTATATTAAATATATGGTCAGTTTATTATTCCCATTTTTATTTGTTTTGTTTTCTTACGTGAATCAGTGATTTATTGCCTGTGGTAAAATATGGATGTTTTCGTACCACTGTATAGGCATTTGATAATTGCCATGCTCTTAACTTTTTTAACTTTAAACTTTTTATGAGCAAAAGTAAATCAACAGCAGTTATTGTAGAAACTCCATTGTTTTAAAGTAACACTTCCAACTTCGATAGGGAAAAATCTGTAATGACAAGCAAAGCAGTAAATCAAAGAAAATTCCAAAAGCTAGCATTGAACTTGAATACTAGTAACAAGTAAGGAAGTGAGTTCAGATTACAGGCAACCAGAAAATAAACAAATAGAGCAAAAATACGGGAGAGGTCTCCTGAGAGAATACGATATTTATTGAGGAGCTTTCACTCATCAACTGAATAGAAAGTGATGGTAACCCGAGTCTCTGATTTACCAGACAGTTACTGGTATCCCATTACAAGTTTTCCCTGATGAAGCAAGTCTCTTAGTCTGAAACATTGGATAATTGGTATGTGTTATCGATGTTTATTTTTGCCGTGCAACTACTGATATCTATGCAGCTTCGCTTTCCGCCTGCCGAATGTATTGTTGTATTTATTCTTCCCATTTACATGCCTTTGGTATGTGTTTAAAATTATAATACAAAAAAAAACAATGTTAATATTTCTAATTCCTATACTAAAATCACCATCTTTACAAAGCTCTTAGGAGTCCTGATTTATATTCACATTTATAGTAAACTTTATTGCAAACTAATAAAACAGCAGATAATAAATACAGCACCACATAGTGAAAATTTAATAATTACACAAAGCATTTTGTACAACCTGCCTATATATGACATGAATCTTCAACTATAAATATCAAAAAAAATGTTTTAACAACTGTCTGACTACAATTTTTAGACACTGAACTGTGATGAGCCAAAATGGATGAACCTAGTGGTATATGTTGAAGGACGAAGGTGCTGAAAATTGTGACGCAAAAGATTTGAACCCAGAACTTATGATCTGAGGTCACACGTTCCTCCTCCAATTAATTAGCCATCAGGTTAATTGTCGATTATACAGAAACTGTTATGTTTATTAATTCTGGCTGATCACAGTCAGAGAATGTACTAGCCACTATGCTAAAAACTCTATAATTGAGTTAAAGCCAACTAATTCGATCACATTAAATTGTCAACTATTTTAATTATTTGCTGCTATTACAAAGGTCAGACTTGACTCAAGTATAATCCACATTTGATTTCTGTATAAATGATTCACTATTCATTTTATGGCAAGAATTTGATTACAAACAGCATAAACTTACAATCACAGATTGAACAATTGCAAGCAGTGGTGATAGAGAAACAATTTAATGAAAATATTTTAACAAGTCAAAAAATCTCGGGTTATACAGTAATTCTATTTCTGGAAATATGCGCTTACACATAATTTTATAAAAAATTGATTGTGTTTTGTAGCTGTAAGCAAAAAATATTGCATTTTCCTTTAATTGTAAGTAACTTCATGCACATGTGACACCACGCTTCAAAAACAACAATCTTTTCAAAAGATTTTCAGACACTATATACCACATAATCTTTTAGCACATGTTAATTAAAAAATTATTACAAACAAATTTGTACGTAAAACACAAAGCATGTACAAAAACTGATAGCGATACTATAAATTCTAGTAAAAAACAACAACACGATGCAAAGTTGATACTCGAAGAAAAATAACATCATTTCAAGAGACAAACTTATAAATAAACACCGGCACGACAGAATAAAACCATGATAATTACTGCAACTTTTTTGGTTGTAGATACAAATCTTTTGTTAACATAGAACTTATGCAAGGTATCTGTTTTTTTCTGTTCATGTGCCACTGTGAAGCATTTGATTCAAACTCGTAGGCCACCATTCGATTAACCCTGGTCATTAGACGAACAAATTCTAACTTGTCGGCAAACAGTTCTAACGCCCTACACAAACATTGTATAAACCATGAACCTCTAGAAGAATTCCGCCATGAAAAATAACCTGAAAACAACAATTCAAAAATAATTAAAACGAAATAGTGTCAATGAAATAAGACAGTTAAAAGAAGAAACAAATATAGTTGTTAAAAAAAGCAGAGTGTCATTTATTCTAGCATACTGGCATTTCAAATCAACAGACAAAATCCATCAACAGATTGAAAAGATAATAGGATTTGTTTGTTAACAAAAGTCAAAAATCATAGCCAAGATTACAGTCAAACTCGTACAACATGGTAAGAAATTCAGTAGTTGCAAAAGATGATGCTTTCCTATGATACGACTGTATAAAATATTTTTTCAGGTGAATTTTCGAAAGTAAATCAGGCCTTTCAAGTGATATTTCTCTACCATCAAGTGACAAGATGACAAAGCTACATGCCCACCATGAATGAGCAAACAATCAAGAATACATGAGGAAGCCCAGTGCCCACTACTACATGCCCACCATCAATGAGCAACCAATCAAGAATACATGAGGATGCCCAGTGCCCACTACTACATGCCCATCATGAATGAGCAAACAATCAAGAATACATGAGGATGCCCAGTGCCCACTACTACATGCCCATCATGAATGAGCAAACAATCAAGAATACATGAGGATGCCCAGTGCCCACTACTACAAGCCCACCATGAATGAGCAAACAATCAAGAATACATGAGGATGTCCAGTGCCCACTATCATCTCCAACAGTGGCTCTTACCTTTGACTACAGAATAGCACATTAGGAAGTCTGCTTCTACCGGAATTTTCTGCAAAATCCGGGCATCTACTTCATCACCCATATTTTCTGGAATTATCTCCTCTGCCGTTTCTGCATCTGCAACTTCTATTCCTGAATCTAAAGATGTCCCTCGACAGGCCTGGAAAAAGGTAAATGAAAGTCTCACACACCATCCCAATTCTAATTTAATTTTATGGGCATTACTGTTCAACCATGTGTCTATCTGTAAGGAGGCATAATGGCTCAAAATTGGTTGTACAATGCTACTATTTTCAGTTCACATAACAGTAGCAGAGTCCATTAAATTCACAGACATCTTTTTGTTAAACTTTTCTCCACTTAATAATCTGTAAGATGATAAAAACTATTCAAAACTTTTTGATACTGTAACAATTCTATACTCTAGAATACTACTATTTTGAGTTCACATAAGTAGTACAGTTTCATAATATCGCAAATTTTTGTTAAAAAGGAATCTGTATATTGCCACTGACAAAAGCGCAAGCAAGTAATGCATGTTCACTCTCACCCATTCCTAAGTTATTGCTAATTCATTTAATACTTACACAAAACTTTGCCAATAAACATTAACAATAATATTAGTCCAATAAACAGAGAACAGAGTGCATAATCTCATATCGTACCAATAAAGAAAGATTGGCAACCACTAGATAAAATTTAAAGTTTTATAAAAAAATATTTTTCGTTTGCTCATAGGTGTTCTATTCTTTGCCATTTTTGTTGATACAAAAGTTAAATCAAATTTATCACATGCCAACCAGTTTATTAAATGATAAAAAAATGCAATAGCACACCTGAATAAAAAATATTTTTGGTTTCCCGGCCAGACTCTTACACTTTGGTCCTTTAAATGGAGCCGTTATATCATCCAGCGGCATTTCTCCGTCCGTCCCGTAAATCACCCCCTCCTCGCCATGGCTCAACATGGCCATGAGAAAACAATCAGCATCTGAGTGATCCTCTTTAGCAGCTAGCAAAATAATAATTTTAATGATCATGTTAGTTGTAAGAAGCGACAAGTTGCAGGGTGACTTTTTTACTTTCCCATGCTACTTTGAGCAAACTGCATCTGTCGTTGTGTTTTGCCTAATGATGATGATGATGATTATTATTATAATGACGATGATGAAGAAGAGATGACGATAATGACGATTATTATCTGGAGAGGTGTTTAGCCAGAGATACGACAGAGCATGGGTTCCCAACCTTTTTGTGGGGTCAGGGGCTAGTCCAAAAACTATTTTTAAGAAATGCAGTTTTCATGAAAGTATGTAGGTAGGTCTTGTTTCCTCAGTCTCTCATTACATCATTTTGTTTTGGAAAGTGCAACTGGGTTTTCCCGCTCTAAATGCAGCATAACAGTGCTTGATTTTCTGGGAAAATGAAAATGCGCAATGTTCCATGTTGTACACTTATGTATAGTGTACACTGCCCATGTCGCTATTCATTTTACATTGGATCTTCTTGGATACCTATTGCATTGCCATACTGGTTGCTGAGAAACAGATGCAACCACCATATTAATTAATTAGTGAAACAATCACCCATTGTTAAAATTAATAAATGTGAATGGTAATGAAGTTTAATAGTATAACATGTGATTATGTTCTTCGTGGGGTCGCACAATGATGCAGGGTTCTGGAAAGGGGTAGCCATCAACAAAAGGTTGGGAACTTCTGTGATAGAGTGATCGTGAAGCAATTTTGAAATTACATTCTCTATTTAGACATATTGGGAGACCAGCCCATTAGGTTCATCCCTAAATTCAAGAAACAGGATAGAAGTAAATTTGTCTATAAACTAAAACAGCACTCAGTCAAACTCAGACCCCCGGGCAAAGCTTGCAGAGTATAATTATTTAATAAATTACACAGCTGCTTAAGTTACGATATTACCAATTGTTTTGACTTCAGACGATTTATGACATGCATCTTGCTTTTTACAATTTGCAGAGCTGTATTATGATGTCACACAAAATTTCAGACTAACAAGTTTCAGGTTTTCAAAAGGCACGTTCAGACTAACGAATTTTCTGTGATGAGTTCTCTCTCTGACAGCAAACTCGCAAGTGTGAAATACTTTGTGAGTTACTGTCAGCAAGAAATTGTAAACTCTCTGAAAGTTACTGCGAGTTGATTTCTAGGGGGACATCAGAGCAAGTTACTCTCGACACTTCTTGCAGCGAATGAGAAGTGAGTGTTAGCTAGCGCTTATTGTCAGAGAGTGACTCGCATCAAGTTTTGCTCTCTAGTCTGAACAGTGTCAACACACTTGTGTGTTACCTGGCGAGTTTGCTTGACAAGATAGCTAGCTAGTCTAAACATGTCACAATGAAATCATTACTGCTGCTAACAATAAAAATGTGTCGCTTTATTTCTTCAACTACAAAAAAGTTTTAGTGACAAGAAATAATGGCCACATTGGAAATGGTACAAGACCATAAAGAATTAATTTCTAGGAAAATGACTGTTAAACTGCAAATAATTATCATATCACGTGTAAAAAGGGAGGAAATCTCCAAATAGGCATACCTAAATTCAAAACCTGTTGTACACTTTTTCTTGTAAGATCATCATATCTTGACACATCAAAACCTAGTTTATTGAGCTGATTGTACAGGTTACTTGCATCAGTATTGGTGCCTGAAAAAGTTTTACAATGTGACTAGGGCAGTAAGCACTAGATAATGCAGAACCAAAGTAAGGTGACCAATTACAAAAGGCTAAAACACATTCTTGCAGGTCTGAAAAACATTTTGCATTCCAAGATCAAATACACCCTCAAATATGCATTAAGCCAAGATCAAATACTCTCAAATGCAATATGTTAAGATCAAATTATACTCTCAAATGCAATTTTAAAACAACTGCTTCTAGTGAACTCATTTTTGCTTTTTTTGCTTATTATTTAACTGCATCAAATGCCAAAACATGCAAAATTTAGATCTAAAAAGAAAATCTTTGCTTTCCCCAGAGCAGTTAGATTGGATACAAAAATGTTTCTTTATTCAGTATTTAGTTTTACTTGATTATGAAAACAAAAATGCATAAAACTGAACATGTAAACTGTTGCCTTGCACAAGCTCAAAATAATATTTGAGAAAACTTTATTTTGAAATTATATTAAAAGCAAATTTGTTCTTGGTTATCATATTCTGTATAAATAATAAAATGTCAGAGCCATATAATGACTAAGCAACTATTGACAATCTAAATTTAGATCTAAAATATAAATCTTTGTTTCTTTCAAACAGTTATGTTGGAAATGATGTTTTCATACATGAACTAAAAAAATTGTTTTTATTCAGTGTTAACCCTCAGCCAATGTAAATATTTCATGGTCATGCGCATACAGCAGTGGGGCATAATGGACCACGTGCATAAATATGGAAGAAATGATACTGTACCACTTCTGTTGGTCACAAGACCTATGCCATATCTTTGATTACTTTGCTGTACTAGCGAAAGTTGTATCAAGTGTGCACATAACAAATCGTAAGAAAAAAATCGTCAGAAGGCAAGGCTTTATTTATTGAGTTATGTTACATCACTCTGTTTGCCCTCCAAGGCCTAATATGCTCCATTTTTCAACAACAAAGATAAATTTCAAAGCTAGTTAACATACTTTGCCAAAAATGTGTAGCATGCCAACTATACCAGCACTGGTGGTGAAACAGGCCCAAATGAGTTGTAATTAATATTACAATCAAAGTAAGTGATGCACAAGAGGTCAAATGACATCTGCTTACAGTAAATAGATGATCATTTAAATACAGAAAACGATAGGTATTGGCGACTTCATGTCAAAATGACATAACTAATAAAGATGACTGCTGAGTTATTGCACCCACTTCAGTGGCGGAAGGTTAAAGAATATCAAAAATTATTCAGTATAATTAAATTAAGTTTTGCAATGTTACCATGTCGTTCATTCATTTCAGTTTTAGGATGAAATGTTTTGTTGTTGATAATAATAGCTCTACCACGTCGAGGGTAATCCATCTTGTAAGCTAACTCCTCTGGCATGTCAAAAGGAGGCAGATTTTGTGGCACCACAGTAGAAGGACTAAAACAAGCAAAATTGACTTTAACAAGACATTTTTTTCAAAAATCATCATACCTTTTGTTAAGAAATAGCTAGGCAGCTGAAGTAAAAGAAAAGTTCAACGATGTCGTTCTAAATTTTTCTGATTTAGCATAGCTGTTCAGTAATAATAAATAAAAAAACCTTCTATGTTTATGTATATAGTGGTTAGCAGATTTATACTGCCTATTTTTGGCTCATGGAAACTAATAAAAAAGTTATTAGAATGCCTATTAATTAAATAACATAAGAGCAAGAAATAACTATAAAACGTTTGGTGTTAAACAATATGCAATGAAATTGTAATTATAAAAATTCATAAATTCTAATTAACTAATACACAAGTTTAGTTTTCTTACCTAGAAAATCCCCAGGCATCAGCTGTGTCTCCACTTCCATGCTTCTTTGTATCACCTGTTTCACTTCCAACTGTATCTGATGTATCCATCTTCAGTTATAAAATCCTCTGTGATTGTACGTAATGATGACTAGAAAGCTTTAACAAAAATACTCAAAATCAATCTGAAAAATACATAGGAAATATAATTGCAAATCAAATTTGTATAACTTGTATATCTACATTTGATTAAATAGTAAACACAAATACAATGTCAAAAATTGAATAGCAACAACTCAGCATTTTTTGGTGACTTGGGGTAGGTACTGTGCAACAGCACAGCAACAAACTCTGTAAAATCCTACAAAAATATGATTTAGAGATTATTTCACATCTCAACAACAAAATACTTGATTTTGTATTGCACTATAACTATATTTAGAAATTTACATACATTCACGATGGTTAACGTTATGATGAAATGTTTGCCTATTTATAATGTTTGTAAGATGAAGGCTTATTCAATATTTACTGATGACTTATATATAAATATAGGAGTGCAACAAACAAACAATAATAGGTCAAAGTAATAGGAAAGGTACCACTGTAGATGTACTGCTTGACAAGTGATAAAAATTCCCAGTTGCTAGCACTGGCTTGCGGGATTGCAGCAATTTCACCGTTTCTTGTCCCTCTCCCCATTTTAGTCACTATCTTGTCCCTCTCCCCATTTTAGTCACTATAGTAACTTGAGACCATTAATTATTACAGCCTTTCAGCTAGGCATGTCGCGCCTTATTATGTATGAGCTGGAATGTTTTCTGGCACTGAAATTGCAGTAAATCCTCATTACAATGGACTAATTAGGGGGAAGGGTAGTCCATACAAATACACCCTGGAACATACTATCCTCATATATGAGTATGTCATATTGGAAATAACCAGTGCAGTTTAGTTTAGTCACTTTTAAATATTTACTGCTTCTGGTAAACTAAACAATTCCCTTGAAATGACGTAACAGTACCTGCTAGTTGATAAACTTTTTTCATTTGACTATATAGAATTTAACACTTGAATTAAAATGTTAAACAAGAGGATTAGTATTCACTGAATCAACCCAATTTAGCAGCTTTCTTCGAAGTGGTGCTTAACAGCATTTAATAATAAGTGGTTGACTGTAGCTCTTTGCAAATATGGGAGAAATTTTTGCACAAATTTGATAAGTTTCTGCTCATAAGAGAACTTAATATAGATGAACACAGCATGAATACAAAAATTTCTATGGACACAAACAGACATGCTAGGTAATGTGTATCTGAAACCATAGTTGACGATAACAAGCAAGATCAATCTGGCTTTATTAAGTTTACTGCCTGTGGAAAATGTTTATGGATGCATGGTTTCATTATAATAGACTTGTCTGATTAGGATATAAATTCAGAAATAATATGTTATATCGGAAGTCTATATAAACAAGGATTTACTGCACATAACTTCACACTACCAACAACCAACATTTTTATATGAAAAAATGCCCGGTTCAATATCAATAGCAATTTATGGCAATTTTTATTTTCCAACTTGGTTTCTACTTCACAGATTCATCCCCAAATATGTTATTAGAACACAAGTGAGTGATAATGATCCTTGATGCCAACCTGGTAATGATTAGCTATCTGCTTTTCACTTGATTTCCTAATATACGTCAATTAAATAAAATTTTAAACTTTTTTATATGCAATATATCTTTGACCTTAAGCATGTTATTCAAGGCAGCCAAACACCACTGAAATCTGTCTTCTTTCAAGTAGTATAAATATTCAAATTTGATTGTCCAAACTTTTACAGTTTTTGAGTTTTGCAGTTTTACAGTGAATGTAGGAATGTGTTAATGTAGTCATTTTTTGAACTGAATTAAACTTCTACTTGCAATTAATGAAATACATTGATTATGTTCTACTGCTTAAATGATAATGTGTGAAGGCTTAATGTTAAGCTGGTTATTACTTGACTATAATTTGAAGGCTTAATGTTAAACTGGTTATTATTTGACTATAATTTGAAGGCTTAATGTTAAACTGGTTATTACTTGACTATAATTAGAGGCAACCAACTGCATAGTAAGACTTCGCTTAGCGATGCCAAGTTTAGAAATGTTTTGTTTTAACGATGCTGATATATTGACATTTTTCTTTCACTACATCGCACGTTTCATTTTAATGACGACTTTCTAAATTTATTTCAAGCACTGAAATTTTATAAAGCGATGAGCACACACTTTATAAAGAAACCCCAATACTAGCTTTAATTGTGCTAATATGTGCCCTACCAACCTTGACAACAAGCAGTCGAGTATAAGTGTAACAAGAAAATTCATCACTTTCATGCATATAAAGGTCTGACAAAATTCTTTTGCTTAGTAACATTATACAGTGTAATAGTTAGCAACTTGGCACAGTTACCCAAAAAGCAGGACTTCGGCTAGAGTCTCAGGCAGAGGTATGATATTTTTCAGACTTACTAATTTAGTATTGCTTTTGTTCATTTATCTAATAGAAGTGCTGGCTTAATTGCTGTATGTGTTTATCTTATTTGTATTTCTGCCATTGGAAAACAACACTAGAAATATTCTCAGGAGCATTAAACAGAAAGGCCTGCGTTAACCAGCAATCAAAAATATGCAAATAGGTTTCAGCCTATGTGCACTATGTGGTATGTTTGTGCTTGCTGGACATACCCACGTACTGCAGCGCAATGTACTGCAAGGTGAAGTATATGGCAAGTTAGTATACAGTGAGGCGGTACACAGCACTGCGGTATATGGCGAAGCAATACAAGTACACAAGGATGTCCTGCAAGCGAGAAAATCGCACGTAGCAATCATTAACCGTAGCCCCATCATTTGAAGTGAGGCTAGTTATCGACTGTACTGTATAACTTTATATAAAGCTACTGCACTTAAAGCCACATCAGGAATCTAGACATGAAAATATGATCAATTCAATGGAGACACAAAGACACTAACAACACAGAAACTATATACGACTAAAATGCTAAAAAATACACGGCTTATATAATTGTAAAAATATCTGTTTGCAACATTTATAGTATAGTGTGTGAGTAAGTAAGTAAAAAATTTATTTGTCTCTGAATGTTACAAAATAAACATAAACAAAAGGTAAAAACTAAAATAAAGACGGAAAAGAGACGGGGTGGCGAAAAGACCAAGGGTCACCAAGTCAACCACAAAGAGGTTGGTGTGAAAGAACATGTAGTTCGGTACCTTAGTTACCAAAATTTCAGCAAAACTTTTTTAATAAGTTTTATAGCGTTACTGAAAAAAACACACATAAATTTCATTTCGTCATGCTCCTAGAATTAATAGTAGTACTCTTCTTCTTCTCATAACATTTACTTTATTTCGGCTTTGTTTTATTTCGTATTATGGTGACACACGGCTATTAAATTAGCTATAGTTACTATGAGTCTAGTAAGCGACCGGGAGACAGAGTGTGTGAGTGTGTGTGTGTGTGTGTGTGAGAGAGAGATTGATAGTATATATTACTTTCACAACGTAAATTCTTCTAATTGCAGGGTAATCTGACGAAATTAAATCACAACCTGTAAAAACTTTATAAACAATGTCAAAAAGTCTCTCATTGGAACTGTGAGGTAAGGTTAGTAAATCAGGAATTGTGTTTGGTATATTTTATTTTAAAATTTTTAAAAATATTTTAAAAATAGCTAAGATTGTTCCAGTACACAAAAATTTGAATTCAATTAAAACCTAAAATTTTATTCAATATTCAAATAATTCACAACTTCAACTACATTACATTCTATATCACTACAGTGTTTGATTTCTCTCTCTCAATTTCTATTAGTATAGATTCAGATGATGTACATAAAATAAATATTACCAGTAATGTGTCCGTATGTCAACTTATTAACATAAACATAACATTAGATTATGTATGTTTTAGGAAGCCACAACTTGTAGGGGTACCAACAGGGCAATTTGGAAATGTTTAAGAAGATAATTATGACAAAATTTTGCAAATATTTAAAGTTTATTTATGGTCAGTTTGTTAGTAAAATAAATAGAGAAATTATTGTAATTGTTATTTTTCCTGCTCTGTATAGCATAACACATTTACGAAAATTTGTAATTACAATAGTATTTATTATGCAAACAGTACTTGATGATAATTTGTGATAGGCATTCTGATATAGACCTGTGCGGAGTAATGAATGAACCGACTTTGATCCCAAATTTGTGCAATTTTCACTTGAAACAGCATGTGAATAACACAATTTAGCACAATCTCTATGGGCAATTTTCAAACAAATTATTAAAATTTCGATTTCACTACTAAAATTTCTCAAGCCATATGAGTCGTAGAAAGGCGTCGAGAATGTTACTAAATCATCGACAAAATTGTCGTCGATAAGAACAAAGAAATGTTAACCAAGTGTGGTTGGCTAAAAGATATTCACTTGTACTTTGCCGAAGAATAATAAGTCTTAGACATGTTACGGCTTTCGTGGTTTTTGGATTTTGGCTAAGTTTTTACAAGTATATTTTACGTTTTTGAGTTGCTGCATGGATCAGTGCGGCTTATGTAGGTGACATGATGACTTTTTAGTCAATTCGCTGCCCTATCTCATTGACTTTATTTCTACATTCATTAACGCATTAATGCCATTACTAGTGGCATTAGTACTATATTTATGTTTATATATTTTTATATGCGTATTCGTTCCTGAAGTGTCAGAGAGAAAAAACAAATTTGATTTGATTTTTTGATAACTTTTACATTCGTGATTCACTGTTTGTAAAAATAACCTATGAATTTGCGTAAAGCTTATGTTATAATATGTATTTGACCTTTGTTATATTAACTGTGTTTATAATGGTACCATAATAGAGTGTACAATGTACATAATAGAGTATTTGACTAAATAAAAATTGAATTGAATTATAAAGTTGTGAGACTTACCTGCACTGCAAACTGTAGGCCTAGTACAAGTTTTTATGAGGCTAAATAATGTTAATGCAAACTATTGTAATATTAATAATAACAGTATTCATAATGCGTAGGTTACAACAAAGTAGAGTGTAAAACGAAATTCAGTCTACAATGCTTACTATCCATCTTATCTATGTTGGTAATGTTATCCAGTTTTATTATTATTAGATGTTAGTACTTGAATTAAATTCAGTCTAAAATGAGATAACTTCTTGTACTGAATGTAACGAGCAGTTTATGGGAAGCCCATACACGAAGTTGTGTAATAGGTGCATTATCTTTATGCATCTAAGAACTGCTACGTATAATAAGTCTGGCCTTGTGTTTCCTAATCCTATCCTCAATATAGAGGGTACAGAAATTATGGAAACGTATGCACCTTCTGTTCCTCTCAATTACCGTTGCCGTACATGTCACCAGTCCATTCTAGATATTACGTTCACCTTCTTCATAACTACCTTCTCATTTATCCTACTTACTAAGACAGAAGTGCAGAAATTAATGATAATAAGTTCAAAATACCGCAGTTTCCTTTTCTTCACCATCGCCTCAAGCTTCCTCTTTGTTACAATCTTTTGCATGACTGACTCGTTGAGGTGGTTGGACCAGCTGATCTGCAGGCACAAATGTTTCATGTAAGTGTGTCGAGCATGACATCCTGATTCGGACGGCCTAGCATGACATCCTGCGTATAATCATATAAAACTTCCACCTCTTTTTTCAGCATCTGTTGTGGGACACCGACTTGGAATAAGGAGATGTTTTGCGCCAATCAACAGCGCTGCCTTGATCCTGATGTACAATGTGCTATTTACTGATAACTGAGGCACATACTGCTTGTGGTATCCCATTATACAGGATGATGATATTATACAGCTTTAAAGCTGTGCAACAAAGTTATTTTTCTACGGTAGTCAGGAATAAATCTAGTATTAAATGACAAGACTACAAATGCCCAAATGCTGTATTTTATTAATTGTGTATTTTTTATATTTGTGTAGGTGCTAATTTTGCAAGTTACAACTTTTCTGAGAACTCCTGCAAAGTGCTCATTTCCATTTAGTGGTACACAAAAGCATATAAACTATGTCATTGGCTTCTAATGATTCTAAGTGAAAACTGAATTTGGAACAAGGGGAAGAGAAACTATTGGTGACGGACTTAATTTGCTTTAGTTTTCATTAGTAGTGCAACAAGGAACAAAAAAACATAACCTACTTGACTTTGATTAAAATGTGCTCTGTTAATAACTTTTAATTTTCTTTTGTGATAAAGAGTTGAACTGTGCAACTGTTTATGTTTTCATACATACTTTAAGAAGATGTTATGCATAGCAGATACATGAAATTGGTTGGCAGTTGATAGTGCTTTGAAATGCTTAAAACTTTTTCTCGTATGCCTAGCTTTTTCCCAATTTCTGCATTGTTTTCTGTGAAGACAACTGCTGAAACTTTTGAGAAAGCTTCTGATACAATTAAAGTCATGAAATGGAAGAAGCCACGAGCTTTGCAAGATAACAAGAAGCTGTTTATTGATTATAGAATGGTAAAGGTGCAAGGAGGCAATGGGGGTGATGGTGGTATATCGTTTCTTAGATTGTGGTGTAATGAGTGGGCTGGTCCTGATGGTGGAGATGGTGGTTATGGCGGCCATGTTATCCTTGAAGTTGATATGAACTGTAAATCGCTTTGTCATGTGAAGACAGTCAATATAGCAGATAGTGGAAAAAATGGAGGAACAAAGAACTGTACTGGCGAAAATGCCCAGCATCTTGTGATTAAAGTGCCTCCTGGAACAATGGTTTTTGATGATAATGGACATATTATTGGGGACTTGCAAAAAGCAGGTGATATTTATATTGCTGCAAGAGGTGGTGCAGGAGGGAAGGGTAACAACTTTTTCGCTTCTGATGAAAATCGAGCTCCTTACCTAGCTGAAGAAGGTGCGCAAGGTGAAAGTAAGCAAGTGCAGTTGGAGCTTAGAACAATAGCTAATGCAGGCTTGGTTGGATTTCCCAATGCTGGAAAGTCTACCTTATTAAGAGCAATTTCTCGTGCAAGACCTAAGGTAGCTGCATATCCATTTACGACAAGAAATCCTTTTATTGGGGTTGTGCAATATGAAGACTATGAACAAATATCTGTAGCAGATATTCCAGGTCTAATAAAAGATGCTCATCTAAATAGAGGATTGGGTTATAGCTTTCTGAAGCATGTTGAAAGATGTGAATGTTTGCTGTTTGTTATAGATCTTTCAGTTGATGATCCGCTAAGTCAGTTTGAAGACTTAAAGTATGAACTAGAGCAGTACAAGCAAGGATTGTCGACAATTCCACATGCAATTGTTGCCAATAAAGCCGATTTGTCAGTGTCCCAAAGAAATTTGAATGTTTTTAAACACATTGATAAGCCTGTGATACCTGTATCAGCAAAATATAAGAAAAATGTTGAGCCTGTTCTGAGATTTCTTAGAAAAAATTATGATGAATCACGCAGAAGGGAAAGGGAAGTCGAAAAAACATCATTGTGATTATGCCCTGTAGTCTATTAGTAATAATCAGTTGTTTTCCTTGTTTCCAAAGTTTCACTTTGCATTATTTGTGTGTGATTAATTGCCATTTAACAACAAACGATTTGAAAAATTGGTTCAAAATATAACAAATCAATGTTATAAAATTTACTTAACATTTTAGGGTGTCTTTACTGTTTTTCTTTATTATTATATTATTAAATGATAATAGCGGAATTTTTTAGCATTATAAAATTTTGCATGGAATATTTGTCAAACTACAGTCAAACTTCGTTATAACTCCAGGTCTGAGACACGACTAAATATGGCATTATAGCAGGGTTGGCAGTAAGGTGAGGTTCATTAAATATCAAAGGCCATTATGGTCTGGAACCGCTATTTTGTTTCCTAGTTAATTTTAATACAGTCAACCTCGGGTATAAGGTACTCGCTTATAAGGGACCACCAACACTGGTCCCGATTTTTCATAACATTTTTCCTGTGTAAAAAGCTTCGTATATAAGGTACTCGGATATAAAGGACTTTCGGTTATAAGGGACGATATCTTCAGGTCCTGCGTAATAGAAACCCAGGTAAATTACCTTGCATATAAGGGACCCTATGATCAAAGCGAAATTGATCGCTTTTTAACCTCAATTTTTTGCAAATTTGGTCTTCGAACAGCTCGGTTTCCACAGTCACATACATCTCGCATAACTGAAGGAGTTTCCTACATACCGTTTGCACTGAATGTGTAGTAATAATCCATAAAAATGTGCGTGAAAGTACAGAAAAGTACTGGTCTAGATACACCCGCGGTCTGACTCAACTTCGGCTATAAGGGTAAAAAACCATCCCTTATATCCGAGGTTGACTGTATATCAATTTTTATTTTAATAATGTTATTATACCTACAACAATACATGTGTTATACTGTATATTTTTGCCGTATTAACAAAATTAATGCAGGTATTGTTCTACAGCAGCCTGTTGCAAAACTTTTAGGTAACACAATGTGGAGTAGCAATCTTGAGAAATACTGCTGTCTTCTGATAAGAGAAATATGCAGCCACGTAGCCCACTAACGCTTCCAGCCTAACAGTACTAATTAATTAAGACTATAAATAACTATAAGAACTTGTCTAGTAAATTCTTATAAAGAGGATTTAATTATTATACGCAAGTATATGTGCACTATATCAAGATTTATTGCGAAAATTCAAACATAGTTATAATAAAAGCGTTAGTTATAATAAAAGTTGCAACAAAGTACTAAAATAACAAATATGAAACGGTGTATTAACTATGGTTTGCATGTTGTGTCGTAAAGCAAAATTTCTAAAGTAAAGTAAAGCCTAATTCTAACATAAACACGAAAACTGAAAAAATGTATAAAAATCAAGTAAGTCAGCCCAGCTGAACTATTTAATTATACTACTGTACGTTCAGCCAGTCATACTCAACCAACGAAATCCTATTTTTTGCTGTACAGTACCTGGAACATCTTGTTGTAGTGCCTTAAGTCCTGATTCAGCAGGACACACTCTACATGTAGCCAGCAGTAACAAATTATACATGTAGTACAGTGTAATAATGAAACATTAAAAGACTCTGAGCAGCCAGCACGATTTTTGTTAATTTTTAATGGTATGAGCTGTTCATGTTGCCTCCCGCATGCTCTGACCCATCGGTGACACTTGTCTTTTTTGGGATGGGGAAAGTTTTAAGTCAAACTCCTAATCTTTCTAGATAGCGAACATCCACATTACACAACGGTTTACCATTCTTCACTACTATTAATGAATTTTAGCTGCACAAAGTTTTTATGGCAAAAAACACAAAAATGATCACGAACACACGCTTTAACTGTGTATTTCGTATAGGCTTTAAGTGCAAATGTGGCTGGGCATGTGAGTAAAGCCCTCAGCAATCGAAGAACAGTAAGTGCTAAATAAAAGCCGCCTCATTGGTCATTGCGTTGTTTCCTCGGTGTCCACTCTATCTGGTTAGATAGGCACAAATGACTATCACCGTGCGAGACACAAGTAACGTGACCAACCTTAATACTTTTTAAACTGTTTATAAATATTGTTATTTTGGCTAAATATCCAGCACGACACCTCTTCCTTTTCTTGTTTCCATAGACGTTCTGCAACTATGTATTGTTTCTACAAGGATCAAGATTAAACTGTAGCAAGATAGTAGCAACTGTACATTACTATCCATACTAAAACTGAAAATGATCTACATAACAGTAATTTGTAATGTAATGACTAAAGGTAATTTAAACAACTTTTTCATTGCTTTTCCTGTAAATAGCGATAGAATAAGACACTCTATGCAATTTATTTTAAAAATATATGTATCCATCTTAAAAGTTGTGTACCTCAGTGCTATAAGACAAATGCGTCATGTCAATCTAAAATACGTAGCTCTAAAAAAAAAATTGGAAAAATTACAGATTTCATCTAACTTTGAAAGCACTCTATACTCATGTTCTGAACTGGCTTACATTTTAACCATAATTCGTTTACTACTTATACTTGCTGGTATCGAAACTAACCCTGGACCCATTTTGCCAAATAATAATAATAATAACACCAACAATAATAATACCAGTGATGAGCTAAAAAAATTCATGATTACTTATAAAAAGAACATCAAATTTCTAAATATAAATATTCAAAGTCTCGTCAAAAAACACTGGCTGCTGAAAGATACAATTCACGCCACCGAAAATCTGATTGTAGGCATAACAGAAACTTGGCTACATAAACAAATACTTAGCAACACTATAGAATTACCTAATCACACATTAATAAGAAGAGATAGATGTAAAAATAAGAAAGGTGGAGGGGTTGCGATGTATATACCTTCACACCTGAGACCACAAGAAATGAAAGGCATCAGAACCGGCAAGATTGAATCTGTTTGGTGCAGCATTGAGAACTATGTAATAGGAACCATATATAGACCACCCAATCTCAAACACAAAACATTTTTCAAATACTTTAGTGAAGAACTAGAACGCAGTGTTTTCGAAAATAAAAAAGTTCTTATAATGGGCGATTTCAACCTTGATATTTTAGCTACAAACACACTGGCATACAAAACATACACAGAGCTCTTAAAACAATATAATGTCCACATACTTAACAACAATAAACCTACTCGAATTTCTAAAACATCAGCCACAGTAATCGACCATTTCATTTCGAATAGTAACAATAATTTCGTAGCATATGATACTTTCCCGTGTGATTATTCAGATCATCATTTCACAATATTAGTAGATAAAATGACCCCACAGCATAATAATAACCAAAATTCAGTCTGGCATTTAATGAGAGACTACGCCCAATACAACAAACATTCATACTTAAGCGACTTAGCAAAAATGAACTGGACCTCCGTATATATGACTGATAAAATAGATACACAAGTTAATATTCTGACATATAATGTCGAATATTGCCTTAATGTACATGCACCATATAAAAACGTAAAGCAAATCCCACAACAAAGCAAACTCAATAACGAAAGTACCTGGACAACACCTGAACTTGACAAACTAAGAATAGCTAAAAACAGAATGTATAATATATGGGAAAAGAACAAAACTAAAAACAATCATAACAATTATAAAAAAAGAGAAATCAATTTAATAATCTTAATAAATGCTTGAAAAATAAACATATACAACAACAATGTAAAAACGCAACAAATACCAAAGAAAAATGGAAAATTATTAACAATGTAATAAATAAATGCCATAACAAACTAACGCGTGTTGACGAAATTAAGATCAACAACACTGTTATTACAAAACCCAAAGATATTGCCAACGCGCTAAATGCAATATTCCTGAATCTTGGAAATTTTAAGGGAGTGGCTTCTCATATTAGCAATAATATAATTAATAAATTAAAAACAAATCGTCTAACACAGTATTCTCATTCAAAAGCGTCACAGTAGGAGAAATTAACGACATATTAAATAACCTAAGTTCCAACAAAGGGAGTGGACCATCAGATATTCCTATCAAAATTCTAAAAGATAGCGCATCTGTAATAGCTCCGCATATGACTTACATTGCTAATCAGATAATTATGAGAGGCGAATTTCCAACGGTATGTAAAATGGCAAACGTGACTCCAATCCATAAAAAAGATCCAAAATGTGATCCCATGAATTATCGCCCAATTTCCGTAATCCATTGTTTCGGCAAAGTTTGGGAAAGGGTAATTTATGATCAGATAAATTCATATGTAAATAAACATGAACTTTTATCAAAACATCAGTTTGGCTTCCGTAAACACCATTCAACCATTGACGCCCTAATACACACAACAGAAAATTGGAGACATAATTTAGACAACAAGCAATACATTTTAGCAGCATTTTTGGATTTAAGTAAAGCTTTCGATAGCATTAATCACGAACTACTTTACGATAATTTAAAACAAATCGGATTAGAGACGATATCGTTAAAACTGATACAAAATTATCTCAAAGATAGACAACAACGAGTAAAGTTAGATACAACCAACTTTTCTGACTGGGCCACGTTAAACAGAGGTATACCGCAAGGAACACTACTAGGTCCGTTATTATTTTGCCTATATATAAACAACATATCCAATGTATTAAAACACTCACAAATAACGCAATACGCTGATGACACTACAATCTACATAGCCCATGAAAATGTCCAAACTGCAAAAAATTATTTAGAAGAAGATATAAAAAATATAAATATGGCATTTAGTCATTACAAGCTAAAATGAATAATGACAAAACAGAATTCATGATACTGTCACCCTCATTAAATACTAATGATGCATCATCAACCACTTTGACAATAGATAATGCTGTAATCAAACAAACTAACAATGTTAAATTCCTGGGCATACAAGTAGACAATAATCTTTCATGGGATGATCACTTTAATAACATATACACAAAATGGCATCTAGCACATCATATCTCCGACAAGTTAAAGGGCAACTAACAAAGGAAACTAAAACACTAATATATAAAACTTTAGTTCTACCACACTTCTTATATGGATGTACGCTACTTCAAAAAACCAAAAGAGAAAATTACTTAAAATTAAATCTCTTTCAAAACTATGCGTTGAGATTGATAGCTGGGTACTCATACAAACTCAAGGCAGGTAGACAAAAATTCAAAGCTTCAACAACTAATCTGAGAAAAACTTTAAAATTCCCAATCATTGAAGCACACAAAGAATATTTTACTCTGCTTTTTATATTTAAATACATTAACAACATCAGCAAACCATTCCAGAATAACAGATTTACCTTTTTTCCAAATCCTATCGTTAATTCCAGAACAAGCAATCTAAAACAAATTAGGACAAATACCCACTATGGAACGAACTCTGTAATCAAACAAGCAATTTTACTTTAGAATTCTCTACCATTACAGGTTAAACAAATCAAGTCCCTATCAGCATTTAAAACAAAATTAAAATCACTAATATTAACCAGATATGAAATACCATCACACCAGTACGACAACATACACACTAATTCCGAATTCATATACCCACGGCCATATTAATTAAATCATAGTTTTTTTTTATATATTTTTGTGTATAGTTGTAAATATGTTTGATTTTATTCGTCATTACTGCACAGTAGTTTAGATTGCACTGACGCATTTGCCTTCAGCAGTGTAAGTTTTTATTAACTAACACTGATTGATTATCTCTGTAAAGTTTTTATCAGTGATTGTCAATGTTTTTAATGGCAAATAAAGATTATTATATATATATATATATATATAAGATTTGGGAAGTGAACGAGTGGCAATAAACTGCTTCGAATTAAATTTGTTCAACATCATACTTTGTGCCTTGTCGCTGTCAGCCTTTTTAGTTTTTTGTCGAAGTGTTTAAAGGTTTTTGTGGTATTTCTTTGTAGTATTTTTCTGTACTTAATGCAAATTTGTATTTCGCGACTTTCAACGAGTTATCAGCTTAGTAGGAAACACTGTTTATTTTTAGGCACAATGGACGCCGAAATTATGGAAATGAATAAGAGAATGAAAATACATTTGGTAAGCTTCACTAACCTAGCATCTACCGGCTTGCATTGTAATAGGTTTATGTTCGTGTCTATCTTCGGTCGTTTTTTCCGTTGCTACGGTGGTATCATTAAAACAGCGGACTTTTATTGGTTTACTCAATTTCCAAATGGATCTTACACACTTTATTTCAAAATTGGCAGCCAAATTAGTGTGTGAGTGACAAAATAAAATTAAAGAAACAAACAAGGTGGAATAGACTAGCACAGTTCCCAAACTTTCTTGGACCGTTACCCAAATTGGGAAACCCGGTCGTGTCCATTACCCCCCACCTAGTACTACTTCTCCAACTCAAAAAGTAAACACACGTATATGCCACAAGCAAGCAAAATTATTTATGTTTGCACGTGACATAAATAAATTTCCAGGTGTTGTTGTTGTATTGTTGCCAAAACAAGAATTACAATTACTGAACCTGCTCAGAACCCCATGACTCAGTGTTGCCTGCCGGAGGCAGTCTCTTCAAGAAGAAAACTACGTAAAATGCATTCCGAGCGAAGTTTTAAAAATTTTCAGAGGGGTGCCCGTTACCCCCCCAAAAAAACCATATTACCCCCGGGGGGTAATTTACCCCTACTTTGGGAACCACTGGACTAGCAGGATAGTTACACAATGCCCTGCACTCTTAAGTAACCACAAAAGGTTTTTGTTAT